>CM050522.1:78219499-78279499 GCA_027563665.1 Antrozous pallidus | reverse complement strand
TCTCATCGATGTTTCTGACTTTCTATTCCTCTCCTTTCCTCTCTGTGAAAAACCAATAAAATATATTAAATAAATAAATAAATAAATAAATAGAAATTTCAATCGTTATACTGTTGATATTTGGCTCTGTTGACTAATGAGTTTCCGACCACTGGCCTAGTGTAACGCCAACCAGCTCCCAAAGGCCCTGGGAATTTAACCACCAGCTCTGGGAGCCAGCATGAGCAGGCACCGGTCCCTCAGCTCTGCTCCCCTGGGGGAGCCCGTTTCCTGGCAGTGGTGCCTCTGAGGGTCTCAACTTCCCACCTGAGCAATGGGCTCCTGGATCCTAGGCAGAGGCGGGTCTGACAAGTTGGATTTAAGTTCAAGAGCAGTGGCAACTCTGCCTTCACTCCCCTCATCTCCATCTGGGGCAGGAGCAGTGTGACTGGCGATCAGAGGTTGGCCAGGTCCCCGCCCGGCCCTCTTCCCACCCACTGTCCCCCACCCCAGCCGGGGAGACAGCCGGGGCCCCGCCAAGCAGGTGGCGGCAGGGCAGGGTCACCTTGGGGAGAGTGACTGGGGCCTGGGCGGAAGCGGGGAGATATGATGCTCAGAAGGCCACAGCCAAGCACACTAATCTGAACAGACAAGGAATCGATGGGAATTTCTATTTAGGGAGGAGATCAATAGGAATTTCAAGGTGGGAAAAGGGGGAATTACCTTTAATTGGAGTGCTCGTGCGCTTGGGTCTCTGGTGAGGTCAGGGTTCACCGGGCCTTCGAGGGACAGCCAGACAGGACCCCCAACCCACCCTGTCCGGGCCCAGGACCTCCCACCTGGGAAGCTCCTCCCCCTCCTCCTCCCCCTCCTTCTCCTCCCCCCTCCCCCTTCTCCTCCTCCCCCTTCCCCTCCTCCTCCTCCCCCCTCCTCCTCCCCTCCCCCTCCTCCTCCCCCTCCCCCTCCCCCTCCTCCTCCTCCTCCTCCTCCTCCCCCTCCTCCTCCTCCTCCTCCTCCTCCTCCTCCTCCTCCTCGTCCTCGTCCTCGCAGAGGCCTGGAGAATCGGGTGCTCAGAGTGCCATTTCCTCGCCTGTTGGGTGGGCACAGTCGGGACACCTGCCTCATTAGTGAGGAACAAATTGCGGCTGTGCCAGGCACCGAGAGGATCAACAATATACCCTAGGTCAGTGGTCAGCAAACTGCGGCTCGAGAGTCACATGTGGCTCTTTGGCCCCTTGAGTGCGGCTCTTCCACAAAATACCAGGTGCGGGCACGCACGTACAGTGTGATTGAAACTTCGTGGCCCATGCGCAGAAGTCGGTTTTCAGCTCTCAAAAGAAATGTCGAAGTTGTACTGTAGATATTTGGCTCTGTTGACTAATGAGTTTGCCGACCACTGTCCTAGGTCACACAGCTAGGATGCCCATGCCGGGATTTGAACCCAGGCCTGCCTGGCACCAGAACCAGTGTCCTCGGCGGCCCCGCAGGAGGTGTCCGGCCCTGCGAGCTGTGTCCCAGACTGCCCGTGTCCCATCTGGGGGACAGCAGAGGGATGGGGGTGCTGGGAGAAGACAGGGTAGGTTCAAGCCGCACGGGGAGGGCCTTGAGACAGACTCCCCCGTTGCCATGCCCCCTAATGCACACATGCACACAGGCTCCCCCTGGGGCCTGTCCCCCAAGAAAAGGGATGTTCTGGGACGGAGCCCCAGGACCACCCAGATTCCTAAGCAGACCCAGCGGAGGGCAGATAGGGCTGCTGATGGTGCCTGGCAAAGCAGCCGCAGTGTGGGGGTCATGGAGCCCACCCCCTCCCCAAGAATGGCACCTGCTCCCCGGGCTGGGGGTATTGCAGCCGGGGCAGGACACAGGAAGGGAACTCCCCTGGGCCGAAGACCTGCTCCGTGCCAGGCCCTGTGCTGGGAGCTTTCTCACGAGATTCTCCCACACGCCCCGTGGGACCCCTGGCCCCCCCAGAAGCAGAGCTGGGGGCAGGGAGGAGGGCCAGCCCCAAAGTGGGCTCTCTCCTTTGTTCTCGAGATGAAGCATTGATCTGAGGATTGTTCAGACTCTGATAAAAGATAAAAAAAAAAAAGACTTAGATGCCCTGGCTGGTGTGGCTCAGTAGATGAAGTGCTGGCCTGCGGACTGAAGGGTCCTGGGTTCAGTTCCGGCCAAGGGCACATGCCTGGGGTGTGGGCTCGATCCCCAGTGGGGGCCACGCGGGAGGCGGCCGATCATTGACTCTCTCTCATCATTGATGTTTCTATCTCTCTCTCCCTCTTCCTTCCTCTCTGGGATTAATAAAATATATATGTTTTAAAAGACTTAGAGGAAGTTGGGGGGAAGCACAGTTAAACCATGAGGGGAGGTGGAAGGGAGTGAGTCTGGGGAGATGGCTCCTTTATGTGCTTGCCTCCTCCCCAGCCCCCTGCGCCCCTCCCTCCCCCTGGAGACCCTCTGCTCCATTTACAAGTGAGGAAATGGAGGTGGGAGGAAAAAGGGGAATTGCCCAAGATCACGTGGCTGGAAGCAGGCAGCGGGATTTGAGGGTCCCTGGAGGCAGGGGAGAGGCATAGTGAATGAGGGGAGGGAGAGTCAGGACGTCTGATCAGAGGCGGATCTCTGGAGTGCCGGACAGGGAAACTGAGGCAAACTGAGTTGAAGGATGGATACCTAGTGCTAGGGAGTCCTCTGGCCTCTGCCTCCCTTGCTATTCCAACCCAAACCTGCAGGTGGCGCCAAGGACCCAGGGGTGGTGCAAGCGCTCTGCCGCCAGCCGGGGTGGATTCTGGATCAGCACTGGGTCATGGTGGCCTTGGCCAAGGGGCCGGGCCTCCCTGCACCTCCGTTTCTCCTTCTGTGACAAAGAGGAACCAGCCCTTCAGGACAGGCTGTCACGGGGGCTGGAGAAAATGTGGGAGGAGGCAGGGCCTAAGGGACGTTTGCCGACGGAGAGGACAGGTTTCTGGGCAGATGGAGGCAGGGACGCTAGAGGCTGAGTGGACGAAGGAATGGCTGCGTCCTGCCCGGATGGCCGGCCTGGGAGAGGGGCAAACCAAGAGACACCATTCTCAGAGGGGTGCCCCCACCCGCCCAGGGGACGCCTGCACCCAGGCTGGGCACACGGTCTGAGGGTGGACCTGAGCCCAGGCCTGTGGCCCTGTCCCCAACGTCCCTCACTGTCCATCACAAAACTCCCAGCACAGCCTCCGCTCTGCTCATGAGCTCCCTCAGCGGTGACAGTGGCCTTCCAGGCCACACGAGCTCCAGTGACACCCCCCCCCCCAAGAGAGAATGGAGGCCTGGTGTCACGGCCCGCCTGTGCCCTCCCTCTGGCCTGAGGCTGCCCTCCGGCACCAGGCCCACCGTGGGGAGTGGGGCTCAGCCTCCCGCTGCCCCTCCGCACCCCTCACCCCGGCTCTCCCGCAGAGATGAGCCCGGCCCTGGCCCCTCCGGGTCTCGGGGCTCAGCTGGAGCTCCGGTTATGGGAAGCTGCGGGGGCTGCTCCTCTCATTAAGAACGGGAGTGGGGTCAGCAGCTTTCACAGGCCCCATAAAGCATCGCCTGTGGCTACTCGGGCACTCGGCTCGCCCGGGCACGCTGCCCCCCCCCCCCCCCCCGCCCCCGCCAGGGAGGACGAGCTGCTTCTTCGGGGGGCTAATCTCCCAGACTCATAAAGTCGCCAGAGATGCCATGGGGGTCTGTGCCCCGGGAGGCAATTACACGGTGACACCTCGCCCTGGAGGCTGGGGCGGGGCGGGGTGGGGGGCACAGTCCCCCAGCCAGGGGCCCAAGCTGATCTGTCCGCACAGGGCCGGGCAGGTGGGTGAGCACCGTGAGCCTGCGGTCTGGGGAGGCCTCAGAACAGCCCTGCGGGGCAACAGCACTGTGAGGCCTGGTTCACAGAGGGAGCCGAGGCTGGGACCGGTGAGCCAAGCTCCGAGGGTACGCCCGGGACTGCAGCACCTCTCTGCAGTCTGAGCCCTGCACCCCGGCTTTTGGGAGGAACCCCAAACACCCCAGCATTCCCTGCTTCTAATAGAAGATTCTGGCTGGTTCCCAGCCAGACCCGCATGTGGCAGAATCTCCTTGACCCCAGAGATGGCCCAGGCCTTTCTGGGAGCCCCAGAGGGTCTCATACGGGCTCGAAAGCCTGTCCACTCAGGTCCCTCCCACTGGCCCCGGGGGGACTTCGCCAGGTGGTCCTCGGCTCCAGGGCAGGGCAGGTCCCTCTCCATCCAGGGCCTCTCCTGCTCTGCTCCTCACAGACCGAACAGCCCCCCTGCCACTCTGAAGGGACGTCTCCATCCCAGCCCCCCAGGGCTAGGACCCATCTCTGAGCCTGTCAACCCAGCCGTCCCCTCGGCTGCAGGTCAAGCTCTGGCTCTGTGTGGTCTGGCAGTGGAGGTCACGGCTGGGCTCACAGCTCCCCCCGCTTCCCCGCCCACCACCCTCCACCTACCAGCTGTGTAAGCCTCCATGAGCTTTACTTGCCTCGTCTGTAACAGGGGGACAGCTATGAGAAACAGGTGACAAGCCAAGTCATGACCTGTATGGGGCCTGGCCCTTGGTCCTGCTACACGTTCCCCCTCACTCCTCCCCTCCCTGCACCAACTGCCCCCATCCCAGTCGGCCCCTCCTGCCAAGAGCTCCTGCAGATACAGGGAATCCCAGCCCGGCACAGCCCTTGGACAATGCTTCACAGGAGAACCCTGACTCTTCTTCAGCTCCTTAGCTGCCACCCACCCGAGAGATGTGTCCTGCACCCCCCCTCCCCTACTACCCAGCATGCACGGCCCCCACTGAGCCTCACCCAGACCGGGCTTGGCTGGGGGGAAGGGGAAGAGGAGGCCGCTGCCTGGAGGTCACACCTGAAGCCTTAAGGCCTTGAAAACAAGGATGCCCCGGAGGGAGGGGGCAGGCAGGGGGAGGGGAAACCACGTGTGGAAACCTTGTTGGAAACACCAGCTGGCTGGTGCTTCCATGGGGGGAGGCGGGGACAGAGAGCAGGACCGTAGCATTTCAGGTCCAACAGGGTGAGATCTATACCCTGTCCTCTAGCTTCACATGTGTACACACACATGCACCCACACATCTATACACGCATAGGGAAAGGGCCCAGGATTCCCACACTTTACTCCCTGACCAGCAACCTCCAACCCCCGTTACCAGGGAAAATCTGACCCAGGGGTCGGCAAACCGTGGCTCGAGAGCTGCTCTGTTGACTAATGAGTTTGCTGACCACCGATCTGACCCAAAGCATCCTGAAAGCTCAGACTTCACACGTGTGTCTCGGACCTCAGGACAAAGCCATAGGCAGGCAGGTCTGCATCGGTGCAGGCAAAGGCAAAAGCACGCAACCCGTCGCAGGCATCGCCACGCACACGGACACGCACACAGACACAAACAGACCTGCACAGGCAGCCACGTACGCAGAAATGCCGAGGCCTCAGACCCCTGAGCCCGTGCTCCGTCCCTGGATGGAGGCCAAGGCCAAGCTGCCTGGCAGCCGCCACCAGCTCTATCTGCCCAACAGCATGCCAGGGCCTGGGACAGGAATCAGAAGGGGATAGGCTAGACCAGTGGTCGGCAAACTGTGGCTCTCGAGCCACATGCGGATCTTTGGCCCCTTGAGTGTGGCTCTTCCACAAAATACCACGGTCTGGGCGAGTCTATTTTAAAGAAGTTGCGTTAGAAGAAGTTTAAGTTTAAAAAATTTGGCTCTCCAAAGAAATTTCAGTTGTTGTACTGTTGATATTTGGCTCTGTCGACTAATGAGTTTGCCGACCATTGACCTAGACTCTTAGCTTCCTGATCTCAGGTGGCCGTGGAGACGAGGAAGCCCTGAGGCCTGATCAGGCTCACAGACAGACAAGTGCATGGACAGGATGAGCTTGGCAGAAACCTGAGTCAGAGCAGCAAATCCAGGGCCTCTGGGAGGAGGGCTGAGGGCCTCTGGACCTCCCTGCCCACCCTCCCAGTGGGGCTTGTGTGTCAGGGTCTGTGGGCTCTGGGAGCACTCGTCTGCATGTGTGAGGCTGCTGACTGCACCATTTGCCTGTGGCCTTGTCTCTGTGGCGATGTTTCTGGGTGGGTACCTAAGCTTGTGGGTAACTATCTGCTTCTCTCCGTTTCTGGTTGGGTGACATGTGACATGTCAGGAAGCAGCACCTGAGATGCCAGGGTTTATTTAGACCAGTAGTTCCCAACCAGCTTTTGGCCATGTCCCACCTAAGCATCTCTAAAATCCTGACTCTCCCCACCTCCACCTGCTCCCCCCACCCCAATGACATATAATTCTTATTATTAAAAAAGTGAACTCCTATTCACATGGAGGAAACTAAAAGGCCATTAATTTGGTCTAAACAAGCTTCCAAAGAACAAGGCACCCATGAAAGAGAAAAATGAAAGAACAAAAGGACAGTTGAAGTACTGAGGGAAAATCACTAAGAAATTGTTCATAATAAATAATAAGAATATGAAGTGATATGAAAAAGCAGTAAAGGTTCAAAACATATAATAGAGAACTGAAATGTGTAAAGTTGTCACAACACATATTTATACTAGAGGCTCGGTGCACCGAATTTGTGCACAGGTAGGGTCCCTAGTGCTGCTAGCTGCCAGCTGCCAGCTGGGACCTTCCTTCATTTTGTGCCGCCCCCTGGTGGTCAGCACATATCATAGCACATGATCAAACTCCTGTTTATTTGAACTCCTGAGAGGACACTTTGCATATTAGACTTTTATATACTTAGAGGCCTGGTGCACAAGATTCGTGCACAGGGGTATGGGGTCCCTCAGCCCGGCCTGTACCCTCTCACAGTCTGAGACCCCCTCAGGGGATGTCTGCCTGCCAGCTTAGGCCTGATCCCCCTAGTCAGACATCCCTCTCACAGTCTGGGGCTCTTGCAGTCCGGGCCCCTCGCTCCTTACTGCCTAACTGCAGTGGAGGCGGTGGGAAAGGCTCCCGCCACCACGCTTGCCAGCTGTGAGCCCGGCTTCTGGCTCAGCAGCGCTCCCCCTGTGGGAGAGCACTGACCACCAGGGGGCAGCTCCTGCATTGAGCATCCACCCCCTGGTGGTCAGTGCATGTCATAGTGACCAGTCGTTCCACCATTTGGTCAATTTGCATATTATGCTTTTATTGTATAGGATAGATACTGTATATGGGGCCCCTACAATCATAAGAATGCAAAAAATTCACTGTTAATAACTCATTCTATAATTGCCCCCTCTTAAAAATCAAATTGCCCCCCTGTAAGCCATGTGCCCCACATTGAGAACCGCTGGTTTAGACTCTCAGAGAACTGGTGCGAATCTCTTAGCATCAGTTTCCTCCTCTATAAAATGCAAATCATAATTAATACCTGCATCCCACCCCATGCCCACCCTGCTGCCTCTACCCCGGCCCCATTCCCCTCACCCAGACCTTCCTTCTGACCCCTCTCCCCTCAGTCCCCAGGGCCAGTCACTCCACCTTGTCATCACAAACTCTAACCTCTCTCCCTTATCCCTAAACTCTTTGAGGGCCTTCTGAGTCACCCTCACTCCGAGCTGGACTGGGACCTGAATCTCAATTCCAAGACTTAGCAGTGTGGGGGCCTGAGCCTCAGTTTCCCCTCTGCAAAATGGGGATCACTGTGTTGCACATCAAGAAAATTCACTAGGAGGAATCAAGATGGTGGCATAGGTAAACACCTATTTTGCTGCCCCACACAATAATTCCAAAACTACAACTTAACATCAAAACAAACATCATCCAAAATCACCGGAAAGCTGGCTGAGTGAAAATTCCACAGATAAAAGTAAAGATAGGACACTGTGACTCAGAGGAGCAGCGGAGTGCAGCCTTGAAGATACGTGTGAAGAGAGATTTGGAGCCATGTGCGTGTGAGTGGTGACGGGCAGGAGGCAGCAAACCTGGCTGGTTTTCTCCAACGGGGAGGGCGGAGGCCTCCCACAACACTGATTTCCCAGTTCCACACGAGGTCCCAGGTCCGGGAAAGGCAAGCTAAAACCCGGGTGTGGCTGAGGTCCGCAAGTTTGAGGAGAGTGCACGTAACTTGGAACAGCAGTTTGCACATAAAGTGCGTGACCGCGCAGAGAGGATGCATGACTTGCTCCCTCGTTCAGGAGACCACCAACTGCTTTGTTTTACAACCCTGGGTGAGACTTTGGGTGTGCAGACTCATTTGGGGAGAGGCAGAGTTGTCTGGCAACGGATGGAGACCAGCGGCGGCTTTCTCTTGGAGGTGCCTACAGCCATTACCACCCAACACAGAGACCTGCGCGCCTCATAGGGCGAAGCTGACGCTGCCTGCTCAGCCCGGAGACTCCGCTCATTCCAACCTGAACACAGTTTACCTTCATAGCCAATTGGCCTAGAGGTCAAACCCTCCTAGGGCTAACAACAAAAAGCTGGGCTTGACTTAAACAATCCATAAAGGATTGCAATAAGAGTATCCACCTCAGGTAACTGGGGAGGCTGAGCCACTGTCCCTTAGAGGACATCTACCACACAAAGCTAATGGACCAACTCAGGAAAGCAGCCACAATGCAGAGAAATGGAAAGAAATCAGGTGTGAAAGAAATGGAGGAAAAAAGATGACTAGATATAGAGTTCAAAACCACAGTAATAAGGTTTTTCAAGAGGCTCCTAGAAAAGGCCGATGAACTTAATGAGAACTACAAGGAAATGAACAAGACCTATGAGGAAATGAACAACACCTATGAGGATATGAAAAGGGACCAACTAGAAATTAAGCATACACTGACTGAAATGGAAAATAATACACAAAGACCTAAAAGCAGTCCACAACCGCAAGAACCAAGTCAAAGATTTGAAATACAAAGAAGCAAAATCCACTCAACCGGAAAAGCAAGAAGCAAAATGAATCCAAATAATTGAAGATAGTGTAAGGGGCCTCTGGGACAACCTCAAGCATAACAACATCAGAATTATTGGGGTGCCAGAAAAAGAGAGAGAGCAAGATAATGAAAACCTATTTGAAGAAATAGTGACCAAAAACTTCCCCCACCTGGTGAAAGAAATTGACTTAAAAGCCCAAGAAGTGCACAGAACCCCAAAATTTAGGAATCTAAAGAGGACCACACCAAGACACATCATAATTAAAATGTTAAGAGCAAAAGATAAAGAGAGAACATTAAAAGCAGCAAGAGAAAAACAGCTAGTTACCTATAAGGGAGCACCCATATGATTGTCAGCAGATTTCTCAACAGAAACAATGCAGGCCAGACGCGAGTGGCAAGAAATATTCAAAGTGATGAATAGCCAGAATCCACAACCAAGATTACTCTATCCAGCAAAGCTATCATTCATAATTGAAGGTTGGATAAAGTGCTTCACAGATAAGGAAAAGCTAAAGGAGTTCATCACCGCCAAACCAGTATTATATGAAATGCTGAAAGATATTCTTTAAGAAGAGGAAGAAGGAAAAGGTAAAAATATAAATTATGAACAACAAATACACATCTATCAACAAATGAATCTAAAAATCAAGCGAATTAATAATCTCATGAGCAGGGTAAACTGGTGAATATAACAGAATCATGGGCATAGAGAGGGAATGGACTGACAATTCTTGGAGAGAAAAGGGGAGTGAGAAGTGCAGCAAAAGACTGGATAAAAATCATGCAACTATGGGAGAGGACAGTGGAGGGGAGGGGAGGGCGGAGGGTGGGATGAGTACTGGGTGGAGGGGAGGAAAAAGAAGGAACAATGTAATTAATAAACTAAACAATAAAGATAAAAAAATAAAAAATAAAAAAAGATAAAAAGAAAATTCACTAAATAAGAATAAGCTAAAGGGGGATTTTATTGAAGGACTAGGGCTCCAGTGTACAAATCCATGCACCTTGAAAGGAACTGTGGGGCATGAAGCTGTGGTGAATTCAGGGGCAGGTCTCAGCCCATCCTCCACGCTCCCACCCGGCCCCTCCCACCATGGTCCCCAGTCCCCTGTCTTCCAGCAGCCCGGCTCCTGTGTGGAGCAATTGGGGCCGGTGCCTGCAGCGGGTTCGAGCAGCAGCTGCTGCCCCAATCGCCCCTCAGGAGCAGGGGGAAGTGGAGAAGCCCTCCGGGGTGATCAGGGCCAGCAGGCACTGCTCCCACCGGCTGACAGCACCGAGCAATTGGGGCCAGCTCCACCAGCAGCAGTGCAAGCAGTGGCTCTGGCGCAGGCAGAGGGTGCGAGTGGGGCTGGCACCAGCAGCTGATGTAAGCATCGGGTGGAACTAAGGTGCAAGGGAGCAAAGAATTTTCAGTAACCATCAGAGGCTCGCCCCAGACAGCGACTGGCACCTGCCTTGTTCTGGCACCCCCTGCTCCACCATCCTGCTACAGCCGAGGCCTGCCATGTTCCGTGCGTGCTCCCTAGTGGTCAGCACACGTCATAGCGATTGGCTGTTCAGTTGTTTGGCTGTTGGGTTGTTCCACCATTCAGTCTATTTGCACATTAGGGTTTTATATATATAGAGTCAAGCACATCATGGGACTGAAGGAGGAATGCAGTATCCAGGCCACGGCAGGGGTGGGACCGAGCCGGCCCAGAAGCAGCCGGAGCCAGAGATGAGGAGAGGCGGGATCCTTTTCCATCACTCTCCCTTGTGGATTTCACGATCCTCTTCTGCTGGGGCCTGGCCTGTGTCCAGGACAGAAAATATGGCTGACAGTAGCCTTTAGGTTCTACATTTAAATCTCTGTTTTCGACTTCATTAAAATTAAGAGCCCCTAGTCATCAAAAGGTACCATTAAGAGAGTGAAAAAGCAAGCCTCGGAATAAAGAACTCCCAGGGAGCAATCAGAAAAGAGGACAGCCCCATTTTTTAAGAAAATGGTCAAAAGACTTGACCATGCACTTTGCCGGAAAGGATATCCAGATGATGAATACGCCTCGGAGAGCTGCCCGGCATCATCAGTCATCAGTTCCCTGGGCCCCGCCCAGAGGGCTGAGACGAAAGAGCTCAGAGAGAGGGTGGGAAGCCTGGCCTGTGCTGAGGGTCGAGGTCGGCAGGACCACGAGGAAAACCGATTGGCATCAGGTCCGAAAGCTGGAGAGAGACCGACAGAACCAGGCACATCCACCCCAGGCAGGTCCCCAGGAGAACTGAGTCTTTGTCAGCCGTGTCTGCACCAAAGACAGCCCGGGAATGCTCCTAACGGCCGTGCCCCCAATAGCCCCGAACCGGAGGCGACATGCATGTCCACCCACAGGAGAGTAAGGAGACAGGGCCAAGGTCACACAACGCCCTCTGAGGCGGTGGGACATGCCTGTGGGAGGGAACAGACTGCCGGGCGTGCACCGCCTGGGTTATTCCTGAGCGTGATGCTGAGGGACAGGAGCCCCACAGAAGAACACATGCTATGTGATCCTTTTTTTTTTTTTTTTACTCCTCACCCAAGGATATTTTCCACACTGATTTCTAGAGAAAGTAGAAGGGAGGGAGGAGGAGAGGGAGAGAAAGGGATAGAAATCGACGTCAGAGAGACGCATCCATCAGTTGCCTCCCACACTTGCCCCTACCATGGCTGGGGAACCTGCAACCCAGGTGCATGCCCTTGACCAGGAATCGAACCTGCGACCCTTTGGTCCTCAGGCGATGCTTTGACCATTGAGCAAAGCCGGCCAGGGCTGCTATTTGGCTCTTTTGTGACAGACATCCAGAAAGAGGGAAACCAGGCGGCGGTGACCCTGACGGGTTCCCTGGGGAGGCCCTGCCTGGGAGGGGGAAGCGGGCCTGCTTGCTCCGGGCGTGGTTTCAGAGCTGTAACACAGGTGACATTCCGTGCAGCTGGGCACTCAGGTCTGCGCCCCTGTGGGATGTACGTCCCTGAGCTGAGAAAGAAAAGCAAGTCCTACCCTCTGGCCATCAAAGGGTCCCTGCCTGAGCTGTAGGGACAACATGACCGTCCACAGGATGAGAGAGAGAGAGAGAGAGAGAGAGAGAGAGAGAGAGAGAGAGAGAGAGAGAGAGAGAAGGAAGCTGGGTAAATGAACTGCTGTTTCCAGAACAGGGAGGGAGGGCAGACAAGAGAAGCATTCGCTCCATTTCTCTGAGCCGGCCTTTCCCGCCTCTAAAGGGGACACAGTGAAAGTTCCCACCACAAAGGGATCCAAGAGGGAACTGGCCGAGGGCCGGCCTGGGGCCTGGATCGCAGCCTCTGATGGACACAGGACCCCTTCCCTTTGTCCCTCTCCCCCACCTCCCCTCCTTCCTGGCCCTCTGCCCCCACCCCACCCTCGGCTCCCCTGTTCTGCCCTCTGTGATCCTCAAAGTGAGGCCTCATCACCGCATAATTTCAAATTACTTGTAGCTTTAGTTAATTAAATGTAAAATCATTGGAATAAAATTATACCTTCATTAGAGATTAACTCCCATTTCAGGCCGGGGATAATGACCCGCTCTCTCTACCCCCTTCTTCCAAACCGCACGCAGAACGGTCAGTTAAACTGAAGGGGAAAGAAGTTTAACGACTGCACGGCAATCAACCTTATTATTATTTAAGCACAAGCTATTACCCTGTGCAATGAGGGATTGGCCTATAAATTATCTTTGGAGGAGCCGGCCCCCGTCTGAGCACAGACAGGCCGAGGGCTGCAGCGGGGCAGGGGTGCAGGCCGCTTCCCCGGCAGGTGAGCTCCTGGTCCTGTCCCTTCAGCTACCCCCAAACCTGCCTTCAGGGCCCTCGGCCCCAGGCTCAGGGCTCGGGTCAAGGTCTCAGGGTCAAGGTCTCAAGGTCACTGAGAGGGAGCTGGGGTGTCCCTATCTGATTCGTCAGCTCCTGGGAAGGAAAGGACACTCTAGCACAGGACAGAGATTGGGACCCAAAATGAGTCTCTGGAAATTAGGAAGAGGCTAGAGAAAGGAGAAATGGGGCCAGGAGGGGCGGGGATGAGGCAGACAGAGAGAGGACAAGGAGCAGAGTCTTGTGGAGACATGGGAAGAAGGAGTTTGAGTTGGGACCAGGAGATGAGGGGACAGTCAGAGAAACAGGGAGGGAGACTTGGAGCGAACAGGGTAACACCAAGGAAGAGACAGCAGAGGATCAGACACCCGAGAAAGAAGAGGCAGCAGGGCTGTGTGCTCTGGGGCCTGGAGAACAGACTGAGGGACCGACTGCCAGGATGGGGGACTGTCAGCGCTGAAATCAACAAAGTCCCAGCGAACAGGACAAGCAGGTCATCTGCTCCCAGGATCCCACAGCACCCACTTTACAGGTGAGGAGACTGAGGCTCACCCAGGGGAAGTCATTTGTCCGAGACCTCCCAGCTGCACGGCTGAGAGCCACAGGAGGTCAGGGAAAAGGGAGCCAGAGGCCAAGACAGGCAAGAAGGGAAAAGAAGGCACAAAGACAGGTGACAACTGAAGGGTCCCTCACCTCCTAGTGTTTCTAAATTCCTCGCCTCCCACACCTCTGCCTCAGCTCAGCCCCCACCCCGCCCTATAAACCTTATTTCTCCTTTCTCCACCCTCTTCCTAATTTTCAAAGATGCTTTTCTGTCTCCAGTCTCTGTCCTGTGCCGGAGGATCGGCCCCTTCCCGTGGGCCGGACGGAGAGATGGGCTAGAGGGCCAGGAGGGACACCTATGTTCCGATCTCAGTGGCAGGTGGATGGGACATGTGTCAACAGGAAGCGCTCTGACACCCCCACCCCCAGGCTGCAGGCAGCAGCCAGAACCTCCTCCCATAGGGCTTTAGGGTCAGATCTGAGCTCAGGGTGAGGCTGAGTTCTAGCATTGACCTTGGACATTGGGCAGTTTCTCAGTGTTGCTGCACTCCTGTTCCATCTGTAAAACGGGGTGATAATAGTGCCCCATGATGGGGTTGTTGTAGAACTTGATGAGACTGGGTGGATATATGCCCAGGGCACAGCCTGGCATTGAGCAGCTGTCCAGGGGGATGAGGCCCCCGAGGCAGGACAGCTGCCCCTCTCCCCTCTCCTGGGCACAATCACCTCTCCCAGGACCTTCTTGGTGAGCCTTTCGGCCCCAGACAAAGCAAGAGGATGAGTGACACTCAAGCAGGGGTAAGGTGACAAGGGACCACAGAGAGGGGACAACAGCATCCTGCCTCAGGGACCCCTCTGTCCCCCTAAGACAAAGACCCTTCCTTTGCATCTTATAAGAAATCTAAAATGTGCATCCTCTTCCCATAGCTGGCGCTTAGGTCATAAATATTTGCGGAGTCGAGAATAGAGGGATGCTCAAGTTCATTAGCCAGAGGTCGGCGTTTCCAGCTGCTGGGAATGGGCGCCGGCCTGCCATAACTTCTCGCCCAAGTTCCCCGCAGTCAGACTCCCTTGAAAGTCACCTCCATCTCCCGCACAGGTCAGGCCGAGATTTAGAGATAGGGGCCCGGTGTGTGCCGAGATCCGCTATCCGCCCGTGAGTGATGGGGGACACATTCCCGGGACATGTTTACTGTCACCCCGCGCCCCCGGCCCGCGCTCCCCGCCGCGCCACCCCCTGATAATTCACGGCCCGGCTCCCGTCGGCAAATGACGGATACGGCCTTCACGGCGGGGCCTGCTGGTCACTTGTCTCAAGGAGACCGGGAAGCAAACTCAGGCACAATATAAATGGGGCCCGCGGCAGCCTCCAACACCTCGGAAATTCCCCAGCCCGGACGCCTTGTCGTTTTTAAGTAATAAAACCGCAGAGAGATTACATGGCCGCCGACAGCCCGCGACGGATGGCCGCCCGCGTGAACTTTTCACCTTCGGGCGCTGGCCGAGAGAGGGGAAGGGGGCTGGGAAGAACCGCCCCCCACCGGCTCCTTCCTGGCTCTGGCTCCAAAGCCATTGTCATGGCCGGGCAGGCGCTGCTCTGCATGTGTCCCCAGCCAGTTAGGCGGAGGGACACTCTGCTCCCAGGGCACTTACGGCTCGGTGTCCCAGCTGGAGAACGGGATCCTCACGGCTGGTTTGCTAGATTTCTAAAATCCAGAAACAGCTTTCAGATAAACTTTTCAGAGTTAGATGTGTAAGCCTTGCTTTCTTTCACCCATTCGTGTATTCTTTATTATTTTAAATTCGTGCACGGGGCGGGGGGGGAGGGGTGAGCGGGGGATTCCCTCAGCCCAGCCTGCACCCTCTCCAATCTGGGACCCCTTGAGGGCAGTCGGACATCCTTCTCACAATCCAGGACTGCTGGCTCCAAACTGCTCACCTGCCTGCCTCCCTGATTGCCCCTAACCACTTCTGCTTGCCAGCCTGATCACCTGCTAACCACTATCCTGCCAGCCTAATTGATGTCTAATTGCTCCCCTGCCAGTCTGCTTGCCCCCAACTTCCTCCTCTGCCAGCTTGGTCACCCCTAACTGCCTTCCCCTGCAGGCTTGATAGTCCCCAGCTGCCCTTCCTTGCAGGCCTGGTCCCTCCCAACTGCCCTCCCCTGGTGGCCTGATCACCCACAACTTCGCTCCCATGCAGGCCTGGAACCTCCCAACTGCCCTCCCCTGCTGGCCATCTTGTGATGGTCATCTTGTGTCCACATGGGGAAAGAATCTTTGACCACATGGGGACAGAATCTTTGACCACATGGGGGCAGCTCTCTTGTGTGTTGTAGTGATGGTCAATCTGTGAATTACTCTTTTACTAGATAGGATTCAAATGTTAGTGGCCATAAAGTTTTTTGGGACACAGCCATCCCATTCCTTTGGGCTTTGCATGCTAGGACTGCAGAAGTTGAGTATTCGAGGCCACATATAGCCCACAAAAATTGAGCTGCACTCCGGCTCCTTACGGCAATGGCATTTGGCCCCTGCCCTAGATAAATTCTGTGGTGTTATTATGTGAAATGTGCATACTGTAAAATATAGGCTTATAAAATTAAAACATTTTACTTCAGTGTTCATAGTCATTTTAAAGGGCATCTTTATTTGTTGTCCCCTTCCTTCCCTGCCCCCTCATCCGTCTCCTCGCTTCCTTCAGCCACCCTCCTTCCTGCCGCCTCTGCCGTTCCTCTGGAGGCCCGACCCGCCCGCCCCACCCACCCACCCACAGGGAAGCCGCAAGGCCAACAGGTCCTGGACCGAGCTCATGGGGCTCGGGGTCTGGGGGGCCCTGTGCCCCCTTCCCGACCTGCATTCAGCGCACCAGGATCTGGAGAGACTGATGCTGATTCTGCGGTGACAGGGAAGGATGTGGCAGTGGCCGCCAGGGGGAAAAGGCATGGGCAGTCCCAGCAGGCCACCGCACCCCACGGAGCGGACTGTCACTTGGCTCACAGCCCCACCTCGCACTTAACTCCCATTACCCAAGGTGCCCCTGGAGCTGATTTGCATGTCCCACACGACAGGGAAACCCCACACCTCAGTCACAGCCTAACAGAGCAACCTACACACAAGCGTCATGAGGGGATATCATGGCATCAAATTCCCCTAATCGTCCCAAGGTCACCGCGAAAGGTCGCGACTCAGTCAACAATAAGTGTAATGAGAGAGGGATCTCGCCGGCCCTTAAGTACCATGTGGGCAGCTTCTAGTGTAGTGCTTGCTTACTCGGCACTGTGGCCACACCCCCATCTGCTGGCCACACCCCCGTCTGCTGGCCATGTCCCCTGTCTGCTTGCCATACCCTTTGCTCCTGATTGGCTGGTAGCGTAGCGGAGATACAGTCAATTTGCATGTTACTCTTTTATTAGATAAGGATTTTTCAGAGAAAAAAACATCCATTTTTTGTTCCTACTTATTTGTGTTTATTGGTTGATGCTCACATGAGCCCCGACAGGGGTCAAACCCGCTACCTGCGTGTGTGGGGACGGCATTCTAACCAGCTGAGCCCCCGGCCAGGGCCATTCACACATCCCTACGTCACCAGGAGTCCGTCTCAGTGCCAGTTTACAGAGGACAAAGGAGTGACAGCGTGAGGAGATGCGAGATGACTCTCAAGAAATGACCGAGTGACCCTGTGCCCCGTGTACCCCACTCAGTAGCCATGGGGTCCTACGCCGGGCACTCCAGCCCTCAGAACCTCGGTCTCCTCATCTATAAAATGCGGTAATAATGGCACCTCATCAAAGGGCTGTGATGAGGAGACAGGAAAGTCCATGAGAGGACCCCGCCCTGGGCAGCCAGGCAGGACGTGGGGAGCCACCCTGGGGTGGGGTGATGGGGGCGTGGAGAGGACAAGCTTGGAACACCAGTGGGGCTAGAGCTTTGAAACACACAGGACGGAGACACCGACGAGCCGGTCTCGATCAGCCCGAGTGGAAAGTTATGGAATCGGACGAAGGCGCCACTTATGACCTCGCCACCCAGCAGGAGGAAGAGGCGGTTTGCAGAGAGCCGAGTGGTGGCAGTTATTGAAAAATAAAACCATTTCATGTTTATGCCCCTAATGAGTGGCGATGCCTCTAAACGGGTTACACTTGATTTTTTTCCCTTTATGCTTTCCTGTATTTTCTAATTTCCCTGCAATGAACATGTATTACTTGAGTAATAGAGAAATAATAAAAGCTTTAAAAGTCAGGTGGCGAGAGGCTGTGGGTTCCTGGGCATGGGTTCCACTGGCCCAGGGTCCCAGGGAGCAGGGGAAGGGGCCAGGGGCTGAGGGGGGAGCGGGCATTCTGCAGCCCAGGCCCCGGGTCTGCCAGCCCCCAGTATGGGGGTGGGGGCAGGAGGAGGCTATGAGATGCCTGGAGCCGGCACTGGGGGTGAGCTGAGCCAGAGAAGAGTGTCTGTGCTCAGTTTGGGTTTCACAGTTCCAGGGAGGCGTCAGGGGCTTGGTTCGAATCCCAGGTCCACCCTCCCCAGCTGTGGAAGCCAGGTATTCCCTCATAGGGCAGAGCAGAGACCAGGCGAGGGGTTCTGGCCCCAAGGAGTTACTCGTCTTTCCCAGAGCCCACTCCTGGTCTGGTGAGAATGGGAGAGGAGGGGGAGGTGCCAGGGACAGGGGGCTCCTCATCTAGCAGGCCGAGTCCATGTGTCTGAGCTCAGGTTGGGCTGGGCACGAAGACCTCAGACAAGGGCTTAGCTCTGAATCCCAGCTCCACTGTGGCTGTGAGTCCCGGGGAAGCAACTTTCCCTCTCTGGCCCTCTGGCCCCGTCTGGAAAATGGGGATAAAAACAGCGGGGCCTGCGGCAGGCTGGCTAATGGTCCCAGCACGCCACCTCTCCTTCAGCCACTCTGTCATGTGACTTCCAGGGTCTCCTGCGAGGAGGCAGGGTATTATTTGCGTTTCCACCATGTGACTGGCTTCGGCAACAGGAGGAGAAAGAGGGTAGAGAACCTTTTATTTTAAAAAATATTGTTACTGAGAAGGGAGAGGGAGAGACAGAAACATCAATGACGAGAGAGAATCGTTGATCAGCTGCCTCCCGCAGGCCCCCAACTGAGGATCGAGCCCACAGCCCGGGCTTGTGCCCCGACCTGGGATGGAATGTGACCTCCCAGCTCCTCAGTCCAGGCTCAACCACTGAGCCACACCGGCCCGGCAGCAGGGGAACCTCTCGAGATCCATTTGCGATCTGTGCCTCTGCGTCTCTGAGCAGAATATGTCCAGCGGGGACGCTCCCGGGAGAGGGAACGCCGGGATCAGCCATCGCTCCAGCCCAGCCCAGCCACGATCCGCTGACGCCCGGGGACCCTCCGGCCTGTGAGAACCAATGGCTGCCGTTTTAACCAGCTGAGTGCTGGGGCTGTTGTCGTGGAGCAGTTTAGACTCCGACTGAATGGCACATTTCCGCCGAGGACTGATGTGAGGATTCCGTGAGACGGTGCTTGCCAAGTGCCTGGTGTGTAGTAGATGCTCAACAAACATTCGGCTGCTCTTATTAACAGTGTTACCATTGTCACCCACCCGGGGGAGAGCCTGGGGGCCAGAGGTCAAGGACAAGGGCTCTGCAGACACCCCACATTCCTCAGCTCTGCTCAGAGTCAGCTCCAAGCGACAAGATGCCCCGGTTTGAGGGCAGCTTTTAATCCGTTCCAATCAGAGGGGGGATGAGGCTCCCGCTGTGCGGGCCGGGGTGAGACCAGCAGGGCTCAGGCGCCGGGCAGCGGCCTGGGCCTCATATAACAATCAGATTTCTTGTGGAGCTTTAGTTTCCCTTCCTTTAAATGAAGTCTCAGCGATAAAGGCATCGATCCCCTCTCCCTGGGGAACTGCTGGGGCCCACCTTGAACCGGAGAGAGCTCTGGGTGGCCCTCTGCAGTTCCCTGCCTCTCCCAGCCCGGCTGGGGGCCGCCTGGGGGCCCTGTCTGCATCATTGACTGACACCCCCCACTCTGTCCCACAGCCCCAGACCGGTCAGGCGGCTGGGTACCAGGAGAGGCAGGCGCCCTGGGGAAGGTGCTCACACCCACACTCCCTGCTTGCTGCTGGCTGGACCTCACGAGGGCACCCAGCTGGGAGGCCCCTCGTGGCTTTGGGAACCTGAAAACCACGAGGCCACGGTCCGGCTTAGGCATCAGCACCAGAGACAGGGGTGCAGCAGGGGGGACGAGAAAGGCACCTGAGAGAAGGAGAAAGCGTCCTCCCCTTTCTGCAGCCCCCCGCCCCGCCCAGCTCCCCATTCTCCGCCCCCCACCCGCTGGGAAAGAGAGAGGCTGCTCCGTTTCCATACTCTGCTCCCCGAATCCATCTTTCTCCAGAAGTTCCCAGGCAAAGTAGAGAAAAGTGGCTGAAGACCCCACAAAATGGGTTCGGGGCTCCCAAAAGAGAGACGCCTGAGCTCCCAGGTCCCACTGGGATGCCCACTCCCAGCCGCCTCTGGGAGAGCGAGAGGCCAGAGGAAGTCACGAGGGCATTGGGGCAGACGGGGGAGGGGGCGCGGGAAAGCCGCCCTGCCTCGTATCCTCAGGAGGGGTCTCACCGGCAGGGCCTGGGCCAGAGGGAGGCAAGCGAGGCACTTCCCCCAGGCACAAAACTGAAGGGGCACCAGGCACTCAAGCATCAAGAGAAATCTTTCTAGAAATCAACATGAAAACAAAAAATCTTGACCCTGCTCTGCACCCCTATGTTCACGGCAGCACAATTCACCACAGCTACGATCTGGAAACACCCCAAGTGCCCATCAGCAGACGAGTGGATTAAAAACCTATGGCACACCTACACGACGGAATACTACCCTGCGGCAAAAAAGAAAGACTTCTTACATTTGCAACAGCACGGACGGACCTGGAGAGCATTGTGCTAAGTGAAATAAGCCAGTCAGAGAAAGACAAATACCACAGGATCTCGCTCGTTTGTGGAATACAATGAACAACACAGACTGATGAACAGGGACAGACCCAGAGGCAGAGAAGCATCGGCCAGGATGCTGGTCCTCAGGGGGAAGGTAGGGGAGGGAGGGGGAAAGGAGGACAGATCAACCAAAGGACTTGGCTGCGTGAACATAACCAATGGACAGGAACACCAGGGGGGGTGAGGGCATGAGTCGGGGAGAGATGGAAGGGTTAATAGAGGGATAAGGACACATATGTAATACCTTAATCAAAGAAATTTGGGGGGAAACTAAGACCCTGCACTGCTGCCGCCTGGAGAGTCTTTTCCAAGCAGCCATGTCCCCGCGGCAGGTTGGCGGGGCTGCCGCTGCTGGGCAAACGGCTGGCTGCACAGGTTCTCTGTATCGTCCAGTTGTGGCTTCTCATCATTTGTTGGCTTTTAGGGGCGGGGGGAGGAGAGAGAAACATCGATGTGAGAGTGTAACATCCAACACTGCCTCCCGCACGCCCCCTTCCTGGGGAGTGAGCCTGCAACCCAGCATGTGCCCTGACTGGGCATCAAACCAACACCCTTTCGGTGCATGAGCAACACCCACCCAACCGCGCCACCTGGCCAGAGCGATCACCATCGTTTTTACTGTGAAGTGTGTGTGTATATGTATGTATGTATGTATATATACGTGTGTGTATTATATATATGTGTGTATATGTGTGTGTATGTATATATGTGTATAGTATATGTGTATATATGTGTATGTTATGTGTGTATATGTGTGTGTATGTGTGTATGTGTGTGTATATATGTGTGTGTATGTGTGTGTGTGTATATGTGTGTGTGTATATATATGTGTGTATATTATGTGTGTGTATATGTGTGTTATGTGTGTGTGTATATATGTGTGTGTGTATATGTGTGTGTGTGTGTGTGTGTGTGTATATATGTATATATTGCTGATTTTTTTACAGAAGGATAGAAAGGAGAGGGATAGAAGGGAGAGGGATAGAAAGTCAGAAACATTGATGGGAGAGAAACATCGATCAGCTGCCTCCTGCACACCCCCCACTGGGATGTGCCTGCAGCTAAGGTACATGCCCTTGCCCGGAATCGAACCTGAGACCTTTCAGTCCGCAGGCCGACGCTCTATCCACTGAGCCAAACCAGTTAGGGCTGCTGTGAAGTTTTTATGAACCTGTTCCACTTAGCTCAAAATATTCTCTAATACACGTGGGCACACTTTGTTCCCTTTGCCTGAGCCTCCTCCAGTGTGACTTGGAGCTGGCAGGTTCCCTGGGAGACCTGGAGAGACAGGGGCACGGAGAACCCCAGAGGGGCCAGCCGGCCCCCAGAGAGGAGGCCTGCGGCCAGGGCGTGGTGGAAGCTGGGGAGCTGAGCACCAACTCCGAGAAGAGGGCAAGGTCAAGGGAAGCACTCCTGTGATGATTGTTCAGCGGAAGTGACTGAAAATCCCAAATTTGGCCAACTCTGACTGGTCTCACGTCTGGCATCAGAAGAAAGAGGTTGTGCAGTTCGAAAAGAGAGGATGAGGGGAAAGAAGGAAATCGAAGTTGCCGACATGTGTGCCTCTGCCGGGCGCAGGCTCTGTGCTCTGCACACAGCCTCTCACCCAAACCTGTGAGAAGGGAGCACGCACCACCTCCATTTTCCAGAGGAGAGCCCGCGGCCAGAGAGGTTAAGACACTTGTTTAAGGTTGCACAGCCTCGAAGTGGTAAAGCCAGGATTCAACGCTAAGAACTCACCCTAACCTCGTCACATGGTCTCACATGACATCGTGATTCATCTGAGTGTGTGACTGTGAAATTCACAAGCCCTGGGCAGGGGACTCAGAGAAAGACAGGTGATTTTAGTAATAATATGGTATAGGTTGTGACTGTGGGGGCAGGAGGGATTTGGGGGGCAGGTCTCAGCCACAAAGGCCCACCTCCCACGAACGCTGCCATTCACAAGGCGTTCGTTCATTCCTCAAACAGCTCGTGAGCACCTGCTGGGTGCCAGGTGCCTGGCTGGGGGTCCAGCAGGGACCTAGGGAGACCCAGTTCCTCCTCTACCGAAGCCTGGCGCGGGGGGCGGGGGGCGGGGGGGGGGAGGTTTCGGGGAGAGAACAGTGGAGCAAATCTACACAGAATCATCCCCCTGCAGCCTACGCCAGGGCTCCTCGCAGGAGGGACAGGGTGTGGGGAGAGTGATGGGGGTCCTGACCCAACGACGGGACCTCAGAGCGGAGATCCGGAGGGCAATGGGCAGCATCAGAGAAGGAAGGGCCGGCAGTTGAGCTGAGGTGCCCAGGGGAACGCAGGAAGCTTGTCTACGCTGTCGGCCATGGGCAGCCCTCTGGCCGCCCTGAGCTGTCCCTGTTGGACAAACCTGGTCCCTCTTTCTCTCTGTGGGGTCTCGGCCTATCCACACTGCCTCCTGCAGGCTGGGGGGTCACCTAGAAGTGACCTGGAAGCTCCAGGGGACACAGACCTGCCCGGATCTGCTCCGCGTCCCCTTCCGGCGCCTCATAAACTGCAGGCAGGAGAGGAGAAGAGGACCCTAGGACCCTACGACACAGAGGGTGTCTGGGGACAGGCGGCTGAAGGGGGCTCATGGCGGCCCAGCTTCCCACCCCCACCCCCACGAGCACCCCTGCCTCCGCCCCCTCGGGGCCTCGCTTCATGGCCGGAACGGCACCAACCTCGAGGCACAGCAGAGGGGCTCTCCACGCCAAGGATGTGAGTGTGTTAATTAATGAATTGGCTGTTTAATTAACATAATTAAGCCTCATTATTTTCCTTGCATCTATCGTCAATTTTCAGGCAATTAAAGTGAACGCTGGTGGAGAATGCGGGATCTGGGCAGTCACTGCAGGCCCAGGACGGGACGGCCAGGCCTGGGGTGACCCTCAGGGCCCAGCCCAGCCGGAAACGAAGGGGGGCAGGGCAAAGGAGGCTCATGTGCACACCACGCACACCCCAAGATGGAATGTCCCCAAGTCTGAGTTTGCAGATCAGTTTCCAATCCCGTATTGAGCACCTACTATGTGCCCAGGCTCTGTGCCAGGACAGCTGTGTCCAGGACAGGCAGGGAAGTTGAAGGCAGAGAAGTCAGGCCTGCTGTGGGCTGGGGAAGTCTGGGGCATGTGCCCTGGCCCCCTCTGTTCCTCTCATCAGCGTCTTAGTGACCCGCCTGCTATCTGTGCAAACCTGCACCTCACTCTGCCTGCTGCAAACTGTTTGCCCAAACGGTTATTTTTATTTTTATTTTGTAAATACATTTTTATTGATTTCAGAGAGGAAGGGAGAGAGAGAGAGAAACAGTAATGAGGAGGGAGAATCATTGATCGCTGCCTCCTGCATGCCCACACTGGGGACTGAGCCCACAACCTGGGCTTGTGCCCTGATGGGGAATTGAACCGTGACCTCCTGGTTCATAGGCTGATGCTCAACCGCTGAGCCGTAAAAGGCTGTTTGTAAAGCGGTGAACCCATAGAGCCCTGGGCCCTCTGCCACAGACCTGCCTCCACAGGCCTGTGTAGGCAAGAAAGTCAACACGCCCGAACCGGTTTGGCTCAGTGGATAGAGCATCCACCTGCGGACTCAAGGGTACCGGGTTCGATTCTGGTCAAGGGCATGTACCTTGATTGTGGGCACATCCCCAGTGGGAGTGTGCAGGAAGCAGCTGATCGATGTTTCTCTCTCATCGATGTTTCTAGCTCTCTATCCCTCTCCCTTCCTCTCTGTAAAAATAAATAAAATGTTTAAAAAAAAACAATATAATCAAAAAGGTGATGAAGGTATTAGGGAGAAACCTCTGAGATCAGTGTGGGAGGGAGGCTCTCAGGAGACGGTTCTGACGGAGGCGGCAGGGACTGGCTGGGGAAAGGCCCTGAGGCAGCCCTCGGCCTGCTGGGTGGAGGAGACGGTGCGGGGAGACAGGCGGGCCAGATCAGAAGGGACCCCCCCGACAGAGATTTAGAAAGACGGCCGGTTGCCTAGCGGAGATCAGACTGTAGGGAGGCGAGGGTGGAGGGAGATCCCAGCATGAGATAGTGGTGTTTTTGAGGTCATGAGCTGGGCAGGATTCTGAAAAACTGTGAAGGTGACACTGACGGTGGATGGGTGATGGCTCCGGGGCGGTGGGAGGAGCCACAGGAGGAGGAGAGGCCCCTGCCTGCGTTGGGAAGACAGCAGGAGCGGGTGTGGTAAGAGAGACCAAGACATCAGGTGAGCCTGTCACATAGGCAGGTGGGCGTCCCAAGTGGAGGTGACTAGAGACTCCTGGGGGAGGGTTGGGGGGTCTTAGGCCTGAAGCGATGGGCACCTGGGAGCCAGAGAGGAGAAGGGATCCTCAGATGTGGCCCTGGGGTGCTCCAACACTAGAGAAAGATCCGGGAAAGAGTCCTGGGAAAGAGAGAGCAGCCGGAAGACAAAAAATCAGGAGAGGGGCACCCTAGGAGCCAAGGGAAGAGGTGTCGCCAAGCACATCAACCGTGACCGGCCGCCTGTGGCCTGGTCTCTGGGAGGATGGGGGGGGGGGGGGGGGCGCGCGCGCGCGGAGGCGGCAGCAGCAGAGACAACTCCCCGGGCTCTTCGCTTCACGGGAACAGGGACCGTGTCAGCAGGCGGAGAACAGGGCCCCGGGAGGGTCCGTTTACCCGATGGGCGGCGCACACACCTTCGGGGCTGACAGAAACGACACAACTCCAGCCAGCAAGACCCACGGTTTGGGTGATGTGAATTGCTCGATTTTTCTGGTTTATGTTTTCAAAACACCCTTTCTGGACCGTTAAAATAGAAGCCCTGCATTTCACCCACACCACTCCCACTCTGGGTCTCAGCGGCCGGGCACGCCGCTGCCCGCCACCCGCAGCACCCGCTCCCCCGACAGCGGCCCCCAGCCCGCCTGCGTTTCACCGAGGAAACCCAAACGGACCCAAACCGGCACGCCCGCCATCTTATTGTTGCAACGTTGTCCTGGTCATTTTTTCATTTTGCACAAATGCCGCTATTTTGTAAGGAGTGTGCCAGCCGAGGGCAGAGCTACCCAAAGCGACGCAGGTGCAGATCCCAGGCTGTGGAAATGGCCCGTCACGCAGGCCAAGACATCGAGCGTCAGTCCTGAAGGCGAATAAACAAACAAACGGCAAGAAATGCTGGGAACGGACCATCGGAGCTCGGCTACAAAAGGGCTTCCTGACTTTCGTTAGTTTTCAGCAATTTGAACTCTCTTCCTTGTAATGTTCAACCTCATTTGTTTTCAAGGTGGTGTTATTAATTTTAAGTATACTCTCTACAGAAGGATGGCTCATACACAGAAAAATGCGCAAATCCTAAGGCCGTGGTCGGCAAACTGCGGCTCTTTGGCCCCTTGAGTGCGGCTCTTCCACAAAATACCCCGGCCTGGGCCGGTCTATATTGAAGAAGTGGCGTTAGAAGTTTAAGTTTTAAAAATTGGGCTCTCGAAAGGAATGTCAGTCGTCGTCCTAATGGTATGTGGCTCTGGTGACTGAGTTTGCTGACCACTGGCCTAAGGGTTTGGCCCAACAAGGCGGCCATGAAACCAGCACCCAGACCGGCGGGGCTCAGGAAACACAGCACCGGCCCCTCGAGGGAGGCGCACCCCCCGGCAGCCCCACCCTGACTGCTGGTGCCGAGAACGCTCCGGAAAAGGGGCCCTCCGGGTGTGCCCGGTGGTGTCGGCTGCTGGTCTCTAAAGGTGGGGCCCATCCCCTGGGTTGCTTGTATAGAAGATGCCGTGCTCCTCGCCGGACAGCGACCCCGAGGGACCAGCCACCTTTCCTCACTCGTTCCCTCCGCGGCGGGCGGCGTTCGGTCAGGGCGGGACCACCTGGGCGGTGTCCCGCTGGGCTTTCGTGTCTGTGTGTCTTGGCACGCGTGTGCCTTTGGGGACATATTTGCACAAAAGCCGGAGGGAGCCTCTGTGCCAGGGAGGGCAGCGTCGGTGTTGCTGTCCTCACAGCTCCCGGCCAGAGCGGCGCCAGGCCCACGAGCCAGGCCCGGGACCCGGGAGCCTCGCTGCCATTGGTTTCCTGACAGTCCTCATTTCTCTTTAAAGGAATCGTCTTCAGCGGGAATGACCTCAGCCTCACCCCACCTGGGGACATGGACAGCAATGTCCAGAGACACCGTGGTTGGCAGCACGGGGGCGGCCTGTGGCCTCTGGTGGTTGGGGGCCAGGGCCGCTGCTGACCATCCCACAAGCACAGGACAGCCCCCTGCATGGGGTGGTCAGTCTAAAGGTCAGCAGGGCCAAAACCAGGTTGGCTCAGTGGATAGAGCGTCGGCCTGTGGACTGAAAGGTCCCAGGTTCAATTCCGGTCAAGGGCGTGTGCCTTGGTTGCAGGCACATCCCCAGGAGGGAGAGTGCAGGAGGCAGCTGATGGATGTTTCTAACTCTCTCTCTCTCCCTTCTTCTGTAAAAAATCAATAAAATATATACATATAAAAATAAAGGTCCGCAGGGCCGAGGCTGAGAACCCTGCTTCAAAGGGAGAGGCAGCGGAGTCTCTCTCTCTCTCTCTCTCCCTTTTTAAAAAATAAATAAATAGATAGATAGATAGATAGATAGATAGATAAATAAATAAATAGATAGATAGATAGATAAATAAATAGATAGATAAATAGATAGATAAATAGATAGATAGATAGATAGATAGATAGATAGATAGATAGATAGATAAATAAATAAAGGAGAGGCTCATGGGGCCGAAACAAGGAGTCAGCAATAGAGAGGGACTGGTGATGTCAACTCCCAACCTTATTCCACACGTTGCTCTAAGGAGACAGATTCATGGGGGGCCAGAGGGTCATCAAAGGCACACGGAGGCTCCGAGGAAGAAGCCACAGCGACCAGGATAAAGGGAGGTTTGATTCCGGTCAAGGACATACACCTTGGCTGCGGGCAGATCCGCAGTAGGGGGTGTGCAAGAGGCAGCTGATCGATGTTTCTCTCTCATCGATATTTCTGACTTTCAATCCCTCTCCCTTCCTCTCTGTAAAAAATCAATAAAATATTTTTTTAAAAAACACACAAACATCTTGCCCTCTGCACCTGCCTCCTGCTCCCTACCCCAGGAGAGCCTTCTGGAATTAGAATAATGGCCCTTGACCTGCTCACTCCACCACATGTAAGCCAGTAACTAGGTCCTGGCTCCCAGCCCAGGGAGCCCCTGGCACCTCCGCGGCCAGCACCGGCCTAAACCACACCCGTGTGCCTGGGCCCAGCCCCCCCTTCCTCAAGGGGCCCCTGCCTCCACTGGGGCACCTCCCAAACTCTTCCCCCATCGACGCTGCTCGAGATCTTAGTGAACATGCGATGACCAGGTCGCTGTCCTGCTGGAAACCCCACCCAGCTCTCCTTCCCACAGCTGAGACTCACTGGGGGGGCGCTTAAGGGGTCTCAGCTCAAAGTGAGACCCGTTTCCGGGGCCCTGGGGCAGGAGACTGCTCCGTGGCAGAGGGAAGGCCCTGCCCTGTTCCAGCTTCCCCTGCGGCCTGGGCCCCTTGCTCACGGCTCCGTGGCCCCTGGCGGTGGGGTGACCGCCTCCGGCCTCAGCCACAGAGCCCGCCCAAAGGCCCAGGACACCCAGCAGGGCTGGTCCCTCGGGCCTCCCCCGGCACAGTTCATCGCTGAGCGCGCCCAGGGCTCCTGGGGCAGGGCCAGGCCCCCTGGGCGTCCAGAGAGCTCGTTATCCCGTCAGCCCCGGAGCCGCACCTGCTCTCTCGGTCTCCTGTGATCTCAATTAATCCGTCCTGCTCTGATTAATTAGCAGGGTTAATTATGACGGCTGCTGCTTCTGAAGCTTGGGGAGGAAGCCCAGCCAAGTGGCGGCGGAGAGACCCAGCTGGGGTGTGGGGCGGGCTCCTCCCTCTGCTTCCTCCCGAGGCTGCCCCTGTCGGGTGCCCACCTCCCCAGGGCCAAGGTCAGGGGCCTCAGGCTGTCATTGGTGCTGTAGCTCCGAGGGCCCGGCCTCTCAGGGCCACGTCAGCACCCTCAGCCATCACCTGAGATGAAGGGACAAGGCCTGTGGCCATGGGTTTGGCTCCTCTGCTTGGACAGTTTCGTTACCCATGGGCAATGGTCGGCAAACTGCGGCTGGCAAGCCACATGCGGCTCTTTGGCCCCTTGAGTGTGGCTCTTCCACAAAACACCACGGCCTGGGTGAGTCTATTATGAAGAAGCGACATTTGAAGAAGTTTTAAAAATTCAAAAGAAGTTGAAATCATTGCACCGTTGATATTTGGCTCTGGTGCCTAATGAGTTTGCCGACCACTGACCTAGGTCCTCGCTTCTGCCCATCCTCAAGACCACACACTGAAGGACCCAGACTCCTAGGCAGGGACCCCCTCGCCCACACAGTCCTGGCTTCCTTTTGAGGGTGAACCCACCGCTCACTTCCTTATGGGCCTTTTCCCGCTAGACCCCCCGGGGCCAGGCTAACAGAAGGTCAAGGTCAAGGGCGTGGTTGCTGTGGCCAGGCCCACAACTGTTGTGTTGTCTGGACCCCATTAATTGCCTTGTAGGCTCAGAGAGCCTCCCTCCTCCACCCTTTTCCAAAACTCAGGCCCTTGGCTAAACACCAGAGCATCGGAAAGTAGCTCAGGGTGACCCGGCAATCCCAGCCTCCCCTGTGGCTGAGACCTCTGAGCCTTTGCACCCCAGCTCACCCCCCACCGCAGGCGGCTCCTCCGAGCTCCACACCCGCCCTGCCAGTCCAGACTCCTGGAGCCAGGAGCCTCCCAAAGCAGAGATGGGCACATCACTCAGCACAGGGCCCCCCCCACCACCACCCACCCACCCTGGACCAACACCACCAAACTCCCACGCACACCCCCTCTCAGCACCCATCCATTATCCTCCTGGCCAAAACGCCATCCATTATCGCCGCCTGCGCCTGGCAAAATGTATCATTACCTGCACCCTCGGCACTTCCCAGATCAATCCACTTCTTAAATGTAGTAATAGAGAAGAGGATTAGGTACTAGAAAACTCATTATGAAAATGGCGCACTCAAATTCTTTAAAGGTGATATTTCATAAAATATACCGGGCCTGCCGCGTGCCTCAATCATTCTTTTTAATAGCTCCGTAGCAGCCAGAAAATAAAGTATTCATGAAGATTGAAGAAGATGATCCCATGAACTTCAATTTAATTGGTGCAAATTAAAACAATCCATCTTTCCGCGCTGTCCGTCTATCTCCAATCATCCCCACTCTGCACGTCCGGCACCCTGATTACAATTATCTTTTAATAGGAAAACTTGTCAGTTTTTGTGTGATTTACATAAGCTTGAGCAAACTTACGGGGATCTGATAGGGCCTTGGTGTGTGATTTCCTGTCCCCGGCTCCCCTGCTCTCCCAAGGCTCGGTGGGGGGCGGGGGAGGCAGGGTCCGGGCGGGTGGGGGCGGGCAGGGACGGATTTGTGGCGTCCCTGAGTTTACAATGCCCCTCGGAGATGGGGCTGCCTGCGACATCGCTGTTCAGTACACCAGGCCCCAGCCTCTGACCGTGTGCTTCCTCCAGGACCATGACAGCTGGACCTGGACATGGACCGTGGCCAAGGTCACTGTCAAGGCCACAAACGCACCTTGACCTCCCTTTGAGAAGGCCGCACTCCAGTGCGCTCTCTGCAATCGCCTACTCGTTTCCTCCCCACCCCCAACCGGCACACGTCCCGTATCTGCTGCCCATGCTGCCTTGAAGAGCCCGTGGGGACAGGCCAAGGACACTTTCTAGAGACGAGAAGCCAGGAGAGAAAGTCAACAGCGGACTGAGCGTAAGAAGAGAGACTTGCTCCAGGAGGGGAGACAGGTGCTTGGATCTCCCGGGGAGCGTGCAGCGGGGAGGATGTGACTGATTAAACGGGAATCAGCCTCCAGAAAGCTAGAGCCACTCAGGCTGTATCCACAGAGACACGCTAGAAAGAGGAGGGAGGTCATTTCACCCACATCTGTGCCCTGTGAACCCCTTCGGACGTGTTTATGCACTCATTCATTCCGTAACACGTGTGGAGTTCCCGCTGAGTGTCAGGTGCCAGGGATCAGCGGAGAGCCAGGCCCACCCAACTCCAGCCTCACAGGCCTTATAACCCGGGAGGCAGGCCGGCCAGAAAGCAGGCGGCGATCGTACGGGCTGATAAAAGCTGAGCTGGGGGAATGCACAGCCTGGAGGAGCCTGGGGGAGGGCCCAGTCAAAGCTGGGGGTTCCGGAAAGACCAGATTGGCTGATGCCCGGCTGGAGACCTAAAGGCTGAAAGAAGCCTTGAACATGGGGGTTGGGTAGGGAGCAGGGGCTGCTCCAGAAAGAGGGGACCCTCGTGTGCAAAAGCCCGAGGCAAGAACATGTGCCACCTTGGCGTGTGGCTGGTCCGCAGAGCAGACCGGGGGCCGGGGGAGCCGCCGAAAGGCAGTCCCGCACCGAGGCGCCCCGACAGGCCTGCCTGTCTGCCATTAGCCTTCTTACATTTTTAAAGGGCTTCTTAATTACACAGGAACCCACGGACACATTAAGAATAGATGAGCACGATCTCACAGTATAAAAAATGTCAGCTCGGCCAAGTCCCCCGAGGCCGCCTGCACCCTCCGCCCTGTCCCTGTCCCTCCCGGGAGGTAACACTTACCGGTCCGTGAGTCGCCTCCAGATGTGGCAATGCAGAGGTGCTGTTGGTTTTATGTCTCACAGGCATGGTCTCGCACTGTCCAAGTCTTTCTGAAGGTTGCTTCTTCCACTCAGCCGTGCCTGTTCACGGTGCTCATCAGCCCCTCGTGGGGACTGTCCAGCAGACACGGGGAGGGCCGGCCTGTGCGTGCTACGGGTCCCCTGGGTGGCAGCCGGGCACCGGTGGAGAGGGAACCGGGGAGTTTGCAGTGGGCTCTGGCCCTGTCCCCACGGGCAAGCCCTTTCCTGGCCCGGAGCCTTGGTCCTTGGTCCTGAAGCTGGAGCTGGGGAGCCCGCCACTGGGATGCTGTGTGAACTCCGTTGCTCAGAAAGCTGTGGACTTGGGACTTGGCCCACGGAAGGGTCTCTACGTGAGCTGACCGTGGCGGTGATGCCTGCGGTACTAGCGTGGCCCCCAGCAGAACCTTCCAGTGGTTCCAGCCCGGCCTGCAGGGACTGCACCTGGCAGACAGGTGCTTCTAGGCCCTGGTGCTCAGGGGAAGTGGGAGCAGCTGCTCTCCCCCCCCCCCACCCTCCACCCCCTCCCCACCCCCCGCAGCCCTAGGCCACCCAGAGACCATCCATACACTAACGACTGTCTGTTTGCTCAAGTAGCTAAGGCTTACCTGGGAGGGAGCCTTGCTAGGGGGGGTCTGGAAGTGAAGCTCCTGAGAAATCCTGTCTCCTTAAGGAAGGACAAGAACAACTCAGGCACACCTCGTTTCGGTACACGTGTCTTCTCTGGGCTTCACAGGTGTGGCACGTTTAGCAACTAATGGCAAGACCTTCCGCCAGCAGGAAGATGGCGATTTGCTTTCTTCTGAGACAGGCGTATTGCTGTGCTCTGGCATATGGCCGAGGTATCGCTGTGCTGTTTCTTGAGCATCCTGTGAGCACCCCGCTCCTTCACAAAGCCCCGAGAAGCGGGCTCCGTCATCATCCCCGTGGACACAGGAGCTCATAACGTCCTCGGGGCGTGGACGAGAGGGGCCACACGCTGGCATGACGAGCTCAGAGGAGGCCTGTGTGGCGGTCTTTTGGGCTCAGAGACCTCGAGTCACCACAGAAGCTGGTCTGAAAACTAAATACAACTGCAGGCGGGTCATGGCGGGTGGTTAAGTCCTAGGCCTGTATCTTCCCTGACAAAGATCAACTTAGATCTTTGCTGACCCATTTGCCTTTTTGACTCTAAGATAATGTATCTGTGGGACGTCTGGGTAACTTGTAACCTCCCTCGTTCTGGAGCCCCTGAGGCACAACCCGATGTGGTGGGCGCCAGGACAGATGCCACAAATTCCTTCATTATCATGTTCATTGTTCCTGCACCCACCTGAGTATGTGTCCATCATTTTACTTTTATCCAATCCCAGGTGGGATTGCTTTACTCGACCTCCTTAATCCATCACCAATGAATTTCATGTAACCCACCCATGTCCCTCCTTTGATTTCGGTGTATAAATAGAATTGCAATCCGCCCTTCTGCGGAGCGTTATCTCAGTTCATTGAGGTTCTGCTTCCAGGGGTATGCCGACAGTTTGGCTCAAATAAACTCACTCAAATTCTTTACAGGTTTCAATGTTTGTTTTTTCGTTAGCAGCGGCATCTCACGCTTCCCACGAGGTCAGTGTGATCATTATGAATCAGGCCTGGATCGGCTACGCTGCCACGGCCCACCAGCCCCCAGGTCTCAGTGGCTGTGGCGGGAAAGTGCTTTTCTCCTGTGCCCCAGGCTTCCTCTCTGTGGCTGTGCCGTGAGGAACAGGTGCTGACCTTGAAGGTCGTGGGGGCAGGAAAAGAGAGTGATGACCACCTTCGATCTTCACTGGACCAGACCAGAAGTGACAATGCCAGTCTTCTCCTCGTCACTGGCCAGAACTAGTCACATGGCCTCAACCTAGGTGCACGGGAGGCTGGGAAATGCAGAGAATCGATCGAATATGGGGAGCCCAGGTCATCCCACAACTCTGCATTTGTAAATGAAGGCACCCAGGTGCAGAAATGTTAATTTGCCCACGTGACTGAGGCTTAGAGCCACTATTTACACATATGGACTCACATGCGGGTGGACACTGATAGACATGCATGACAACGGCCACCTGCATGCACACACGAGTTCACCTGCCCTCGCCCCTGCTGGGGGAAGGATCACAGCACCCCCGAGTTCTGGGCAGGCGTGTGAAACACTTCGCCACAGGTCTGATTGCACCAGACCACCCTGGCAGGGCAACCCGACTGGCTGACCGGATTCCCAGGTGTGGCTGTGACCTGACCACAGGCAGCCCTGCCCCCCGGAGCCTCACCACAGGCTCTCAGGAACAGCCTCGAACCCAGGGACCTGCTCATGGCCAAGGAGTGCTGTGGGCGCTGAATCGTGGGACTCACTAGTCCTGTCACCCACCGCACCTTCCAGAAGCTGTGAGCCTCACAGAGCAGTAGACGGAGGGACAGCCCGAGAGGGGCTGGAGAAATGGGTCCCTAGAGACGGATGAGTGGGCCAGGCTGAGCTGCCATCTCGGACAGGCTATCTTCAGGTTGTGCATGCCTTAAACCAGTGGTCAGCAAACTCATTAGTCACCAGAGCCAGATATCAACAGGACAACGATTGAAATTTCTTTTGAGAGCCACATTTTTTAAACTTAAACTTCTAACACCACTTCTTCAAAATAGACTGGCCCAGGCCGTGGTATTTTGTGGAAGAGCCACACCCAAGGGGCCAAAGAGCCGCATGTGGCTCGTGAGCCGCAGTTTGCCAACCCCGCCTTAAACCAACAGCCAATATTTGGTGCTGTGTCCCCAGCAGGTGCAACACTGCGTCTCCGAACCGGGACGTGGAGGCCCTCGAGGTCTGGGTGAGTTCGTTCATTGGGGTGAGCCTCTGTTGCTCTGCCCACTAAATGGAAATGAATAAAACAACTTGTCAAGCTCACACCCAGCGGCACCTGCTCTCGGCACTAATGTTGGAGTCACTACTTTGGAGTGGGGTTGGGGTCAAGACTGGGTCAAGCCAGGAAGTCCCCCAAGTGTGAGCCCCATGTCTGGCATCTTTCTCACAGGATCATCGGAAAGTGCTTCTGAAACAGGAATTTTGGGGGGTGAAAAAGACAGATTTTAGGAAATTTTTAGAAATGAAGGGGACCATGGAGGAAGCACAGGGCTGCAGAGCAGCAGAAGATATGTTTCCATAGAACAGGGAAGCTGGAAAGCTGCAACAGGTACATCTCCATAGAAAGTGGGAGCTGGCAACAGCAAAAGGTCTATGTTTACAAAATAAAGAGAAGGAAGCCCTTCATCCTGAGGAAGAAGAAGACCCAAAGGAAAACAATGAGAAAGTGGGCGGGGACTTCACGCATCCCATGTGAGGTTCCACCTCTGAGCCCAGGAGTTACTGTACTAACCAGTCCAGGGCAGTTGTCGGCAAACTGCAGCTCATGAGCCACATGCGGCTCTTTGGCTCCTTGGGTGTGGCTCTTCCACAAAATACCACGGCCTGGGCGAGTCTATTTTGAAGAAGTGGCATTAAAAGAAGTTTAAGTTTAAAAAATGTGGCTCTCAAAAGAAATTTCAATCGTTGTCCTGTTGATATTTGGCTCTGTTGACTAATGAGTTTGCCGACCACTGGCCTAGGGGAATAGTGACCAATCAGAGGGGATGTTAAGGCACCAGGATCTGCAGCCTTTATAAGCCATAGGGAAAGGGACTCAGTGGGACCTTTCCCCCTTCCCACGTGGAAGTCTGTACTAGTTCTTAAATAAATCTCCACTTTTGCTATACCGCCTTCTGTCCGCAGATTCCTTCTTCGATGCTGAGGACAAAGAATCCGGGTCCCAGTTTAAAAAGTCCGTTTCACTTCTCCTCGTCGACCCTGACTTCCTCGCGCTGCTGATGAAACCCGTTTTCATTCTCAAGGAAAGAAGATGTAGTGACTCTCCCAGAAAAATCTTGTTTGGCCAGAAGAGCATCTTAAAGTTTCCCCCTCCCCCCAACATTCTCCTTGCCTTCCTTCCACCTTGAGGCCAGGTTCTGAGGAGCCAGGGGACCCCCCAGCCGCCTCCCCTCTGCCCTTTCCCATGCCTGCACTTTATTCTCAGCCAAAGATTTCACTAGCACTGCCAAGAACTGATACTCAGAAATAAGTATGTAAATCCTTTGTAAATGTATGCTAATTACTTATTTTTTAATTATAATGTAAATAAGTAATTACTGAATAATTTTAAAGTATTTACATGGAGGGGGTGTGATTTAGACACTAACTTGTTATAAGATATAAAAACTATAAATTATGCAGTAATTATGGCCCAATTTACATGCTAAGGCCAAACACAATTACACAGCCAGAAAAATATAAACAATCAGGTAATTCCGCGGTAGTTACTGTGTAATAACCAAGCTGTTTTCTTCCCTCCGTTGACAAAGTGGGTCTGTGTTCACTGTAGGTTCAGGGGGGCCCAGGGGAGGGTGCATTCAGGAAGTTGAAATCACCTTCAAGAAAAAAAAAATTACAAAATAAGAAAAAAAGACACAATCCAAAGCTATTGAGTCTCACCTGGGTGGGGTATGGGTTCAGGGCTGGGGTTCAGAGAAAGTCCAGGCCCTGCATGGAGTGGCCCCAGCCGTCCTCTCTTGCCTGGCCCACAGCACCCCCCCCCCCCCCACACACACACACACACACTACACCTCAGACAGCTGAGACTGCCCCAAACTCTCACCGCCAGGCCTTCACCCCCGGGCCCTCAGCCTTAGTGTTCCTGCACTTCCTGCCTGGCTAATCCTAGCTCACTCTTCAAGTCTCACTTGTAATGCCTCTTCCGCTAGGAAGCCTTCCCAGACCAAATCCCCACCAGACTCCCCAAGATTTGGCCAGGGGCCCCTCTTGGGCCTCCTCCATTAAAGCCGATCACTGTTTCTGAGATGCCCTATTTGAGGGGGGCGTTTGCCCACCAGCCTGGGAACCACAAGAGGTCAGAGCCCAGCCTGTCTTGTCTATGGCTGGTCCCACGTTCGCGGCACTTGGACTTGAGAACATGGAGTCTGGTGTCAGCAAGATGTGGGTTCAAGCCTGGTACAGACACTCTCCAGGGTTCCCCCAGAATTATCTGGTGGGGGTTGGGGGGTCCTGGGTCTTACCTGAGGGAGGGGAGCCACAGGCTTGCTAAAAGCCCTCTGTTCATGGCCCTCACATTGCTCCCTTTGATGGGGCATCATTCTCCCCATTCTGCAGACAAAGAAACCGAGGCTCAGACCAAGCAGCTAATGAGTCACAGAGCTGGGCTGGGAAATCAGGCCCCTTCCAGGGTCAGAGTGCCCAAGTCCTCCTTCCCCCCACTCTGGCCTTATGGGCCTTGACTCCCCAACGGGCGATGAAGGTCCAGAATGAGGGCGGAGGAGTCCAACAGATATGTGCAAAGTCAGTGACCTTCTTAAGGTGCCAGTCCCACCCCCACAGCAGTGCCAGGAGAAGGGGTGCCTCCCGCTGACCGCCACACCTCCTGAGAAGGGGGGTCACAGAACTAGGATGTCCAGAAATAAGTATCTCCAGGAGAGCTTCTTGAAATGAAATTCCTGGACACCCGGCGCGGGCGATGACTCTGGAGAGGAAGCCAGACAATCCCTTTGTAGGCCACGCCCCTGATGCCTGCTGTGGACCAAGCGTCACTGCAGGCTGAGGCATGACCTGAACCCGTCCCCCCACTTATGAAAGGGGGCTCCAGGCTGTGCTGGCTGATTATGTCAGAGCACCACGCACACAGCAGTCCCTCCATTCAACACCTTCTATGTGCCACCAGGCACTCCTGCTGCCCAGCCCCCTCCCTACATGGACAGGTAGACAGCACCTGTGCCTTATGGACAGGTGCCCTGTTTCCACGAAAGTAAGACAGTGTCTTATATTAATTTTTGCTCCCAAAGATGCGCTAGATCTTATTTTCGGAGGGTTGGGGGAGGATGCCTTATATTACAGCGAGTAGGTCTTATTTTCGGGGAACGTCTTACTTTCGGGAAAACAGGGTAGACAGGACCTGTGATGTTTTGAGGCTCCGAGGGGTGCTAGCCAGGCTCGGGGACACATCTGCCCGCTTTGTGTCAGGCCCAGCAGTCATAATAGCGAAGCCCGAATTCTCAGCCCCGGGAGGTCCCGAGGGGTGCCAGGCCCCACCAGCCGCTCTGCCTTCAGGAGCACGGCCGCCCCGCCCCCCTGCAGTCACCTCACCATTTGGAGCCGGGGAGAGGGAGTGGTCCACACACGGACTCAGGGCTGGTCTTTGTCTCCTGCCCCTGAGGCATGACTTGAAGCACAGTCACTTGAGAGGATTTAGGGGAGCCAGTGAGCCCCTGGGGTGGACGGCCCGGCTGACCAGGCCTGGGCCTTTGGATCTGTGGGAGCGCTCATCTCGGCCACTCCGGTCCCCACACGAGAGGTCTGGGCCCTGGGAAAGTCGTGCGGGACGTTTCTTCTCTAATGACAATGAGCGCCAGGACCCCGGCACGGGCTGGGAGCCGCTGTGGCTTGCCGATGGCGGGAAGGCCTGCCCCCACCCATGCTCCCCAGGAGGCAGGCACAGAGAGGCTCAGAGTGTGCAGCAACCGCTCAGCCCAAGCACAGGGATTCGACCCGTCCGACTCTGGGTCTCACCACTCAGTTGGTGTCCCCCCACCCCAAATGACAAAGGGGGTGGCCGGCAGAGGCCAGCTCGGTCTGAGGAGGCCAGAGCCCGCGCCCGGCAGGGGTGAGCTGGGTGCTGGCCAAGGCCGGGGAGACAAGAATGGCCATCATTTCGGCGCCAGGACGCCTCCCGCGGCTACTTCACGGCCCGGGAAATCCCCCGGTCCCCTGGGTAATATTTTTTTACGGCCATTGCCGGGTGCTATTCATTTTATTACGCTTTTGCCTGTTATTTTTGTTGTTGGCGCATAAGCAATGTGGTCAATTCTGTTTTACGTGCCCCGGCATTCCAGATTCATCGCCAGCCAGCATGGCGCTGAGTGGTTACACAGTAAAGTGCTGGGCTAATAAAATGCATAAAGCAGAGATAGGAAAATCAATGCCTTTGTTAATAATGCTTCGCCAGCTCTCACGCGGTCTGCCGGGCAGGGCTGGCGCCAGCGCCACCACACAGACTCGCCCCGGGGCTCTGCCCCTTGCCCCTTGCCCCTTGCCCCTTGACCCTTGCCCCCCGGAGCAGGACCAGGCCACGAGCCCTGGCAGGGGCTCAGCAGAGCACGGATTCCCTCCCACGGCCGAGGTGGAGACAAGGTACCACTCTGACCCTGTTTCCTCAGCTACGAAAGAGGGGTCACAGTCGTCCCTGCCTCCCGGGGCCTTTGTGGGGATGTGGGGAGAGAGCCCCTGTTCCCCACAATGCACAGCATGTGGTAGAACAGTGCTGTCCACCTCCCCAGGTTACAGCCGCCCTGGCCACCCACAGGGGCTCTTCGACCCCGAACCCCGGGAGGAGACGGTTGTGCCCTGAGCTGAGCCCTAAAGCGAGGCCTGTGTTCAAGACGCAGGCACTGCCTCTCCTCGGACCCAAGATGCGCCTGCCCTCCATGGCCTCTGTTCTGGCCAAACATTTCCCACGATCACTCAGCTTCCGGCCTGGGCAGCCCGGCCCATAGCAATCCCCTGGTCCAGTGGTCGGCAAACTGCGGCTCGAGAGCCACATTCGGCTCTTAGGCCCCTTGAGTGTGGCTCTTCCACAAAATACCACGCGCGGGCGGGCACCTGCAGTGCGGTTGAAACTTCATGGCCCAGGCGCAGAAGGCGGTTGTCAGCCCTCCAAAGAAGTTTCAGTCGTGCTGTGGATGTTTGGCTCTGTTGATCGTGAGTTTGCCGACCACTGCCCTGGTCCGAAGCCTTGGGCTGGCCTGCCTCTCCGCTCAGCGGGTACTCACTCACTTCGTGCTGAGGGAATGAAACCCTCGCTGACCCCTCAGGGCCCGGCCAGCTCCCGGGAGACGCTGGAGGCCGGGAATGCCGGCATAAGGAGCCGAACCACGGCTGGAGCGGAGGGGGGGGGGGGGGCGTCCAGCCCACGGGCCGCATGACGCCCGCAGAATCATTCGGTCTGACCCTGCGAAGGCATTAGGAGTGAGCTGATTAAACGTCTGAGCAAATAGAGCAGGCTACTTTTTATTGATTTCAGAGAGGAAGCGGGGCGGGGGGGGGGGGGGGAGAGACACATCACTGATCAGAGACCGTCACTGACCGGGCCTCCTGCTCGCCCCGCACCGGGATCGAGCCGCACCTGGGCCTGGGCCCCGGTTCACAGGTCAGTGCCCAACCCCTGAGCCAGCAGGCCAGGCCGGCAGGCTAATTCTTAAACATGTACATATTTATTTTATTTATTTATTTTTTCACAGAGAGGAAGGGAGAGGGATAGAAAGCCAGAAACATCGATGAGAGAGAAACATCGATCAGCTGCCTCCTGCACACCCCCCACTGGGGATGTGCCCGCAACTAAGGCACATGCCCTTGACCGGAATCGAACCCGGGACCCTTCAGTCCGCAGGCCAAACCGGTTTTGGCAGCGGGCTAATGTTTAAGTTGACAATTCTGTATGGCCCTCGAATGATGTTATAAATATCCAAATGGCCCTGGGCAGAAAAAGGTTCCCCACCCCTGACGTAGCGGGTGAAGGGGGCTCTGGGAAGAGCCTGGATTCTGTGGGGGCAGCTTTCCAAGGTCGTTCCTTTCTCCCCAGCACCCCCCCTACCCTCCCCCTGGGCTGGTGAGGGGAGAAGGAAGGCCCCTCCTCCCTCATCCTCCTCCCCCACCCGGGAGGGAGCACAAACAGAGCTCAATCCCCAGCGCTTGCCTGCACACCCGGGCCTGACGCACGGCTCGGCAAATATTGGACTTTATTAATTTAATTTAATTAAACTTTATTAACCTTTATTAAAAATAAACCCTCATTAAAATTCTCATTCCCGTCTCTGGCAAAGGTGGGGGTGGGGCAGTGCGGCTTCTCCAGGCTGTTCAATGTCACCTGAACCGGGCAGTGGCCCCCAGGGACAAGGAGCGGGGGGGGGGGGGGGCCGGAGAGGAGGGGCCGGGCGGGTGTGTGCATGTCTGTGTGTACGCGTGTGTGCACGTGTGTGTGCACGTAATTGCGTGCACCTGCGCATTGACCTGCGGTGACAGCTGAAATCCAGCCCCTGGCAGTGGACATGGGAGGTCAGCGCAGAGCCAGGAATGGGGGAGGGGGGAGTGGGGAGGGAAGGGCGCGGGGAGGGGGTTGCGGAGAGAAGAAAGACCCGGGCAGCGCGGGGCCATCCCCACGCGGATGTGGGAGCAGGAAAACCTGTTTCTGTCGCACACATTCTTTTCCCCAAGAGCCACACTTGCTCTTCTTAGAAAATTTGGAAAACACAGAAAAGCACCAAAGAACATAAAACTCTCCTGACCCCAGATGGACTCCTGTCCCTCAGAACCGGGGGGTCAGTTATCACCCGGTCCGGGCCATTTTAAAGAACGGGGCCAGGCAACATTTTAACATATTACCAAGTTAGTCCTTCTACTAGCGCCCGCTCCCCAGCCCCCCAACCCCAGCCAGGGCCTGGCGCCGAGCTCATTCAGAGCGGGCGGTGGCTAGACGCCTGCTACACACTGCGGACTGTCCTGGGCTTTGTGTAAACCATCTCATTTCACCCCCCGGCAGCCTGGGGGCTCTGAGTAGTGCGGGGCCCATTGCATCGAGGAGGAAACCGAGGCTCTGGGGTGGAGGACAGAAGGCGAAGTGGCAGAGCCAGCACAGAAACCTGGATTCCCTGCACTTGCTCACTGCCCTGAGCTTCGCCCTGCCCGAGTGGAGGGACTGAGGCTGTGTCGCCTGGGGAGGGGCTGCTGGGGGCAGACCACCCACCTGGATTATCGGAAGAGTCTGTGGGCAGGGGCTTCTTGGGCACAGCCTGAGTGAGGGAGGAGCTCTGGGCCAGCGAGCAGAACTGACCCCCTCAGCTTAACAACCACCACCACCACCCCCCCCCCCTGCCACCAGGGAGTGCCGGGGCTGCCTACACATTCCAGCGTGGTGGCCCCCCATTCTGCGTGGTGTCCAAGCCCCCTGATGGGGGAAGGGCTCCGGAAAGATAAAAAGCAGGAGAGCCACTCTTCGTCCGAGGTTCCAAACATGCTTATCACAGACCACATGCTCAACGACCCAGAACAGGGAGGGTCCTGGCTTCAGAAGCGAAACCCCCGTTCATGGTCTGGCGGCTTCGGGCTGGCTCACACCCTCAGGAAGCACCCCGTGAGGGCCTGGTTCGGGGTACGATGACAGAGACCACAGCCAGTTCCTCCTGGGCTTGCAGGCCAGTGAGGGGACAAGAACTAATACCAACCAATGGTCCCGTGGCTGCAGGCTGCGGAGCGAGCCGGGAGGGGAGAGGAGAGGAAGCTATGGGGGCCCTCGTTCAGAGTGGAGGTGATGCCGAAGCCGGTGTGGCTCAGTGGATAGAGCGTCGGCCTGCGGACTGAAAGGTCCAGGTTCGATTCCGGTCAAGGGCATGTACCTTGGCTGCGGGCACATCCCCAGTGGGAGGTGTGCAAGAGGCAGCTGATCAATGTTTCTCTCCCATCGATGTTTCTGACTTTCTATCCCTCTCCCTTCCTCTCTGTGAAAATCAATAAAAAATATATTTTTAAAAAGAATGAGTGGAGGTGACATGGCCCTGAGACCAGTGGCTGTGGAGAAGCGACACGGGGACCCTCGGGGGGAGTCCAGCGAGCGCCTGCAGGGCCGGGCTGAGCGGGCCAGGACCAAGCTCTCTGGATGCCTTCCAGAAGGGCAGGCGGGGGGAGGAAGGGGAGGGTGCCCAGGGCTTGGGCCAGAAAGATGGTGTGGGGGCAGAAAGATTGTGTGGGGGCAGAAAGATTGTGTGGGGGCAGAAAGATGGTGTGGGGGCAGAAAGATTGTGTGGGGGCAGAAAGATTGTGTGGGGGCAGAAAGATTGTGTGGGGGCAGAAAGATTGTGTGGGGGCAGAAAGATTGTGTGGGGGCAGAAAGATTGTGTGGGGCCAGAAAGATTGTGTGGGGGCAGAAAGATTGTGTGGGGGCAGAAAGATTGTGTGGGGGCAGAAAGATTGTGTGGGGGCAGAAAGATTGTGTGGGGCCAGAAAGATTGTGTGGGGCCAGAAAGATTGTGTGGGGGCAGAAAGATTGTGTGGGGGCAGAAAGATTGTGTGGGGGCAGAAAGATGGTGTGGGGGCAGAAAGATGGTGTGGGGGCAGAAAGATTGTGTGGGGGCAGAAAGATTGTGTGGGGGCAGAAAGATTGTGTGGGGGCAGAAAGATTGTGTGGGGGCAGAAAGATGGTGTGGGGGCAGAAAGATTGTGTGGGGGCAGAAAGATTGTGTGGGGGCAGAAAGATGGTGTGGGGGCAGAAAGATGGTGTGGGGGCAGAAAGATTGTGTGGGGGCAGAAAGATGGTGTGGGGGCAGAAAGATTGTGTGGGGGCAGAAAGATTGACGGTCAACAGCTGCAGAGATGCTTCAGAGAAAGGTAGACCAGAGAGTCTGTTCACTCATTCACTCAATCATTCCCTCACTCACTCATTCATTCCCTCACTCACTCAATCATTCATTCCCTCACTCACTCACTCACTCACTCACTCACTCACTCACTCATTCATTCACTCACTCACTCACTCACTCACTCACTCACTCAATCACTCACTCACTCACTCACTCACTCAATCATTCATTCACTCACTCACTCACTCACTCACTCACTCACTCACTCACTCACTCACTCACTCACTCACTCACTCACTCACTCACTCACTCACTCACTCACTCACTCACTCACTCACTCACTCAATCACTCACTCACTCACTCACTCACTCACTCACTCACTCACTCACTCACTCACTCACTCACTCACTCACTCACTCACTCATGCATCCGTCCTTTCATTCATTCATCCACCAAGTTCGCTGCCAGGCACTAGGGCAAAAACTCTAAACAAGACCCACACAGCCTCTGCCCTCAAAGAACTTACACTCCAAGGGAGAAGCAGTCCACAGACAAAAATAATTCTCGATCATGACGTGGTGCAGGACGGGAATGCACAGGGCAGCGTAGCAGGGGCCAGTGATGCCCCCCAGTCACGGCTTCTCTGAGGGAGACAGTGGGACCTGATGCTCTAGAAACTTCCTGCCGTGTGCAGGCCTGCAGAACACGCCGTGGGCACACCCGATGCCCCTGGGCACCCGGGCGCCCCCAGGCCACAGCTGTGCTCAGCCAATGACGTGTGCTGAGGCTGCTGTCCCCTGGCTAAGCTGCCACACAGACCGGCCCCCACCCTGCTGAGCACTGAGTTAAAAATAAAGATGTTTAAAGGTTTTGTTAACGGAGAGAAAGTGCAGACCTACGTGGCAGACGGCGCTCTGTGCAGGCCATCGCGGCAGCGGCTGGCTGACTGGCGGGGCTGTGGCTGACGCCCCAACAGCAGGGACTGCTTCTCAGCGCGTCTCCTGGCCTCTCCCGGGCTCTCCCAGCACAGGGAGCCTCCACCTTCCAGAAAGAGACCCCAGGGGCCACCAGGCTGTCTCCACGGCTCTGACCGGTGGGTACGGGCTCCCACCCACCATGTTAGACAAGCCCCTGGCACGGGTCCCCAGAGGAGGCAGGGCCCTGGCAGGGCCCAGAGAGGCCGATGCTCCCTCCCCGTAAGTGTTAACTCCCTCTCCCCTTCTCCAAGCCTCTCTCTGCTCCTTCAAGTTCACCAGCTAAACGTGGCTCCTCACAGACACAGTGTCCACAGCCTCAGTGCACCAACCAGCAGAGCCCCTGGCATCAGCCTGGGTCCAAATCCCCAGAGAGGAGCAGAGTGGCCCAGCTGGGGCTCCATGCCAGGGCGGGTCACCCAGAACAGGCATGGCGGCAGGACCCGATTTGAGGGGCCCCTGGACCTCATGAGCCATGACCCCGTCTCTCCACAAAGCCCTCATTGGCTCCCTGTCTGTCGTTACATTCAGTTTAACAAGAAATGTCCTGCTTACCCTGAGTGCGCGCTTTGTCCCCGAAGTGGGGGCAAGCGTGGCTGTTGTGGGTTTTTCTAAGAGCTCCTGGGGTTCGAGGCACCTTCCTCCTTTTCACTGGTCCCACCTGGAGTTGGGGGAGCGGGGAGCTGCAGGCAAGGGAGCCATTTTCACTGCTGACCCCAGCAGACCCTATGGGCACGGCAGCCAGAAAGCAAGGCCCTGAGAGGCCCCCCATCCTGGCAGGAGACTGGACGGCCTCTGTCACCACCGTGCGCGCGTGCGCACACACACACACACGTGCCAGGCTCTGTCACATGGGTGTGGACAAATGCAGGCATCCAGACCCCACGTACATGCACAGGCCAGCCCGGGCACACAGGCACACAGCACCCTGGAGGGGAGCTCCACTCCGTGTCCTCTCCACGCAGACAGGCTCGCCCTGACTGGTCTGGCCCAGTGGATAGAGCATCAGCCTGCAGACTGAAAGGTCCCAGGTTCGATTCTGGTCAGGGGCATGTACCTTGGTTGTGGGCACATCCCCAATAGGAGGTGTGCAGGAGGCAGCTGATCGATGTTTCTCTCTATCCCTCTCCTTTCCTCTCTGTAAAAAACCAATAATATATGTATATATACATATATAAATACATACACACACACACACACACACACACACACACACACACACACACATTTTCCGGCATATAAGACTTTTTAACCCAGGAAAATCTTCTCAAAAGTCAGGGGTCTTATACACTGGGTGTAAAAATGCCGTAGCTTGCAGTTATGATGGGCGTTGCTAACTCGCCAGGGACTTGCCAGGCACTTGCTCTCTCTCCATTGTTTGTTATCTTCCTCCTGTCATCCTCAGTTCTGGCCGTCTTATACGCCGGAAAATACAGTGTGTGTGTGTGTGTGTGTGTGTGTGTGTGTGTGTATGTGTGTGTGTTAAGAAAGCAGACAGATTCCTTCCTTCTCCAGCTGCTGTGGGAGCGGGTGGGGGTGTGAGCTGCGGTCGCCCTCCAGGGCTCTGTTTCCTCATCGGCCCCGACAATGCGGCTCCCACAGCCGGGCAGGGAGGAGGCCTGAGGGAGGCCCCAGCCATGCCCCTTCCGCCGTGGAGACCGGGCCTGGCCATATTGCGGAGGCCTCTGGCCAGTGGTGAGGGGGAGGTCAGAGTGGCTCCCTGCCAGGAGCCGCCTCCAGACCCGGCTTTCGGAGGGCCTGGCTCCAGCCCCCCCCCGGCCGCGGCCGCCACAGAAAATAGGTCATCGGCATCATCTCGGCCCAACTGGCCTCTCACAGACCAGGTAGGCCGAGCTCCCCGGGCCTAATTATCCCATATTTGGTCAATAAGCCATTAACACAGCGCCGCGGATGTTAATAACCGTTTCATGAAAAAGTCGGCGTAATTTATGAGATCAACACTGGTTAGCAAAATTAATAAATATTTCATTCGGTGAGATTTATCCCAGCGTGCTCCCGGCAGGTGGACCGAGGCCCGCGGGCGGCCCCAGGGAGCCGGCAGCCCGGGGAGGCGAAGGCCCGGCTCTCACCGGCTCTCACCGGCTCTCACCGGCTCCGGGGCCCAAAACAGTTACCTCCAATCCCATCACCATCAATCCACAGGCCGGCCGAGGGAGACCAGGAAACCTGACTCAACATTATGTTCCGGCCATTAACAATATTTATACGGATGTCACTTCAGGGCGGGTTCCAGTCACTGGGCGGGGGCCCGGCGTGTGGCGGGAACCAGCTTGGGGGCCTCTGCCCCTAGAGACCTGGGGCCGTGGGGAGAGCCCCAGATCAGCTCTCAGGCCCCTCGGGGGGTGGCCATTGCCGGCTGTGCGACCTCGGGCAGATGTACTCACCTTTCTGAGCCTCAGTCTCCTCATCTGTGAAATGGGAGTGCTGACAATAGCCTTTGGGGTGCCGCTGAGAGGATGAAGTCAGATGACATTGCAAGCACTCGGTCCATGATCAGTGCTATCATGGTTGTTAGTAAAGAAGCCAGAGGCCGCCCCCTCTGCTCTGCCTGAGAGAAGCTCTAGATCAGCGGTGCTCAACCTTCCTAACGCCGCGACCCTTTAATGCAGCTCCTCACGTTGCGGTGACCCCCAGCCATAAAATTATTGTCGCTGCTACTTCATCACTGTCATTTTCTACTGCTATGAACCGTAATGTAAATGTCTGTGTGTTCCGACGGTCTTGGGCGACCCACAGGTTGAGAACCGCTGGCAGGGCCGCCTAAGACCATCGGCACACACAGACATTTGCACTACAATTCATCACAGTAGCAAAAGTACAGGTATGAAGTAGCAACAAAAGTAATGTGATGGTTGGGGGCCACCACAACAGGAGGAGCTGCATCAGAAAGGTTGAGAACCATCCCCTAGAGCTGTAATGGCGAACGTGTGACAGGCGCGTCAGCACTGACACTTGAGCCGTTTTCGATGACACGCGGCCGTGTGCGGTCGCATACAGAGAAGTATGGTTTTTCTCTCGAGGTGACACACCACCCGAGTGATGCTCGGTTTTTTGGCGAATGTTGACACCAAGCTCAAAAGGTTGCCCATCGCTGCTCTCTGGGGTAACCTGAGCCGTTTTCATCGAGTTTAATATCTACCGCGTGCGGTGCACACATGATCTGCAATCCCACAAAGATCCTGTAGGGGGAGACCTTTCGACATTCCCATTTTCCAAAAGGGGAAACTGAGGCTCTCAAAGGCAAAGTGACTTGCCCAGGGGCAGCCAAAGGGAAGCACTGCCCTCCGACCCGGGGCTGCGGCGCCAAGCCTCTGCCCTCGCTATCCTTTCCCGAGAGGCCGGGGCCCCGGGCGCCTCTCTGCCGCCCTGGCAGCCAGCCCGGAGCCGGGCACGCCGACCGGCCCGGAGGAAGCAGAGCCGTTGCGGGTAAAGAACTTGGCAGGAGGACCAATTCGTTTTCCGCGGGGACTTTCCACCAGCCATTGATTTTCACTCTCCCCACCTGGGATTGATTGGATTTGCGGGAGAAGCGCTTCCAGAGGCAGAAGCAATCGGGGGAAATAAAAGCGTCCAATGTGACAGGCTCATCGGTGGCTGCGGCCGGGGCTGGGGGCTGGGGGCTGGGGGCTGAGGAACAGGGTGGGGGTGGAAACGGGGTGGGAGCCCCCTGGCACAGTCACCCTCCGTGCCCATGCCCGGCCTCCGGACAGCAGCACCGAGACAAAGGCCAGCACGTCGCCCCCCCCCCCCCCCCCCCCCCCCCGGCGGTGGCTGTGCCCCTCACCTGCGAGGCCTCGTTAAGCTGCGCGGGGAAATGAGGTCGGAAGCAGGGACGCAGCCGGGGGCCGGCAGGGCCCTTCCATCCGTCAGCATCCGGGGGCCCATCGGTCTCCATGCAGCTCCTGCTCGCACCTCACATTGTCCTTCGAAGCAGCTCGGGAAGCAGGAGCCGAGCTTGGCTCAGAGCGAATGCGGGGGGAGGTGTTGGCATCCCGTGTTACAGACGAAGAACCTGGGCTCACAGGCTGGGGGCTGTCCCCCAAAGAGGCAGGGCCAGAACTCCAGCCCAGGCCTGTCTGCCTCCCCGCGGCCGGGCCTGAGTGGAAGCCGGCACAGGTGAGGGGGGTGAGGGTCAGATGAGCATCTTGGAGAGAGCCCCCCCCCCGCCCCCCAGCTGCCAGGAGGGGAAGTGCCTACTGTGGGCCGGTTAAATGGGCTCCAGACACTTCAGACAAAAGGTCCCAGCCCCCACAGAGCTGGCATCCTAGCGCCTTGGTCGGCAAACTGCGGCTCAAAAGCCACCTGTGGCTCTTCAGCCCCTTGAGTGCGGCTCTTCCACAAAATACCACGGCCTGGGCGAGTCTATTTTAAAGAAGTGGCGTTAGAAGAAGTTTAAGTTTAAAAAATTTGGCTCTCGAAAGAAATGTCAATTGTTGTCCTGTTGATATTTGGCTCTGTGGACTAATGAGTTTGCCCACCACTGTCCTAGCGGGGGAGACAGCACACAGAGATGAGTTACTGTGGAAACAGAAGGGAAAGGAGGGCAGGAGAGAGGAGGGAAAGGGCAACAGGATGAACTAAGGCATCGGGGTGGCCTTCACAAAGAGGTGAGATGTCAGCAAAGGTGGGGGAGGAAGGCTGTTCCCTGAAGGAGGGGAAAGCAGATGCAAAGGCCCTGGGGCAGGAGCCCCAACAGGTATTCCGGGAGCAGGAAGGTGGCCCCGGCTGGAAGAGCCAGCTGGGAGAGTCCGGGGCGGAGCAGGTGGAACTCTGGGCCCACAGAGAAACGGGGGTGACACAGGACGGCAGAGAGGCGTCTGTAAATGAACACATGCCAGGCCATTTCGTGCAAATGAGTACAGAGTAAATACTCAATTAATAGGAGTTATGATTATTGCTGCTTATAAGTAGATTGCTCCTCCCCCTTTTTTAGGGGGCTGAAGGAGCTTCAGCATCTCACCCCGATAGTCAGAAGCTGGATTTGAGTGACTCAGACTGCCCCCCACTGAGCTGGGGGCTGCTCGCCGTCTCAGCCTCTTGAGAACTTTCCGGGGCCTCACCAGCCTCGGCCTTGAAAAGTTTGGGGAGTGAGGCGCCGGGGCCACCGTCACGATGGCATTGCATCCGACCCCCAGCTCCGGAAGAAACCTCCCCAAGAAGTTGTTAATACCTTTATTATGGGCTGAAATGTATTCGCGATATTAAAAGACATCCCATTTCTGCCCCTCGTGTCACATCTGAGATGTAGCGTAGATAAATGATATATCACCGCACGAGATCTACCGAAACCATTAGTAACCATGACATTTTGACGTCAGATTTTAAAAAATTCCTAAGTAATCTTTTTGATTTATGAAATGCTGTCTGGGTTCATCGAGAGAGATCTCAGATTTATCACCGCCTGGTTAGAATTATTAATGATTTTCAATTTGTAAATCTGAAATCGAGAAAGTCTGTGGGCTCTGGGTGAAAACTCCCGCCGAGAGAGACCCGGCCTCTCCTCCAGCCGGAGCCCGGCTGCCGCGGACCGTCCCTGCCGCCAGCACTCTGCACACGGACACCGTGTCCCAGCAATCCCCGTCCGCCAGCGCTCTGCACACGGACACCGTGTCCCAGCAATCCCCGTCCGCCAGCACTCTGCACACGGACACCGTGTCCCAGCAATCCCCGTCCGCCAGCACTCTGCACACGGACACCGTGTCCCAGCAATCCCCGTCCGCTAGCGCTCTGCACACGGACACCGTGTCCCAGCAATCCCCGTCCGCCAGCACTCTGCACACGGACACCGTGTCCCAGCAATCCCCGTCCGCCAGCACTCTGCACACGGACACCGTGTCCCAGCAATCCCCGTCCGCCAGCACTCTGCACACGGACACCGTGTCCCAGCAATCCCCGTCCGCCAGCGCTCTGCACACGGACACCGTGTCCCAGCAATCCCCGTCCGCCAGCACTCTGCACACGGACACCGTGTCCCAGCAATCCCCGTCCGCCAGCGCTCTGCACACGGACACCGTGTCCCAGCAATCCCCGTCCGCCAGCGCTCTGCACACGGACACCGTGTCCCAGCAATCCCCGTCCGCTAGCGCTCTGCACACGGACACCGTGTCCCAGCAATCCCCGTCCGCCAGCGCTCTGCACACGGACACCGTGTCCCAGCAATCCCCGTCCGCCAGCGCTCTGCACACGGACACCGTGTCCCAGCAATCCCCGTCCGCCAGCCCTCTGCACACCGACACTGTGTCCCAGCAATCCCCGTCCGCCAGCAGCATGCCAGACTGCGGGCAGATCAGCTGCAGGACCTGCTATGGGTAGACGGATCAGAGAGACTTCCACTCCCCTTCCCTCCCCACCCCACACAGGCCTGGGGAGCTGCTCCAGCCGATTGTGGGGGGCGGTGAGCAGGGGTGGGCAGAATGATGTGGCTCCAGGCAGCAGACAGCCCCTAACCCACCCCTCGGGTCTGGTTCAGGACTGAGCTCTGGTGCAGGCCCCTCACACCCCCAACAAGCCTGGGCCAGCCCCTCCTTGCCCAGGGCAGAGCCCCACAGCCACCCTAGCCTCAGAGCCCGCACTTCTGTCTTCCAGGGACACGCCCTCCTGTCAATCTTATTCACCCCCATCCCCAGCAAAGCGTCCAGCTGCCCCCGGTTCTGCAAACTCCCCTGGCCTGAGCAGAAGGCAGAGAGCAGCATGGTGGCACCTGAGACCTAGGGTCTGGTCCTCACGGGTTTCCATCCAGACCTGAGTCAGGCGATCACCCCAGCCAGCTTGCGCCCAAGGTACCCAGGATACACCCTACACGCATGGCTGCCACCTGGGCTGAGTGTTGGAATTAGATGTCAGTTCCCCGGCCTCACCCACCAATGGAAACTTGCGGGGCGGTTCCAAAACGTGGCCAAGCCCCTGTATCACCACACAGCTCCTCCCCTTCCTCTCTGCCACCACCACCTAATTCAGAGCCCCCACTTCTCTCCAGGACAAGGAGGTCTCCCAGCCTCTATGCCGCCCCCTCTGGTCCATCCTCCCCACATCTGCCCAAGGCCCCCTGACTGTGTCACTCTCCTGCTTACGCTTCTGTGGCTCCCGTGACCCTCCCCAGACAGGCCCCCTTCCCGCTCAGCCCCTCTGAGGCCTGGAGAGGGCTAGGGACTGAAGGAGGCCATACAGGGCGCCACCTGCAGGACAGAGCCAGACCAGCACCCCTAACTCCACCAGATCAGAGGGGCTTTCCATCCCCTTCCTTCCCCACCCCACACAGGCCTGGAGAGCTGCTAGAGGGAACCTTCACTGTCTAGTTTCCCCCAAGGGCTCAGAGCCTGGCTCCAGAACTACTCTCCCACCCGGGCAGAGTGGGGATGGGGAGAAGGGGGAGGTATGCAGCCTGAGGACCCTGAACAGCAGCTGGCTCCTTCTGTCCATTTACCAAGACACAGGAGCAAGACTGCTAACAACAGTGACAAAAACTCCCCTGAAGCTTGTGTCTGGATTGGGGGCCCCTGGCCGCTCTGAATTAGGAGCACTGATTAATGAGCACCTACTGTATGCAAGACCCCAGATCTCAGCAATGCATGAGCACGACCTCATGCAATCCTCACACAGCGCTGTGGAGTACCGTTCCCATTTTACAGATGGGGAAGCTGAGGCTCAGAGAGGGGAGGTGGATAGATGGAGCACAGAGGGATTTTTAGGGCAGGGAAACTATCCCGAACAAAGCTACAACAGTGGATACATGTTACTAGACATTTGTCCAAGGCCAGAGAAGGTGCAACGCCAAGAGTGAAGCTTGAGGTAAACTGTGGGCTTTGGGCGATAATGACGGTCAGTGTGGATTCATCAGTGGCAACCGAAGCACCACTGAGCTACGAGATAGCGATGGGGGAGGCGTGCATGTGTCGGGAAGAGGGGTACGGGAATGCTGCTGTGGACTTTCTGCTCAATTTTACTCTAAAAATTAAATTCATTCGTTTTTAAAAAGCCAGGAAGAAGGAGGAAGGCGGAGCAGAGATAAAGAGAGGGCTGCCTGAAGTCTGGTCCCTGGGCGGGGGCCTGTTTCCCACCTGGGGGCCTCTGTGGGGAGAGGCCAGGCCCCAGGGGCGCAGAGGGAAGACGTTTGGACAAAGGGGCGGATCAGCTGTGTGAGGAAGGGAGCCTGCACGTTTTGATGGAGAACATGATGCAACTTTATTGAAAGGCATTAAAGAAGAAGTGAGGACATACGTGAGGACAGAGATCTTGTTCACGCACTAAAAGACTCAATGTTGTAAAGATATCAGTTCTTCTGCTGTGATCCACTCAAGATCACAACAGAACGTTTTCATGGCTCTTGACGTGCTGATTCTAAAATTGATACAGAAATTCAGGTTGTCCCTCCAAAAATACATACCCACTTTGAGTGCTTATAAAGTCAGTGCTTATTAACATACAGTGCCTTTTCAAAATTTAAAAGAATCTACAGACACGAGGCATTGCTTATGTCAATGCCTGTTTTCGAACTGATGACCGGTCTGGTCCAGGCACTGCTGAGAACGCAGAGCACTGGAACCCCCAACAGCAAGAACCATTTTGCTCGGTATCTATGTGCCCTCAATTTGTTGACTGTTGCCGGTTTTGTACTGTAAGCTTTATCCTTTATGTATCCCCTGTGTGCCCCAGGTGCTGGTGGAGGGATCGCTCAGCAGGGGTGGGGGAGGAGAGGGGCAGTAACAACTCACCCTTGGTAACCAGCATGGTGCCTGGCACGTAGTAGGTGCTCCATAAGCCACTGAACATTGGACCAAACCATTGAGATTATTCAGATTGCATGCCCTCAGCCATCTAGACTGACATGCCTGTGTTTCAGCGGACACACACAATCACACACGTGTGTGCCCTGAGCACGCACACATCATTCCCACCTACACACACAGTCCTAATGTGTGGGCCACTCCAGCCAGCATTCTCATGCCCAGGAAGGCTGCCTCCTGCACAAAGCTCATTTATTTTGATTTATGGATGCTACAAAAAGAAATCCGAGCATCTTCCTGGGGATGCTGTGATCCTCACACAGGTCCCCCGATATTGCTTTTCTCCCCTGGTTACCTGAAATTAGCAGAGTAATTCGGGATCTGCATCTTTATTTAAAAGAAAAAACTGTAGATGCAGAATTATAAAAATTTAATATGCTCCCAGGAAAATGAAAAATGAGAGGTTGTGATCTCGTCTAACACTTTCAAATGTGTTTATTAATTCATGTTTTAAATCATAAGTTTCATTCGGTGAGAGCCATGCGCAGCAATAAGCCCGTTTTAAAATATTAATGAATAAACAATATTTCTCTATTGAAATATAACATGCTTCTTTGAACAATGGACCACCAGTAATAAATCAAAACCAGGAGAAAATTGCATTTCATATTTAATACAAGTTGAACTCTGCCTTTTTATAAATGATATCTTTTTTGTTTAATTGGCGTCAGTTCAGATCTAGCAGATTGCTAATAAAATTCTGGATTTCCATATTTAATGATGCGTACAGTTTCTGCTGAAATTTTACTGAGAAAAAAAGAATCAGCCTTTTATTATCTCCTTAGATGGTGGTGAGAGGTGACTCCGAAGCCTGGTCCTGCCTCGAGGGCGGGAGGAGGTGGACTCCAGAAGCCTCGCTGCTCCCAGGACTCTCACCTGTCCCCTGACCCCCGTGGCTGCCCCGCTGCTGACCGGAAGCAATCATTCTGGCCAGAGGGGCCAGAGGGGGAGCCCCATTGTAATCTGGGACCAGTGTAGCAATGGCAGTGACAGGAGAACACAGCCATCCACAGGCCAAGCACCCCACATGCACAACGGCTCACTTCATCTTTTTTTTTTTTAATATATTTTATTGATTTTTTTTTTTATAGAGGGTAGAGAGTTAGAAACATCGAGGAGAGAGAAACATCGATCAGCTGCCTCCTGCACACTCCCTACTGGGGATGTGCCCGCAACCAAGGTACATGCCCTTGACTAGAATCGAACCTGGGACCTTTGAGTCCCCAGGCCGACGCTCAACCGGTCTCGGCAGCTCACTTAATCTTTCCGGCCTCCCTATGGGGAAGGGAGGAACAAAGTTCCCATTTTACAGATGAGAAAACTGAGGCCACAGGGAGCGGAGGGAACAGGCCCAAGGTCACACACAGCTGGGAGGTGGCAGAACTTGACCTGACTCCAACGCCCTAGCTCTCCACACCTCATCATGCTGCTGGGAGGGAGGTGGCTCACAGGAAGTCAGGGCACCTGGGTGTCACCGACACTGAGGGGCTAGGACAGGAGCTGGCGTTCGAGAGCAAGTCACACTCCAGGGCTCGTCTCGGGCCAATAGGTAACGAGAGCAGCCAACCTGGCACTTACCACATGCAGCCACTTGAACTCTATCTACTTGCTTGTGCCCTCCTACAATGCTGGGAGGCTGGTGCTTGACAGTTAGGGAAACTGAGGCAGAGGGGGTTACATGACTTGCCCAAGGACACGTATTCGGTATGAAGCAGAGCCGGATCCCTCCCCACCCCCCGCCCCCCGGCCATCCTCACTCAGGAGCCCACTTTCCTGTGTGACCGGCTAGGTGACCCCTGGGCATCATTTTCCTGAGATGGGGCCGCTGCCCACTGAGCCGGAGGCATGGCTCCTGGCAGTGCACCTGGCAGGCCCAGCTGGAGGCAGGACCCACCACCTGGGCTAGTCTGTGACGCTGAATCATCAGCTGAGGGCGGTCAGGTACAGTCCCGGGCCAGCAGGGACCAGGGGCAGAGCTCACTGGCCTGTGCACACAGCAGCCTTCCTCTGGCCCCTGACAACGGGGGGCTGGCCGGCCCCTTCCCTGCTCAGGTCCCACCTTCAGCTCACAAATAGCCAGGCTGCCCAGCGTGGTGAGAGACACTTTGGCAAAGGGCACAAAGGGTTAACAATGTGGGGTTTGGCTCCACAAACACCCACTCATATGTGTATTTGGCCAAGTGGTTTCCTCACCTGTTCATAGAGATGATAATGGAACCTTCTCATGAGGCTGCTGGGAGGGTTTGGAGAGTCCGGGGAGGGAGGGAGCTAGGATCCACAGCTCTGCCTTCCGCTCGCCATGCCTCTGGGCTTCGCACATGCCCTTCCTTTGTCTGGGCCACCCTTCCCTGTGCCCAAGCCCCACCCAACTCAGTCCTCTTCCTCTTCCTCCTCCTCCTCCTCCCCCTCCTCCTCCACCTCCCCTCTCTCCCTCCCCCTCCTCCTTTAGGTCTCTGAGTGGATGTCCACAGTCCAGTTTTCACTGTCCCCGAGGTAAAGGCAGAGCCTGACTCCGCTGGAGGGCACAGAGGTCTGGCTCGGCCTCAGAGGACAGCTGTTCCCCAGGGAGGTGGGGTGCACAGAGGATGTTCCAAGAGGCAGTGAGGAAACGGGCTCAGAGAGCTACATCCCTCACCCTAGCTCACACAGCGGGTCGGAGGCAGGGCCAGGATTCAAATCCATGCCTGGAGGTGATGTCTGTTTGCACCCAGAGTGGGCTGTGTGGGCCAGGGGCCAGGGCTGGACAGAACCGGGTCTCAGAAAGGCAGCCACAGCGGCACAGGCAGAACTCTGCCCAAAACGAAGTGCACATGTGCAGGGAGTGTGCCCAGGCCGTGCTCGGCTCCTCTCACGCATCGTGAAGGCCACCGCCCAGGTCTGTCAACACTGTGTCGCCAGGCCCGACCCGGGTGCATGGCTCTGCCTGTCTCCCATCCCCAACCTCGTGGTCCACAGACAGAGCCACCAAACCGATGGCACACCCCACAGGACACACCCCGGGGGCCCAGGCGGCAGAGGCAGAGGCGGGAGAGGAGAGCGCAGGGGGGCCGTCATCTCGTCCCAGCAGGAGCCTCTCCCTGGAGGCTGATGGCTCATGTCCGCAGACGCCTCTCTCCGTGCCATCTCCCTGCCACCGAGAGCGGCTGCTGGAAGGTGTCACCCGGGGCCCTCATAGGGCAAACCTCGGCTGAGGGAGATTACACACAGCCAGTGCCAATGCTGAGCCTCTGAGCTCCATCTGAGGACGGGGTAACAGTACCACCTGTCCCAGGGGGCCCCATCGGCGTTACCTACGGGAATGCACAGAAAGGGCCTGGCCAAGGGCTGCTCCAGAGATGCTCAATATCAACTTCTCATGGCACAACATGCAGATGACACATAACACATGACCCCCCTGGGAGACGTATCCCCACGTCCCTGTCCCCACAGGAAGGGGCTGAGACGTATCCCCACATCCCTGTCCCTACAGGAAGGGGCTGCCCTGGAACACGGCTCCTCCACCCCCACGCAGGCCCAGAAAGGCAGGAGGCAGCTGCCCAGTTCAGTTCAGGGCAACAGGGAGGTTCTGAGCTGGTTTTAGGCCACCTGGTCCTCTACAGAGTTCGCACCCTGCTCGTGCACCTACCTCTGCGTGGAAGGAGGACACCTGCTGGCATGAGAGCTGCTCGGGCACCTGGGCCCGATGCCGTGAACATTCCGCATGGATCTGTGAGTACACCTGTGCCCCTTAGCCCGATGGGATGTCTCAGGTGGTCTCCTACTGTTACTTTCTTTGAACTTGAGAGTGAGCTGTAAGACCCTCCCTTCTCATCTCGGGATCCAGCAACCCACCAGTCTTATTTATTTTTTGTTTAAAGTATTACAAATAGTAGTATGTTTCCTCTCCCCCCCACCATTGACTTCCCCCCAGCCTCCCCTACCCCTAGCACATGCCCTCACCTGCCCCCCCCCCTGAAGTGTCTTGTATCCATGGGTTATGCTTATATGCATGTGCACAAGTCCTTCGGTTGATCTCTTACAGCCCCCGCCCCCCACTCTCCCCTGCCTTCCCACTGTAGTTTGACAGCCTGTTCAATGCTTCTTTGCCTCTGTATCTATTCCCACCCCAACCCTCCCCGGTTTCTTTTCTTTAAAAATTCTTACATCTGCATGCTAGAAATAAACATATAAGAACAAAAAATGTTTGAGTCTCAATTTCAATGTCCATCAGTTCTGAGCCCCAGTTTTAATGTCAAATAGTTCCTTATGTGACATGTCAGCAATGATATCTGGATCCACCAGCGTTTTTCCAATACCCTCACCAAGCATTTGCTTCCTGAACAAGGGCTGCAGCCTGATTTCTTTCATCTCTGGGTCTAACCCACTGCTTGACCCGGAAGAGGTACCTGGTGAAAATCTATCAAATCAACACATTTCATCCAATTTGGAGTGAGGCCGAAGAACCTGGGGGCTCAGACTGCGCCCCAGTTCCCTCATGTATGAAGTGAGGATGCTTCTGCCCTCCCCCAACTCCACCAGCAAGGGAACACATACGCTCCCATTTTTATTTAGGCCTCCCCAGGACAAAGCCATCACCTCCCAAGGTGTAAATCTCCAACAAATACTGTATATGCTTCTCTCAACAGACCTGAGGTCAGCTCTGAGATGATCCTTAGGGTTTCTGGACAGTAAAGAAGACATATTTGTGTGTGTGTGTGTGTGTGCGTGTGTCTGGTGTCCACAGGGTATTTTTGCAAAATCACACAGCATAGAGGCAGTTTTATGTAAAAGATAAGAAAGGCTGACCCATATGCTAATTGAATCATGCAAATAACTACTTAGGCACGGGAGAGGTTCCTGCAGGCAGGCTGAGTCCGTGCGAGGGAGGACAGCTTTGGAGGGCCATCTATTTTATAAAGTTGACTCTCACAGCATAACTGGCTCAAGATTAATGGCGATGGTGGTCCTAGACCCTGTTTTGCCTGGTTCCACCAACTGAAACAGTAAAACAGTTGTATTTATCATAGACAATTTGCTGCAACTGATTAACATTAATTTGATTTCCTGTGAGTCAATTTCCTTGAGATATATAGTAAACAGGCCAATTACCTGCTATTAACTTCTTTTATTATAAAGATTTGGATATCAGCGACAGATGTGTATGTGAATGTGTGGAATTTCTAACCATTTGGATAAAACAAAAACAATGTTTAATCTAATTAAAGGATTTTTAGTTGGTCTTACATTTTACAAGTTTAGAGTTTTTTCAATGCTATGGTAAGGCCCTAGCCGGAGAGTTCAATTGGTTAGAGCATCATCCGGATACGTCAAGGTTGCAGGTTGGATCAACCAATGAATGCATAAGGAAATGAACAAATAAATGTTTCTTTCTCCAATTAAAAATGTATTAAGGTAAGTTATAGGTCATATATATATATATTATATATATATTTTTAATGGCATCTGAGGCTTACTCTTTCCAGACAAACTTTTGCTTGTTAACTGGTATCTCACAGAAGTTATGAAAGTGAACAAATGAGCGTGACAAGACTAGTTGTTTTTTGAAAGTTACAACAAAGGTTTTTCCCTCTAGCAAGTGCCAACTGCATCATTAGGTCAGAATGGCGGGCTGAGCTCCAAGGGCAGACACCCAGGTTCAAACATGGCCCCTGTCCAGGTGTGTGCCTATGGCATGTTAGCCTCTGTGAGCTTTTAGTTTCCTAGTCTATGAAAATGGAAGTATTCCTGAGGTGTGCTCAGAGCACAAGGCTCAGGAAGGGAACAGTGGCTGGCCACGAGCCAGGAGGTTGCTGCACACAGAGCTGTCAGCTGGTAGGGGCCATCCCATCCTCCCAGTACCACCATCACCGCAAAGTCCCCTCTCACAGGCCACGCCCCTCCTGCATCCAGGCCTGCCATGGGCAGGCACTCCCCTCCCCCCCAACACACACCTGTGCTGGCTGGTTCACGTGATGGTGTGAGAAATAGCATCAACATTTAATCATGAAAGCAAAAAGTTTATTCATGTTTGAAACTACATATAACTACCACGAGGAAGACTTTTTCAATCCAGGGTGTAATCCAGTTAGAAAGGAACACGAAACGCTTTTAATACATTAGAATCACCGCCACAAATTATTTTCATGACTCAATCAGTTTCAGAATCGCATACAATACAAAAAGAGAGGAAGGAGGGGCCCCATCACACAGGGTGAAATATACAGTACTGAATACTGAAATCCCAATGCATCACAATTAGTCGCCGCTTTTTTTTCTTTTGCATGAATTAGTAACAAGATGAAGAACATTCAAAATGTTTCTCAGTATTTACAACAGTTTTACTGATTCTGTGTTAAAGACCCAATGTTTCCGCTCTCGGTTTTTTAAAAGTTGCAAATGCAACCCTGATTTTTCTTTTAAAAGATTACAATGTACATTACATTTCATGAAGGGAAACAAAGAGTTAATTACAAGATGCAAAAAGATAAGAAAGAGACAAACTACAGCGTGAGTATTGTTCAGAGGTAGTAAGTGAGCACTCTAAGCTACAGAACATGTTGAAATTCTATTGGTTTGTATGAGTTCGCATGAGGTAATAAAGCTGTGTTTTGATTGGTGAGATGTATAAATACTCTTTTGCTACACTATATACAACACTCCAGAGAGCAGGGCCGTGGCCAATGCCCAGAGGACGTAGCAAACCGTGGTGAGTCTGTGCAGCACCCAGCGCACAGCGAAAGCCCAGGTGGGTCTCATGTTCCCCTCCATCAGCAGCAAGTACCTTCCTTCATCTCCCAGGACAGCCTGATCCATGATTTAATTACCAAGCAGACTCTGGGCGCTGGTGCTTTCAGAGAGAGAAAAGACGCCACCAGTTTCTGATCTAATGATAACGTAAGAGATCGCAACACAACGTGACGAGGGAGAGTCTTAAGCACAACCATCATGAACAGAGACAGCCCAACAGCTCCTTTATTCCAGCTCCATTAGCGACATGAACGAGAGACAAGCAAAGTCTGCGATGGAAACACGCAGTTCAGGTGAGGTGAGTCTTTGCATCTGCTGTAACCATTGAGGTTTAGCATACATTGTACTTTTTTTACCCTTAAGGCCAACTCGTTGGCAACTATGAAACCATTAATGTAAAATATTGATAATAAATTATGATAAAATAGTTACAGGACTGTCAACCATGTTAAATCTTGGCCTAATTGGATAAAGTGCTTTTTTTTTTTTTTCAAAACATTGTGTGTTTTTAAGTATAAATACAAATGATTATGATTCTTTAAAAAAGGATGACATAGACAAGGTTTTACAGTAAAGCTGTAGATGGTGGGCCACAAACCGCTTTCCTTCTCCTCCTATTGCTCTGAACGCACTAGCGAGGCGTGTCAGCTCAGGGGCAAGTGCTGCCGGAGATTAGTTAGAGGTATCGGAGTGCACACTTCCTGGGCCTTCTGTAGGAGAAGTCACAGAAGATGGAGTTGTTGCGTCCTGCCAGCCTCCATTAGCCTGAAAGGAGAAACACAGTTCAACGGGTGCACGTCTACATATTAATTCTACTCCCCGATTTAAAACACCAGATGACAACATGAGAGCAAAGATGCATTAGCGAAATGTATTTTCTAAACCCACTTTGGCAGCACTTTGAAGCATGTGTTAAAGTGGGATTAAATGCATGTAAAACAAATCCATCCCACCAAGTAAAGACTTGGCAATAAATCAGCACACTGAAGGAGGGCTCTGCCAGTCTGAAGCTGGCACCAACCTCAGCCTGTGATCTGCGGGTAAAGAGGAGGTGACTCGAAAAGGAATCCTTTAAAAAAAAAAAAAGAAAAGGAAAAAGGAATCCTTTAAGAAGGCAGCAGTAGAGAAGTCAGGGCAACGCCTCAGCAAGACTGTGGGTTCATCCCCGTCTCCATGGAGAAG
>CM050522.1:78174499-78214499 GCA_027563665.1 Antrozous pallidus | reverse complement strand
AAGAATGGCTATTCTTCTGGGCCTGGGACAATTTTGGCAGCTATACAGTAGAATCATGTTTGGTCTGCTAAAAAGAGTAACATCCATTAGTAATGGATGAAAAATCCCTTTGTCTCCTGCCTTAGAAGATACGTCCCTCTGCCAACAGAACTGCTGGGCTCTGCCAGTTAACATGGGAGGGTCACAACTTGAAAACTCAAATGACTGCCGTCCAGTCAAATGCAAACACACAGGAGTGACTCTGATTCTATCCTTATTTCTTTTGCAAACTACTTATAATACTTCATTCCAGGGCACATGGGAGAGATTTCTAAAGAGGATCTTGTCAACAGGCAGATTTCAGCACATCTCACTGACAGCAAAACTTCAGCCCAGGTTACGGCTCAGTTACATTATGTGTTCAGGCTCTTTTAGCTGAGCTATATAAAGAAGCTAAAACCCACACAGCAATTTATAAGAAGGTACCAACTGCTACATAAAAGGCTCTGACCTCTCTTGTTAAAGTAACAGTTAAAAAACAACAAAAAACACAACACTTTTCAATAATCTCTTAATATGTCAAAGGGGCATGTTGCTATGGCATCAGGCTGGTGGTGAGTCACTGTTTCATCATGAACAGCTATTCAGGGCCCCGAGGAAAAAGAAGGAGTGGTATGAGCCCTCCAATCCAATTTATGCCAGGGGGTAGGCTTGTTCACCATCTTTGCCAAGTCTTTAATTGCTTGGGAAAAGAACTCTCATTCTTCAACCCATGGCACTCATCCTTCTAAAAGCCAGAGAACCCAGGCCAGAGAGCCACACAAGGAAGACAATGTTGGCCTTGCTGTTCCCTCCTGGGGCACCACTGTGTGCACACACATGTAGCCACACTCACTGCAGAGCCATACAGCTCCCATGAGCACAGGGTCAGCCGTCAGGAGCACACCAAAACTTGTCAGGAAGAAAAACGCTAAAGATCAGGACTCCATAGCTGTTTCCGTCCCACCACCATTTCTTTCCCCTACAGGACTGTATGTATCCCTTTCTTCCTTCAGATCAAGCAGCAGTGCTTATCATAACTACCATTTAATGATTATCTCCTATGTGCCTGTCCAGCATTATGCAGACTCCTTTGCACACATTTCCTCATTTAATCTTTTTTTAAAGAATACACACACACACACACACACATAAATATAAATTATTGATTTCAGAGAGGGAGGGGAAAGGAGAGATACAAACATCAATGATTGGTTGCCTCCTGCACAGCCCACACTGCGGACGGAGCCTAAAACCTGGGCACGTGCCCTGACCGGGAATCCAATCGTGACCCCCTGGTTCATACCGGTCAGTGCTCAACCACTGAGCCACACAGGCCGGGCTCATTTAATCTTAACCATCTCCAGGCCTAGGTAGTTGATCGAGGTGGTTAAAATGGGCATAATACCTGTCCCAAATCCAATGGCCTTTTCTCTCCCCTCAACTTGTTTACCTCTCAGCAGTGTCGGATACTTGTAATTACTACTTCTCACTTTTTGGGGGCATTTCTATGAGATTATGCTCCTGCTTCTTCTCCTTCCCTGACACCAGTGCGTGTGCGTGTGCGTGTGCGTGTGTATGCCTGTGCGTACGTGTGCGTTTTCTCCAACACTTAGATCTTGGCTCTCTTCTCTCTTTCTCCTTGAACAAGCTTATCCTTAGCAATTATTTCAATTTTAATTATCATCTTGGTATGGATGACTCTCAGATTTCCATCTCTATCCCTAACTTCTATGGAGAATATCAGTTCTAAATTTCTAAGACATTTCCATACAAAGGTTCAACACATGCTACTACTCTAGCTTGTTTGAATGAAACTATCAAGCCTTGAAAGAGTTAAATATTGACTATATCGACAGTGCAAAGGGAGATACTCCTGGTTGGGAGGGAATCTGGCATTTATTAAGCATAATTAATGAAAATTCCCCAACTCTGAATATAGCAACAAAGGCCCATCTTAGAATTCTCTTCTTCTAAACAACTCTCTGTTGGATTCTGTGCTTTGTAGTTAATATTACCTTGACAATCAGAGAAGCTATAATACATTAATGAAACCTGGCCTGGAAAATCAGATTACAGCTTTATTAACAGTTTCATAATTGAGGAATCTCTGTACCATCGAAGGTCTCATCTCTAGATATGTAAGAATCCTGTGTTTATGCATACCCCTGGACCAATCAAACAACAGTCATCACTAATAAAGGTTTATTTAATTCTCACAGTAAAATTTTAATATCACCAGCAGCCTGGGGAAGCTTTAGCAAGTGGGTTTGCTTGACATCAGATCGTTTCTATTCTGCTAGTCCCAATACTTCTTAATCTTTAATATCAAGGCAATTAAAATTAATGGCCACTCATCCGAAGCTACTGTGGGCAGTGTTTCCTTGACATCAATTGTTTGATGGGATTACCTAGAGGTTAAACTAACAAGCAAGGTTTAATTGGAAGCAATGAAAGAAGCAGTGATCATACCTTATGTTTAACCTGCATAACCACATCTAAATGAATATCTAAAATGTTAAACTATTTCTCAAATTAAAATATGCACGTCACATTCTGCTATCACAGATTTGGGCATTGCAGCAATACAGCTATTAAGACCATACCGCTGCAAATGAGATCAACATAATTAATGTATAAATGGACACCCAAGTTCAGGAATTCTTTTTCACCTTTTTAAAAACAGATGGATACAATTAGTTGCAGAAGAACCCCTATCATCACCCAGTAGGAAGCCCCCAAAGCTTCACATCACATGTGGCCCCTCCTACACGCGCACGCTCGGTGGAGCCAGGCAGTACACAGGGGGCACTAAGTGAGCAGAGCTTGCTCCATCTCTGAACTGGATGGTGTGTACACAGGTCCCTGAATGGAAACACGGGCAGGAAATTGGTGGAGGGAAAGGGAATACACTGTCCTGTGCTTCTCTTCTGAGCCACATATCAAGGATTCATGACTCTGGACTATGCAGAAGGCAAAGGGCCAGGCAAGAATTTCAAAATCAATTAAAAATGAGAATAAAAGCGTAAGTATTCTCTTCCTTCCACTGATGTTCATTGCTATCTGCTCCCAGACTGTGAGTTTTTGGCAATCAGGGAGTGAGTAGTGAACATTTTGCTGGCTGCTAATTTTCTGGAGCACTTCTGCAAAGCCAAGAAGTGGCCAGAAAAAGCTTCCGGTCTCTCCCATTTACTATAGCCATGCATTTCCCCAAACCTCATCTAGCTGCAGAGTGCCAATTGCTTTAAAAAGCGAAATGTTTTCCCAGTCTCGTGGCTCAGTGGCTGAGTCTCAGCTTATGAACAAAGAGGTCACAGTTGGATTCCTGGTCAGGGCACAGGCCCAGGTTGCAGACTCAATCCTCAGTGGGGGTGTGCGGAAGGCAGCCGAATAATGATTCTCTCTCATCATCAATGTTTCTATCTCTCTATCTTGTTCCCTTCCTCTCTGTAATCAATAAAAATGTTTTAAATGATTTTATATGTGGAATCTAAGATACAAACTAGAAAAATAGATATAGGGGGTGGTTACCAGAGTTAGTGGGGGGGGGGGGGAGGAGATATTGGTCAAAAGGTATAAACAGCTACACTAATAAAGAGAAATATGCAAATTGAGTGTCGTGTTAAGATGCCCACCAGCCAATCAGAAGTGAGTATGCAAATTAACCCAATAAAGATGGCAGCGGTCTCCCCCTCCCCCCAACTGCTTTGGGCCTCTGGGCAGCATACATGCAGGCACAGAGTGGCCAGCATGTCTGCTATGAGAGGGAGAGTAGGGGGAGAGGGAGCTACAGGAGAGGTGGTCTGGCTGGAGCGAAGACTGAAGGCTCCAGCCAGAGTGATGGCCTGGGTCCTGGGTGCCGGAGGAAAACTGGTGTCGGGAGCCAGGGGAACGAAGGCCTATTACACGAATCTTCAAGAAATGAGCCTCTAGTCATTTATAAAATTAACAAGTTGGGGATCTCATGTAAAGTATGGTGATCTTGGCTAATAATACTGTATCATACACTTAAATATTGCTAACAAAGTAGGTCTTAAATGTTCTCACCATAAAAAAGAAATGGTAACTATGTGACTGTATGGTGGTGGGAGCTAATACTATGGTGGCAATTATTTTACAATTTATAATTATATCAAGTCAACAATTGTTCACCTTAAACTTATACAATGTTATGTGTCAATTATATATTTTTATATATATTAGACACCTGTTGCAGGAAGATTCCTGCAAGAATAGAGCTTCCTGTGGCCTGAGCAAAGCTCCCTCCCTTCTCTGCTTGCCTCGCTCCCTTCACCACTACTTCACTCTCTCCGGTCTCCACTGCCTCGCTCGCTCCCGTCTCTGCTGCCTCCCTCCTGTCTCCGCTGCCTCCCTCCTATCTCCACTGCCTCACTCCCATCTCCTCTGCCTTGATCCCTCTCTTATCCCCTGACTCGCTTGCTTACTTCTCCACAGCTTTGCTCCTTTCTGCAGTGCTTGGCTTCAATGCCATTTTGCATGCACGGATATGCAAATTAACCACCATCTTGGTTGGGTTAATTTGCATTCTCGCTCTGATCGACTTGTGGGCGTGGCTTGATAGGTAGGTACGATCAATTTGCATATTATTCTTTTATTAGATAGGATGTGTGTGTGTGTGTGTGTGTGTATTTCAGAAAGGGAGAGGGAGAGATAGAAACATCAATGATGAGATAATCATTGATTAGCTGCCTCCTGCACACACCCTACTGGGGATCTGAGCCCACACCCAGGCATGTGCCCTGACCGGAATCAAACCCAGGATCCTTTAGTCTGCAGGCTGATGCTCTATCCACTGAGCCAAACTGGCCAGGGCTCAATTATCTCTTAATAAAGCTGGGGGAGGGGGGAGTTTGAGGGGGGAGAGAAACAGGGAGGAGCAAGGAGTAAAACTCTTTTTCAAATATAATCAAATTCAACTTCGGTGTTGCCTTTTTACCTTCTTCAACAAGGTACCTGGACTTTTCACTTAGAATCTTCAACTCTGAATTAGGAAGGTCAGACACAAGCATTCTCACATATGGTAAGTGCTTGGGCCTCAGGGTCTGGTTTCAAATCCACACTCTGCCACTTACTCTGAGCATTTTGGGCAGATTAATAATTTCTCTGTCTCCTCTCATGTACAATGAGAATAACATATTATCTTCCTCATGGAATTGTTGGGTGCATTCATGATTCTGGCATAGTGATTACCTGGTAACTACCACCCAGGTTTTATCAGTGAAGAAACAAGGGATCCAGACTATACACAAATTGCTCAAAATCACAGGGCAAAGTATGATGGATCCAGATTTCAACCTCAGGTTTCCCATCACCTTTCTTTCCTGTTGTATAATCAGTTGGGATATGTTTACTGAATATCTGTTATATGGCTAGTGCAGTAAGGAAAACCTCACTTTAGGTTGTTGACAGGTTCTGCAAATTTAAGCAAAACAATGTTGAATAGAACCAACTTTACTATAGATTAATTGATATAAACAAGAGTTAAGTTCCTATGCTATTTCAACGTAATAACAAAATGACATTGAACAAAATAATGTTATTCGAGGACCTGCTTATAGTACTAGGTGCCGTGAGGACATGAAAAAATAAACATGGACCTCTCTACCGGCCTCGAATTACAAAATGGTTATCATGAAAGCAATGCTAGACACACAAAACAGTCAGGAAAATGGCAGGGCAGCGATGACCACACACCACGCTGTACAGTACAGACTCTAAGAACAGCCGGATATTGGAGGGAAAGCAGGAGGGAAAGCAGTCCCAGCAAGTCTGGAGAATCAGAGCAGACTCCCGACGTAAGATGGACTTGAACTGGACCTCAGCTTCAGTTCAATTAAATTAAATTCAATTAAATTAAATTCAACAGCATTTTTATTGAGACTCCACATTTCAGAGGTACAAACCTCTAGAAGCTGTGTTGATACAAACAAACCAAAAACATAAGCTGCTGCCTCCCTCTCCCTAGACCTCTCCATGATCCCAGAGACTTATTCTACTTTCTAACCTAATTACCTGCTTAACATCCAAACCGCTCTTTGTAGTGAAAGAGAAGGGAGAAAACATTCTAAAGGGAAAGAGGAAAGGAGAATCGAGGAGCACTGACATGGGAAGTGGTGACATCTGAGTGGAGGGCTAACAAGTGAGGAACATTTCTGTGAGGGAGGAGCAGGGAGCAATGAGAGGCAGGTGGGGAGGGGGGCACGGGTCTCAGGGGATGATCAAGATGAAAGGACCTGAAGGACGGTTGGCTCTGGTAAGGAACAGGCCTGGAGAGAGTGCGCTAGGCAAGGGAAAGCCTGGGGAGGCTCCGCGGGCTCTCATCCCCCGCCCCCCGCCCCCATGGGCTCAGTTAAGTGCCAGCCAAGCAGAGGGAAGACAGAGCTGGAGCCTGAGGTTTCTAAATGTACAGCAGAGAATGGTTCTGGTGAGGCCAGCTGAGGCCGGCGGAGGCCGGTTTTCCATCCAGGTGCCTGTCCTGTATCAGTGGTCCACACATCTTTTGCTGGAAGACTCCCTAAAGAAATTTTGAAAAATCAGGTTCCCACTCACATATTTTTCCTTCTTTGCACATTTTTAAAGTCGGCATCTATAATTTTTCATTATAAGTTTATGTAGCTGAAAAAAATGTTATTTCAGTTTGTTATGAATGTTGACATTTTAAAATAAAACAGTAGCATTGTTCTTTAAAATGTATCCAACCAAATCTAAGTAGCAAAGCAATTTTAAAAATACATAGACTTGGGGAGAAGCAAAGATGGCGGCATAGGTGAACACCTATTGTTCTACCCCGCGTAACGATTTAGGAACTACAACATAACAGCAGAACAGACAGCACCCAGAATCACAAGAAAGCTGGCTGAATGAAAACTCCACTAACTGGAGTGGAGGTGGGACATGGAGACTCAGAAGCGGCGGGAGCGCAGTCTTTCAGACGGAAACAGGTTAGGAGCCGTCCTGGTCGCGCGCGCACGGGCTGGGGCTGGAGCAGCAACGCCCATCCCACTGCCCGGATTTCCCAGCACCAGGCGAGATCCGTCCCACTGTCCGGATCCCCCAGCGCCAGGCGAGATCCGGCTGAGGCCCGTCCCACGACCCAGATCCCCCAGCGCTGGGCGAGGTCCAGCAAAGGTCCGGGGGACGCACCCTCGGGGCGCGGCAGAGGCTCCTTAAAAGCTGCGAGTTTCCGCGAAAGGGTCGCGCAAACCCGCGACTTGCCCCTGGAAACTTGTCTCCTGGTTCTGGAAACCATTTATTTTTACAATCCTGGGCTGGACTTTTGGTGTGTAGGCACATTTGGGGAAAGGCGGAGTGGTCTGGCAAGGGGAAGAGACTAGCGGCTTTCTCTTGGAGGTGTCTGCAGCCATCCCCATCCAACAGAGACCCGCGCGAGCGAGCGATGCATAGGACGCAGCTGACGCTGACGCTACCTGCGCAGCTCAGAGACTCAGCCCATCCAACCTGAACACAGTCTCCCTTCACAGCCAATTGGTCTGAAGGTCAAACCCTCCTAGGGCTAACAACAAAAAGCTGGGTTTAAATTCAAAAATACTGAATACAACCCATAAAGGATTGCAGTAAGAGTACCCACCTCAGGTAACTGGGGAGGCTGAGCCACTGTCCCTTTGAAGATATCCACCACATAAAGCAGCCACCATGCAGAGATATGGAAAGAAATCAGGTGTGAAAGAAATGGAGGAGAAAAGACGACAAGACATAGAGTTCAAAACCACGGTTATAAGGCTTTTCAAGAGGCTCCTAGAAAAGGCTGATCAACTTAATGAGAATTACCAGGAAATAAACAAGACCAACCAGCAAATGAATGAGAACCTCAAGCAAATGAATGAGACCCTCAAGGAAATGAACAAGGCCTCTGAAGATACGAACCAGACCCTCACGGATAAAAAAAAAGGACCAACTAGAAATCAAGCTTACACAGACTGAAATAAAAAATAATACACAAAGTCCTAAAAGCAGTCCAGAAGGCCACAAGAACCAAGTCAAAAATTTGAAATACAAAGAAGCAAAATCCACTCAGCTGGAAAAGCAAGAAACAAAAAGAAATCAGATAATTGAAGATAGCGTAAGGGGCCTCTGGGACAACCTCAAGCATGCCAACATCCGAATTATTGGGGTGCCAGAAAAAGAGAGAGAGCAAGTTAATGAAAACCTACTTGAAGAAATAGTGACTGAAAACTTCCCCCACCTGGTGAAAGAAACTGACTTAAAAGCCCAAGAAGTACACAGAACCCCAAAATATAGGAATCTAAAGAGGACCACACCAAGACATATCATAATTAAAATGCCAAGAGCAAAAGATAAAGAGAGAATATTAAAAGCAGCAGGAGAAAAACAGTTGGTTACCTACAGGGGAGCACCCATACGATTGTCAGCGGATTTCTCAACAGAAACGATGCAGGCCAGACGCGAGTGGCAAGAAATATTCAAAATAATGAAGAGCAAGAATCTACAACCAAGATTACTCTATCCAGCAAAGCTATCATTCAGAATTGAGGATCAGATAAAGTGCTTCACAGATAAGAAAAAGCTAAAGGAGTTCATCACCACCAAACCAGTATTATATGAAATGCTGAAAGATATTCTTTAAGAAGAGGAAGAAGAAAAAGGTAAAAATATAAATTATGAACAACAAATACACATCTATCAACAAATGAACATAAAAATCAAGTGAATTGATAGGCTGATGAACAAGATAAACTGGTGACTATAACAGAAACATGGACATAGAGAGGGAATGGACTGACAGTTCTTGGGGAGAAAAGGGTTGTGGGAAGTACAGCAAGAGACTGGACAAAAATCTTGCAACAATGGGAGAGGACATTGGGGAGCGGGATGTGAGGGTGGAGGGTGGGATAGGTACAGGGTGGAGGGGAGATATAGGGGGATAAAAAAGGGGAAACAATGTAATTAATAAACTGAACAATAAAGAAAAAAAAGAAAAAAAATACATAGACTTGCTTTTCTTTAACAGTTAAAATTTTTGTGTTCTTTTTTATTCTTGGAAGAGTATTTTCATTTCGTTTCCCTCCCATATTATCTTAATGCAATATACTTTAATGCTCTATGATAGAAATATATGGAAATGGAAAAATTTTAAGTGTTACTTCCTATCATTATAAGGCTTTACATGTTTAACATATCCTTTTGGATTAAGTTATCATTACAGTTAGTCTAAAATTGATCAAAGCAATACAAATAACTTGTTTTGATAAATAAAACTTATTTTGCCCATCGAAAGTAGGTTTTATCACACGTGCATTTCCTAATCAGAGGGGCGTGGAGGTATAAAATGCTGACTGAGGAGGTGTGGTTATCACTGACATCTCACATTACATGCTGGGAACTGGAGAAGGTCCCACTCTTGGAGGCAATAAGCCATTGTACTGGGGGGGAAAAGGGGAGAGTATTACTTTCACAAAGTGGAAAAAGGCCAAGTGGGAAGGGGAGGAGGGAAAAAGGAAACCCACACATGCTTCCCACCACAGCAATTTGCTGAGGCACCGGGATTTTAGGGACAAGTACATATACACCTAAGGAAAGCTGGCCAGTGAGGACCCACCAGCAGGCCCGCCCTAGTCCCCTTTGGAAAATCCTCACTTAACGTTGCGGAGCATTTCTACCCCAGTTCGAGACTGCCGTCTTCAGTGAGCAGACTAGCTCTGATTACATTTTAACTTCTTTGTATGAGAGCCCCTTGGATGGGGTGTGCCTAGGAAAAACCTTCAGCTACAAAAATAGGGCTTACGCAGGCAACCACTTCCATGTATCACAGAGACTTTTTGGAGCCAAAGAACAAATTTGCCAGCTCAGGAACTCAAAAACCTTCTGATTAGCGAAATCAATCTAACAGGTAGATACAACTTATTTACTATTTAGCATAACCTTTCTGGAGAGTAAGCTAGCAAATATGTATATACTCTCTGACAGCCTTACTGAGAACTTGTCTAGAAGAAATACTTAGAAATATATGTGCCAAAAGATTTGCTACAATCCCACATTTAATAGCTGAAAAAATGAGATTAATTTATAACACTTCTGTATAAATAGAATATGATCATTGTCTGAAAATCATGTTGAGGAAGAATATTTATATTCATAATCTAAAGAGGATGAAAAGGGCAATTTCTTTCTTTGCATAAGCATAAGAACTTTTGGGGGGTAAAAATAGCCACATAGAGCCCTAGTTGTATAGCTCAGTTAATGAGAGCATCATTCCGATATGCCAAGGTTGGGGGTTCTATCCCAGGTTAGGGCACACAGAAGAACCAACCAACGAAAGTACAAATAAGTGGAACAACAAATTGGTTTCTCTCCCTCCCTTCCTCTCTCTCTTTCAAATCAATTTAAAAAATAGTCACACATAGACATATGCAGCTGGGCACATGTACACATATACACACATGCATATGTACACAGAAAAACTTACTAGGAAACATGTACTAATCATTTAGAGTAGATTTATAAGAAATTTCTATTTTTGTGCTTTCCTGTATATTTTCAAGTATTATCCAAAGAGATTTCAGATAAGGAATATTTTAAATAAAAAAAAAATGTTCTCTGCAATGAAAAAGGGAACCAACCTGCTTTTAAAGCAGCCACTGAGAGCTCATTTAACAATCTTTAGAATGAGTGTCAGGCCCCGTGCAGCCCACACAGCTCCAGGAATCAGCAAGTCATCTCCTATATTCTAACTGGAGGAGGCAATTCAGGCCAAGAACTCTTGAAATAATTAAAACCAGATATTTTGTAAATTTCAAGTGATTAAAATTGCCCAGACTGCTTTGCATTTAAGAAAAATTCCATGCTCAAATTAAAAAGCTAAGCCATCTACAATGTCTGTATCGTCACTGAAAGGCAATTTTTAAATTAGCATTAGTTGCATCTTCCATTTCAAATTCTACCACTACACTTATCATTTAAACAACAATGTTTAATTTTTAAAAGAGAAAAATTATTATATGAAGACTTAATCTTCGAGAGGTAGAAGTGCGGAACTTCAGTGCTCCTCCTTAGTTTTGCTTCTCTGCATAAAACACATTGGGGAGAGGATCAGCACTTGTTTGGAAAAGCAGCAGCTGACACTAAAACATCATTATTGAGATTAGCAAACTAAAAATTTATGAAGCACAAATCTTAGAAAAACATGTGATTGTGGTTCCCATGTTTACTTGTGCTGCACACTTTATGTTCTGTGCCTAATTAAATGCAACAGGTTATGAAATGCTGAAATGCCAAGTCGGGTACAATGGAACATGTAGTATATTTACATGGTAAACAATTTTACCTCTAATAAATAGTTTCTCCCTAATCAATATGTTTCATCCCCATTATGTGATTCAACTTGAAATGAGGGACAGAAGCCAAAGACTATTCAATTTTTTAAGTTAATGGTGCTAATAAACTAAACCTCATCCTACTCCTCGCCCTCCCAAGGATGTACTCACTATAAGGACAGAAAGGCTGGACACACTGCAGATAACCACGTGTGTGCATTCCCTTGAGAATCCAGACGGCAGCTGAGCAAGGGATTAGGAGCCAGACAGAGCTGTGTGTGAAACCCAGCTCTGTGACTTCCCTGTGTTACCTTGGTAAGGCCACGTCATCGAATGCTCTCCTTTCCTGATGCACAAGACGGGATAGCAATGCCTACTGCTCACAGGGCTGCCATGAACATGAAATGAGATAACCTGTTAAAATACACAGGACTATGCCTGAGACGCACCTAGTAAATGTTACCTCTCCCTTTTCTGGGAATAAACAAGCAACAAGAGCAACAATAGCCTAGCCAGGCCAGTGTGGCCCAGTGGATTGAGCATAGTCTCCAAGAGGTCGCTGTTTCAATTTCGGGTCAGGGCATGTGCCCTGGTTGCAGGTTCAATCCTGGGTGTGCAGGAGGCAGCCAATCGATGTTTCTCTATCATCAATATTTCTATCTCTCTCCCTCTTCCTTCCTCTTTCACTCAAAAAAAAAAAAAATCAATAAAAACAGGTGTGGTTTTTGTTTTTGTTTTTTTAATTAAAGAGCAACAACAAAGCCCTCTTTCTTCCTGTAGCCACAAAGGTCAGGTCAGGTCTCCCTTTTCACAGGTGCTTTGAATTCTGGGGAGAGCCAGTCCATGTTCCCAGTGCTGGTGGGATAAAGGTTATGAATACATGGAACAGCCCATCAGACCCCAGAGGGAAGGCAGGGGAGGGCTGCGAAGGAGGGCAAGAGACCAACCAAAGGACTTGTATGCATGCATATAAGCGAAACCAATGGACACAGACAGTAGGGGGGTGAGGGCAGGTGCTGGGGGGTGGGAGCAGCCAGGGAGAGGTAAATAGGAGAAAAAGGAGACATATGTAATACTTTCAACCATAGGAATTTAAGTTAAAAAAAGAAAGAGAGAAGAGAAGAGAGGGTGCTCAGCATAATGAGCTTCCTATCAGAGGAGAATAGAGGTCCTGTCTGCACAGACCTGCTGGGCTACCACTCTGCACGAGGAGCAGGTATTACCTATGCCTCCTTGTCCTTCCTCATTCCTGCCCCAACATGACAGCCTCTTGCATGACAATGCACTGGACCTAGAATTTGCAGGAAACCTGCGTTTATATCCAACTTATACCTACAACAGCAGCCACACATGGAGACTGCATTATGAGCCAGCCAGACACATCTTATTTGGATAAGACCCAGTTTTACTAATGTAGAAACAGAGTCAGAAACTTTATGTAACTTGCCTGAGGTCACACAGCCTTTCCTGTGCTTTTTCTACTATCCCTTATCTAGTAGAAACTGTTTCTAATTAATACTGTTAATTTTTGAAAATTCAAAAAATATTTACTCAATTTTATTTCTTTCCCATTGTATTAAATGGCTAAAGCTATAAAAGTACATTCTACCTTTGCAGTGCAAAATATTTTGGCCCTTTAATTGTTAAAATGTGAGCTAGCCCAAGAATCCAAATCATCTGTTTTCTTTTTAGAAAATAAGTTCCAAATTCCTAACAATTGTCTTTAAAAACCAACTTGAAATACAGCCCACTTCTAATGGGAGAAGGGAACAATAGAAATTCAGTTTCCATAGTATTTGAAATAATTTAAAACAGACTCACTTGTCAAGTACTGTATGTTTTTTATTTGAGGCTGTGAAAAATTTTATTGCCATAATGTACTGACACCCTCACAGTCTGGCTTTGCCCTTTCTACTCTATGCATGATAGACTGATAACTACTCATGACATTCACAAAGAGGTTCATCTGCAAAAGTATAGAAAACGTCAGCCTGCCGGCCACGGCACAGGAAAGAGATGACACCGTTCGCCTCCCTGTAACACGTGCTGCGGGGAGGTTCTAAATGACCACAGACGGTATTTTCAGTTGAAGATGCTTTTCTTTGGAATTCTCCCACTGAAAGAAGTAAAACGTGCTGGGCGCACAGCTGAATAGGTTCCTTCACAGGCTCCACGGGAAGCCTTGGCAGATTCTGAAACACCGGCATCTCAGCTGTGAAACCCCCTCCCCTCAGCTGCACTGAAAGGCGAAGCCATTTACAGGCGACACACCAGCGTCGAAAACTAAACTCAAGAGCACTCTCTAATAACAATAATGGGCCAGATTTCTTGTCTAGATAAGTGTCATGTCAATCTAATTCCTATAAATGAAAACATCCAAGTTTATTATGCGTTCTCTAGTCAAGCCTTTTGTTTCGTGGGCACCCTTATTTAGTCAACTACCAGTCCCTACCAAATACATACCCTAGATTTCTTTACTTTTTAAAAACCCAGCAATTTTCACTGAATTTATTTAAAATGTCCTCAAAACATATTTTACCCTTTCAACATACGTAATTAATTCTCACTAAAAACAAATCACATACATTTTGAGCGTAAAAAATACACCAAGCGTAGGTAGGTCTGTTCAAAGACTAATAGACATAACCCCAGTGCCAAGCCCTGGCCATCCCATGGCCCCCGGCTCTCACCTGTATGCAGCCCATGAAGGGCTGGGGCTGCCTGCACACTTATTTGCTGGAGGGCAGAGCCTCTGTTCCCTCTTTCTTTTGGCCCCTTACAAGGCTCTATATGCACAACGTACCCAGCAAGAAAACTGGTTTGAATGGGTGACAAATTCGCATTTATCAAGCACTAATGATATGGCCGGCCATGTAACATATATGATCTCATTTAACCCTCAAACATCTGATGAAAATATCATCCTAATTTTACAGATCAAACAATGGAAACTTCAGGTTAAATAATTAGCTAAGGTCACACTGCACTTAATAATGGTGGAGTGGAGTCTGAATAACTTTTCTGCATCTTCCTATACTAAGTATGTACAATCATCTGGAGTTGAAGTACTAATTTCTCAAAATGAGTAATAAATGATGGTATCACTGCCTAAATGGAACACAAGTAGCAAAACTTAGTTTTGGTTAAAAAAATCTGGAGTACCCGCAGAGCCATGTTGCCTAAATATCTAACTTTAGGGAATCAAGAGGGAGAAAAGGAAACTATTTCATTACTTTAGAACTGTTCTCCCTTGATCTTCAGCCCAGTCATCTGACAAGGTACCAGTGGGGTTACGCTAACCCATTAGTTAGTTCTTTTACCTTCTTCCACACCTGGGCTCAGAGCTTAGCTAGGGCAAGTCACAAGCCATTGAATTGCCTCTGATCATATGCCTCAACCTAGAATTCTTTCTCTCTCATAACTCATTTCATAGCACTTATTACCATAACATTAAATTTATATCCAATTATTTACCCGATCTCCAAAATATTAGTTCTACCAATGAAATACTTTCAAACCCATTCCTATTTTCCACTCTCAGTGGCCTAATTTGAATCTTCACCACCTCTTGCCTGAATTATACCAATAATTTATGTAGTCACTTTCATTCTATTGGTTCCTCCTTAAATTGATCTTACAATTTGGTGCTAGGATAATCTTTCATTTTAATCAAATACCAGAATTCCTTATCTCCCATAATTCATTTTATAGCACTTATCACCATAACGTAATAACTGCATATGTTATTATTTATAATTATATGTCTCAATTATCCTTCTCCTCATCAGAATAAGCTCCACAAGGACAGAATCTCTATTGTACTCACTATGATATGTAGCATAGTAACCAGAAATCACTAGTTGCATAAATACCGTTGAATAAGTTAATTAATTAATGCAAAACAGACATGTAAAACTGATCAACCTCAAATTGCAGGCATCACTGCAGACATCTAAATATTTAAATATCATAATTGCAGACTTTCCCCAATCAAGCTCAAGCTTGACTTTTTACCTAAATCATTTCTTCAACATTCATTGAGTGTCTATATGCTGTACATTGTGCTAGGTATTTAGAATATAGTTCTGAATAAGATCATAGTCCCCATCAACATGGAATTCACCATCTATTAGGGGAACAGCATTAAACAATTCATTTATTTAGTTATGATTGTGACAAGTACTATCAAAAAAAAGTATAAGAATCTATGAGAATATATAATGAAGAATATGAACTGGGAGTACACGAAAAGCTTTCTTGAAGAACTGGCATTTAAAATGAGTGTTGAATAGTAACTAATAAGATATCTATGTTTGTGTAGCGATGACAGGGTTAGACCATTCAAAGCAAGAGAAAAAGCATAATTTTTATTGTTACATCTTCTTACACTGTGGTAGGCATTCTGCTAGATGCTCTACATATTTTATTAAACCAAATTTCCCATAACCCTATGAAATGCATGATATTGTTATACAAATTATATATATGAGAAAATGAGACACAGTAAGTTAAATGACTTGCTCAAGGTTACAGAGCTAATAAGCTGGAAGACTTTCCTTCTCCTCTTAGTAGAACATAAAGCCACAGGCACCTGTGCACTCTCTCAGGTAACTTTTGTACCCTGTCAGTCACATGTTTGTCTCCCCCAAGAGATCTGACAGGATTTCTAAGGCTATAGAACCCTGTATTAGTCATCTTTGTTTGCCACAGTGCCCAGCACAATGCCTAGCACACAACAGCCCTCAAGCTTCTAACTGGCAGGAGATGAGAAGAGAGGAAAGTGAAGTCAGTCTCTGTTCCCTTGACTCCCTCACTGTGATACTGCCTTTACGGAGGTCTCAGTTCCTGTTCTCCAAACACCGCTATGTCTTATTCGGGTAACAGAACCAAGCATTACTAGTATTACCCTTTGTGGTTTCCCTACACTCTGCCCATACTTCTGTTAATTCACTTTATTAACTCTCCTCAAATTATTCTAATTTAAGTGTGCCATGTTTTCTACTGGGACTCCCAATATACTGGCCTACTGGTCTGACATGCCACGGAAGCAAGGCCATGGAAAGGTGAGATGCAATGATCAGGGACAGGTGTAAGGGGAGACTGATGAGAATACTCCCAAGGAAAAAATAGGCAAAAGAAGGTGACAAGGACAAAAACCAGAGGGACCATGATTCTGGTTATGGCTTCTTGTATGGTATAGAAAAACTCAAAAACTACAGCTAACGTGGAAATAGTCTCTCTCTCTTCTTAATTTGGGTTTCATGTTAAATGAGTATTGGAGATTCCCTTTAAAAAAGTCAGTTGTAAAGTAAATATATACCTGACAACATTGGAGTAAGCTTTGGGGACCATGCTAATTATAGTGCTGATTGTAGAGAACAACAACAAAATCAGAGGTTTCTTGGTTTTCTTTAAATCTTGCAGATATTCCTTATCTATGCTCAGTGTTCCAGCATCCTCAAAGCTCCCATCTTTTTACACCCAGCTCCTTTGTTCTCGGCACACTGTTTAATGATATCCCATCTCCACGAGGACACAATCAGAGCCCTGAGAGAACAGAGGGTCTGCAGCCTTCTGAGACAGGGTGAGAGCACACTTTAACACAATAGCTGCCGTTTTCCTTCAGCTTGTCTCCGGCTTACCAACTGCACACTCACAGCACCATCTATTTCTGCCTCTGTCTCTGCCAAAGGAACTGAAAAGGCCTTCATGGATCGCTGAAAAAGATACTGTAATTTATAGTCATCTTTTCCCCTGTTCTAATTATTATTTTAACAGGCTTCTTCTTATTTTAATACATTTTTTTAATAAGGAAATCTTACTTACAAATTTTAATGAGCTTACTGAATATTCACTGCTTTGGAATAAGTGGTTTAATGAGTAAGGAGATCTCAGACTACTAACTAGCCTGGAGTCTCTGAGGTAGCTAGGGGGTAGCTAGGGGGGAGTGATGCAGCCTCAGTGATATGAGCCCTGGCCTATGCCTCACAAACCGGGCCCCTGCAGCTGAGGCCTCAGGGATAGAGGAATCACACTGCCTCTTGCTGGAAAAAAGTATAAACCCAGTTTCTTCCTTTTCATCAAGAACCTCTGTGTGCGAACCTCCAGCCCTCCTGAAGACCCGTGTCTCTTGTCAAATCATTGATTTCTCTGAACATCAGCCTCCTCATCTGTAGGGTTTGAGGCACTGTTCTTCACAACAGGCTGTTTATAAAAGTGGCTCCTGTGCACCACTGTAAAGGCTCCAAAATATGTTAGCTGAATAAATAAACGAATAAAAGCATGAATCTTAATGCTGCCAACAAACCTTCTTACCATTTCAGGTTCTCATCTGTTTAAAAAAAAAAAAAAGCCAATCTTTTCTTTACAGTATATTTCAATTAGACTAACAAGGAAGAATAAGTTAATATTTTTCATTCTAAAAACTTCCAGCACAGAAAGTACAGCCAAAATTATTTAAATTTAAAAATGGAATCAGGAGAACAATGGAGATTTTTGTCACTTGCTAACTTGAATAATCAGTGCAAGTTAGCTCTATTCCAAAAAGTAAAAGCATATTAATATGTGCTCCACTAAGAATATGTGACAATTTAAGTATGATTCTCAGGGCTTATGACATTTGAAATAATTTCTTCTTTTGTAAATTTTCAGGGTATTATGTAAAAGGGGAACTCCAGCTTAATCAAACCAAGCCTTAGGACAGCAGAGATTTCAAATTCTGAGATCTGCCTATAATTCCATGTTAAGGATATTTATCTTTACAATATTCTAGAGGCCTGGTGCATGAAATTCATGCATGGTGGTGGTGTGTCCCTCAGCCCAGCCTGCACCCACTCAGTTTTCCTTAAAAGCTCAAGTCATTACCATCCTATATAATAAAAGCCTAATATGCTAAGTGTCTGGTCATCCATTCATCCAAAGTATAATATGCTAATGAATGCTAAGGCTGCTCAACTGCTCACTATGATGTGCACTGACCACCAGGGGGCAGACAGTTGACCAGTTGCTATGACCTGCACTGACCTATTTGTGGGCAAACGCTCTGACCAGTAGCTTAACTTGCTGCTGGGGTCCAGCCAATTGGGACTGAGTGAGACAGGCCAGACACACCCTGGAGCCCTCCCGTGGTCCCTCCCCAGCTGGCCAACCTCCCACGTCCTTCCCTGGCCCTGATCGTACCCTGGTGGGGTCCCTCATGCACTGAGCCTCTAATGGTCTATAAAACCCCTGCACATTTGGACCTCACATTCTCTTTGACTTTATCTCCTACTATTTCTACCACCTGCTCAGGACACTTTTACCTCAGATGTGTGCACTTTCTGTTCCCTCTGCCTGGATGTTCTTCACCAATTAGCCACATGGTTTGCTAATTCACCTCCTTCAATATTTCCCAAAAGATGTTATCTCAGGAGGGGCTTTCTTTAATAACCTCTTAAAAACTGCACTCTTTGAATTTCCTGTTCCCTTTCCCTTCCTTTATTTTCCTCCATTAACACCTATCACTTTCTAATTTATCATCTCATTTACTTATTTTATCTGTTTATATCCCCCAGGAAAATATAAGTTCCATGAAGGCATGTTTGTTGTTGTGTAAGTAAACATTTTAGTCAAATAAAATACATATATACAGAAAAGAAACACACATCATATAGAACTTGACAAATTTACGTAAGATTAATGCACCCATGGAATCATTTTTTAGATCAGGAAGCAGTCCCCTTTCCAATTACTATTCTCCTAAGGGAGAATTTCTGGATTTTAAGTTTAATTGTATTTTAGTATGCTGTATATTTTAAATAATGTTTAAAAAAATCTCCCCCCCCCCCGCCCACACACACACACTAGAGGCCTGGTGCATGAAATTTGTGCATGGGGGAGGGCGGTCCCCTGCCTACACCCTCTCCAATCCAGGACCCCTTGGGGGATGTCCGACTGCTGGTTTAGGCCCAATCGGGCCTAAATCGGCAGTTGGACATCCCTCTCACAATCCAGGACCATTGGCTGCTAACTGCTCACCTGCTTGCCTGCCTGATCACCCCTAACTGCCCTGCCCCGATGGCCTGATTGCCCCTCACTGTCCCCTCCCCAACCAGCCTGGTTGCTGCCAACTGCTTCCCCTCCCCCCGCCAAGCCTGGTCACCTCACATAGCCTGCTGTTCAGTTGTTTGGTTGTCCCTCACTAATCCCCCTGCCTGTCTTGTTGTCCCACACAGCCTGCTGTTTGGTCATTACTGTGAGGGAGTCCTGACCAATCTGCATATTACCCTTTTATTAGTGTGTGTGTATATATGAAAGTAGATAACATGTGAATAACATGTCAGGTTTAGAACATTTTCTGCTTTAACTTCTAAAAAATTTAAACAAAAGGACACTAATTTATAAGGTTAGTAACTGATGCCTTCAAGAGTTAAAATGACATCATTGTTCCCATTTCAGTGATGTAGGGTAAAGGACTTGTTGAGGGAAAATTAACTTTTTAGGCAGGGAAAGGGTAAAAAGGAGAAGAAATAGCCACAATTTAAACTCATTGCTGAAATTCTGCATTTGAAAGGCTAACCTGGGAGAAATAAGACTAGGGACTGCTTTTTGGACAGAGTAATATATATGTCTATGCTATTTCTACTACTAAAGCAACTACTTAAAAAAAACTTCAAAACCTGTCATTTTTCTTTAGAAAACAAGTGAAATGACTAAGTAATTAATTTAGTAATTAACTAAGTAAGTTGTTATTTATTAAAATCACTGGTACTAGTAAATGGGTTCAGATCCTACTTTAGAAGGCGAGCAAAACCTCCCTAGTTTAGAATAGCCAGAGGGAACTTTTCTCTCCCGTATTACACAGCAGTATGTTAAGCAAACCCTACATGGCACACAAAATGCTAATACTGCAACTAGTGAAAAACCAGGAGCATATCAGTTTTTGAAAAACATGTATGATCTGTGTTATTTTCCAATGGTAAATATGTTATAGAAATAAAAAAGAAAAGGAACCACAAAACGCATTATTTTCAATTGGACCTGCAAACACTGGAATCTAAGTCAGAATGCTGTTATGAGAGCCAGAAGACCAGGCGTGGCATCATCAGCTGGTGTTCAGCACGAGCCCAGTCCTTTCACTAATGTTTGGGAAAATGCACACACTCCAGAAAACACCACTTGACATAAATGCACTTTTAATTTCACCTGCCCTGTCTAATCCAGCAAATTATATTGTTCCTTAGTATTTCCAGTGGCAATGAGTACTACATAACCCAGATAGTAATGTTTTATAAAATGCATGTTTTTATAAGCTGGTGACCCAAATTGATTATATTCCATTTCAAACTGAGGATGACCACCCCCCCCCCAAAAAAAGAAAAAAAAATCAAGGAATACCACTATTGCATAGGACAATGACAATAACTATTAAATAAAATCTTAATTATAAATCTAAGTTTGCCCTAAAGGTTTTATGGAAACTAATGCCAAGACAAGACCTGGATAACATCTTCAACCCAGTCCCTATTCCCTCAAATAACATTGACTTTCATTGGAATCTGAAGGGGATCTTTAGCATCTTGCACTTCAGATGCACAAATAGGAATATTTATTTAGAAACTACTTTAAAAATTTTTGTTATGTGACCTCTAGGAAACACTGAAATTTCTGGCAAGAGTCAGCTTTTCCTTAAGCTTCACTGCAAAAACAGGTTGGTAACTATTGCATGTGCATGGAATAAAGAAATATTCAAATGAAAATCTATAAGTATCAATATGAATATTTAAATAAAACTGTATTTTCAAACCAATACCAATTGGATATACTTATTTTTAAAGGAAATACAATTGTTTATTTGTTGCCAATCCTCAATCTAAATATCAGTATACCTGTTTAAAATGAAATGCATTTTTGTTAGATGATGACAACTAACTTCAGGCCTCAATTTATTAAAAATAGACCTTTAAAACAAAATACAAAACAGTGACAGGAATGAACTTAATTTTTCCATTTAATGGATAACAAGGAAACACAGAAATCATTGGGACCCAAATATCATAATAGCAAGGTTATCAAGAAAGGACTTGGTGAATTCCTCAAAACTTTCACCAAAGAGTTATATTAAACTAGTGTCCCGGGGCATGGATTCATACACATTAAAAGGAACTTAATTAGAAAAAAATTTTAATATTGCTATTCGCCCTTTCTTTATAATAGAAGTATCAACCAAATTCACGATCAACAATGACAGATCGAAACACAAGCGTGAGATTGGTGCCAGTGAGAGCTTTCTATGTGTTATGCATGTGTGAGTCAACTTAGCCTTTTATATATATAGAATAAACTTGCTTAATTAGAACTGCTTTCTGATGTAGTTAAACTTTTTCCTGCCCAGTGAAGCACCCCAACTTCTCTTTCAGGTAACTGTCAAAATAGCAGTAAATATCAACACGAAGTAGATTATTATTGTAGATCACATAGGGAGAACAAAGGGTAAAATATTTAACTGCAGCAGTGTTTAACCATATTCTGTGCAGTAAGAAATCTTTACGTTATTTTCAAGTTCCATCATTTCTTACTTCTTATGAGTCAAATCAAGTTTCTAAACTTTCTAAATCTCTGTTTTCTGGTTAATGAAAAGAAAATAGGATTCCACCAAGTCTTCTATGTACCTACTCCAGGACTTCTGTGAGAATCAAATGAGATGAGGCATGTGAAAACACTTCATGAACATTTGGTTAAACTGTAAAATGTTTGCACCTGGCTATACAGCAAGTTGAGTTCCTGGGCTGAAGAAACTCCAAGGAGGCTTGGGGCTAGGGAGAGGAAGCCGGGCATTTCTACATGATGTCATTACCTGGCGCTCTAGTGACTATTTCCAGATTGGGCTTTGGGCCACATTTTGCACCATGAGGTCTTGGCAGTGTTGGCGGGGTGTTGCTCTGGGGTAGTGGCAAGGCCTGTGTCCCACTTGGGGGAAGCCTAGTGATACTTTGTTGGCACCAGGTCCGTGGTGCAGTTTATTTTTAAATGACCAGTGTGCCTCATGGCAGCTCCTGTGTTGAGCATCTGCCCCCTGGTGGTCAGTGCTCAGTATAACTACTGGTTGAACAGACAGACACTTAGCCTTTTATATAAATAGATTTTTTTTTCAGCAACAAATAAATTGGTTTCTCACTGGAGGAAGCCTCAGCCATTCATCCAAATTGGGAAAAGGAGGACTACATGCCACTACACTATCTCTTCCCACGGCATGTTTATGTCCTTTCTATCAAAGATTTACACTAGGGTGGCAGGATGACTATCTTGTCTCCTTGCCACTTAGGTTTTTACAAAATGTATCTAAACTTAAAAACTTAAACAAAAATGTGGAAATATATTATGTTTTCTTTATGTCTTCTCTGATGATGGAACATATGGATATGTAATTTGACGAGAATGCTCTAAGGAAAGAACTGGGTTTGTATGTTACTGGGGAAACTAGACAGACCAATGGAGTCCTCGCTCACCTGGGACACTGTGATGCTGCATTTCTTGGCCAGCTCCTCTTTGGCTTCTTCACTGGGGTAGGGGTTGCTGAGGTGTGAGTAAAAATATTCATTCAAGATTTCTGTGGCTTGTTTACTGAAGTTACGCCTTTTTCGTCTATGACAAAAAACAAAAAGAATTGTAGTTATAATCAGCACTAACCAAAGAGAGATATTAATTAGGATCAGACAAAAAAAAGTAGACTTCTATTTTTAAACATTCTTGGGGTCTAATTTATCAATATGGTATTATACTCTTGGCATCCTCTAAAGCACTAGCCAATGCATTTTAAGATTTAGAATCACTAAGAAAAATACTAAAATGGTAAAGCACAATTAACTTTATTCTTTAATTTATTCAACAAATATTTACTAAGGATCTAATGTGTTCTTAATAAAATAAAGATTCAGTTGGAACAAAACAGATAATAACCACCAGAGAGTTTATAGGAGATCAGAGGGTTAAGGTGAAAAGTAGAAAGTTAGGGGAAAGAAAGATATTAGACAAGTATCACAGAAATAATTACAAATTGTGGCGACCATATCAAGTCCGATGAAGGGAAAGCATAAGCTATAATAAGAGTGTATCAGAGGGGTTCCTAACAGCTTATAGTGTCAGGAAAGATTTCCTTGAAGGAAATCTGAGACCTGGAAAATGTGCAGGAGTCAAAGAACAGAGGGAGGAGGAATGAGTAAAGAAGACAGTCCTGTAACCAAAAAGAGGGTGAAAAGTCCAAAGGGCTAAAGAAATCTGGATCACAGAAAAATTAGAAAATGTGTGAGATGAATCTGGAAAGATAGGCAGGGGCCAGGTTACATAGGTTTATGGAGCCCATAAGAATTTTTGCTGGCAGTTTTTAAGTTATTCTTTTTTAAAATCAGTACTTTTTAATGGAAACATGACCAAAAATATGTCACAGAATTTTGAGATCCATTAAAATAACAAAGTTTAATGAGGGAAAAAAAAGAATTTTTGGATTTTATTTTACTATGATGAAGCTACTAAAGATTTTAAATCTTTAAAAAAAAAATTTGTTCTGACTGCTAAAAATAGTGGGAGGAGGACATGAAAGGAAATACAGATATATTTAAGGAGACAACTGGAATGGTCAAATTGAGAGACGATGGTAACAGCATAAGGTAAGAGTGATGTAAATAAAAAGATTCAAGCTCTATGTGAAAGGTAAAAGCAATAGGACTTGATGATGACTTGGGAGGGGGAAATGGGTGGAGAAAACAGAAAAGGAAAGTAAGAAAAAAATACACCAGGGGTTCCTAGATTTGTCTGGTTGGTTAAGCAACTGCCTGGACTAAGGTAAGATTTGCTCAAAGGGAAACACTAGGGAAGGAAAATATTTCTTTACTGGGAGAGGGATGGCAGTGTTAGGAGATCAAGTATTTATTAACAATTTACATCAAAAGGCAAAAATGCTATTTGTTACTAAGTTTTTAAAGAATTCTAGCCTGAAAATTAGCATTTGTCAGACTTTACCTTAAATCAGATTCTCTAATAATTGAAATATACTTTCCCCAAATAACTTTCTTCCAAATAATCTTAATGATCTTCTCACTTGTGATATCCTACACTTAGAAAAGACAGAATCAGCAGGCAGTTGTAAACGTGCAGACCCTTATGAGATCCTTCTAGTTACAACGATGCCGCTAACATGGGAGGTTAAGCGTGTCATCTGTGGCTCAACATCAAGGAAGAGTCCAGGGAGCAAGAAATCTAGCTCTGATCCAAACATCTCAAGTTATCAAACCTACAATTTCTTATTTCAAAATTGTGGAATAGGTTAAACCACTGTTTCCTAAAGGATGAAGAAGAGAATCAAGATCTATTTGGGGATTAAACAGGATTCAATGATAAACTGAATGGAGAGATGGTAAGGGAAGACAGAAAAGGAGAGGAAGATATATACCAAGAAGAGCAATTAGCATTTTTTTGCAGGAGTTATGCATGGCTTGAAAAGAAAACAGAGCCCTGACCTGGGGGTACTCTGAGGCACTCTGCCTAAGTGGTTTGGTGAGGAGGGTGGAAAACATCTAGAATAAGTGCTGAAACTGTCAAGCCTACCTATAGCTACCTGGGCCACAGATAATGCTTTACTGAGAAGAAGGGACCAAGGTGATACAGGGATTTGCTAAACTAGGAGCAAATGGTAGTTAAATTAGTGGCAGATGTTCCTTATCTGGCTCTAAGGAAGAGCTCTGGCATGAAGAACCATTCCACACACCTTGTTTTCCAGTTGAGAAGCTAACTTGGTTATTTTCTCTAATACTGTAAAATTTGGATGATAATTATCACCTGTCAGATTCCAAGGACGAAAAAGCCAAATGAAATAGAAACTCCTTTCCAACGCTGAAGATTGATCACAAACGTTAGCAATGCTCAAGAGGCAACCCTGCAGAGGCAGCATGCAGGTAGCAACTTGACAATTTTTTTATTCTGTCAACTGGCAGGTCAAACACACCGTATACAACTCATCCCCTAATTCCTGTGAAACTCGGCGAAAGCTTCGGTTAAAAGGGAATGTCCTTCCAGGACAAACTCACTGGCTTTCTTGCTTGATTTGGAAAAACAGACTTTGGCGCTTTGTGGTCACCTCTGTTAACTAAAATACCACTTCCTTCTTAGGAGCATCAGTATTTCCAACTATTTTCTTATAATGTACACAATGTAACCTCAAGAAATTCTTAGAAAACAAGCCTTTGTTAAAACAGAGTTATAGACTGAAAGTTATCCTTAAAAGTACTTTTTAGCATCAGATTTCCAAGGCTACATATACTAAGTCATTAGGAGCAGCACTTAATAAAATACCACTCCACGATAAGAGGCTTGACAGCACAGACACCCTGAGGCGAATTACCTGTCCATTGTAGAGAAGAGCTCTTACAGCCAAATTAACCAAATACCTAAAACCAACCAACCATTTTTTATAGGAAATAATATACAAGGAGTAAAAATGGAGGAGGGGAGAAAAGCCACACAACAGATTTGTGGCCTTACATACCTGGCATCAAGGAACCTTGATCTTAAAATCATAACTGCTTCGCAAGTGCTTTGTTTGAGCTGCATCTGAATGGAACTAAATTTCCGATGGATGATGCCCACCATTCTTTCAATCTCTTTTGGGGAAATGGGACGTGTTCTACTCTGCTCTCGGAGAAGGTTCATCACATGTGTAGTGAATTCATTACATGCCTGTAAGGGAGGAAAAATCACTCTTTAGAAATGTGGTATTTTATATGATCACACCCAGACATGAACTTATCTGAATTTCTACCTCATTTGCAGTTGCCAGTGGCATGATGCAGTGGGTAGGGTAAGATGAAACTAAGACACTGGTGAAATGGCAGTGGTAGTTAGCGCAACAAGAATTCTGAAAATGAATGGCCAGACATGCAAGGGAGACACTGCACTCAACTGCTCTTCCCACTAACCCTTGTCCCAGTTCCAAAATGAGGTGTTCCCAGTCGGGGGATGATCTCTACTAACTCATGGATAAATGTCAGTATGTTTATTGTTAATACTAAGCACCTTCTAATTTCACTGAGGTTTTACATTTATTCAACAAACGTTTACTGAAGGACTATGAAGTTCAAACTCTTCTCAGTGCTATTAAGGGACACAGAAATGAGCAAGATATAGACCTGGACTTGGGTGTGATAAAATATATAACAAAACTAATTTTCAGTGTTACAGGGAGCTAGGAATACGTGGCCCCTGAGTACAAAGGAGGGAGTGTTCTCATCTGGAGGCAGCGATCACGGCAGGCTGCGTGGCACAAGCGACAGTGGGGCTTTAAGGAACGGGTAGGATTTTTGAAAGGTGGATAAAGATAGAAATCAGGAGGAATTCCAGGTACAAGGAAAACTGGACGTAATAGTATGTGGCAAGTTCAGAGGAACAGAGAAACTATGTAGAGAAGGATTCAGGCTTGTGATAGCATATAAAGGCCTTGAATGGCAAGCATGTCAATGTCCTAGTATAATTTAGCTGTGGTGTAGGCCCTATTAGTGGACATGAGCCATCCCTGGAAGATGGGCAAAGGCAGCTCAATTCCTCTGGCGAGAGGCAAATCCTAATCGGATTTGGGTCTTAACCAATCATGTTTTCGTTAAAAAGCCTCAGCCCCATCTCTATCTGTTCACCTACACTGAAAGCCAGTGCTGCCTGGGTAAATAAAGCACAGGCCTTGAATAAAAAGAACACCTTCTGGCATTTTTGTTAAAAGAATTCTGCATCTTACTGCACAGATGCCCCAGGTAGGGCAAGCAGACAGATCACTGATCACAGCAAGACACGATTTGAAGCTATAATAATGTCCACTCCCTACAGATACCCTGAACATTGTTCATACCCAGCACATGACGGTTTCTCTAACTGCTCATTAGAGAACTAACCTTTCAAGTACACCGAGTGTTTCAATTCCTCTAAGCTTTTACAGGGCTTTTCTATAAATATTTCCAAAGTAAGGTAAAAAGAGTCTTGCTTACCAGTTAAAGTTTTTCATATGTTTTACGTCTTAAGAAATGTAAAATTCCTTGTGAGTAGTGGCATCATGCTATACTTATGGAAATCTTCATAGTGTAGAATTGTGTAATATACACAGTAGGCATCCAATAAACATCTACTGATTGGTGGGTTTTTGTATTACAATTCAAGAATAATGTTAATAGCCTTAAATATATTATCCCTGAAATATAAGAGAATAATTCTTAACCTGCAGTCCCTGGAGAAGTTTAGAATGTCTATGACTCCCTGAAATCATATACAAGTTATATGAACATGTGTATTTCCTAAAGGGACAATGTATGGAGTTTTTGTTTGCTTTCATTTTGGATTCTTAGACAGTCTAACTAAAAAAGGCTAGGAATTATTGTCCTAGATTATGACAAAACTAGAGGCCCAGTGCATGAAATTCATGCATGGGTAGGTTCCCTGGCTGGCAATCAGGGCTGATCTGTGGGGTGACCAATGGGGTAATCGGCCTGTGCTGAGCATCTGCCCCCTGGTGGTCAGTGCACATCATAGTGACCGGTTGTTCCACAGTTGAGTCTATTTGCATATTAGGCTTTTATTATATCAGATTATATTAAGGAACTTTGCAACTCTAAAACCAGAAGTTCTTTCCATCTTTAAGGAAATCAAAATAAAAGTAAATTTAAGATTTTCCCTGTTCTACTGTCATTGTAAATGATCTTATGCAGAGCTAAAAAGAAGTGGTTGCGCTGCCAAGAAATATGTCTATTTTTTCTTGCACTTGCCCTAAAGAGATGTTCATATAATTTCACAATTATATAATTTGAGAAACTCCAGCCCTTAGTTTTATCATCAGTAAAATGAAGAAAATTAAACTAGAACTGTTTCTCCAAACTGGGAAATGTTCTATACTTCTATAGCTAGTTCCAGAAAATGTTCATATATGGCCAATAATGCATTATGGTTGTGTGATCAATATTAAGCAATATTTTAAAAGGCTCTTTTTTATTTTTGCAAGACTCTCTCAGTACTTCTATAGTGCCAATTGCATAGTAGATCTTCAAAGGGGAATGGTATATTCAACTTTTCCCAAGTGAATATGATCACAAAGCCTCTATTCTCTAGAGTAGTGCTGTCCAACAGAAATATATTAAGACCCACATATAAAATTTTTAAGTTCTCTAAGTAGCCAAATTAAAAAGAAAGGAACCAGGTGAAACTAATTTTAACATTTTATTTAACTCAACATATTAAAAATATTAACATTTAAACATATAACTGTAGTAAAAACTTTTAATGAGGCACGCTATATTGTTTTTTCATACACTTTGAAATCTAGTATGTATTTTACATGTATAATATATTGTAGTTCAGGCTGACCAGATTTCAAGGCTCAATAGCTACATGTGACTAGTGGCAAGTATTGGACAGCACTATAGCATCTTGCAGACCAATGTGCTATTAAAAATAAAAACTCTTTGGAAAACAGTAATCTATGTAATCTTTGACATTTCTTTTTTCACTTGTCATTACCATGCATTCATATAAGTACACACACACATACACAAAAAACAGATTCACTTAGAAATGTCCTTAATGAAGCAAGAGAAATTATTCATTTTATTGTATCTCAACACTTGACTAAGTCTTTAATATTCTGTGTGACAAATGGGAGGCACACAAAAAGTACTTCTCTGCATATGGATGGGTAGTTATCCCAAGAAAAAGCACTTGTGTGATTAAGTTGTGAGTAAAGCTGCTTTTTTTGTTTTTTTTTTTCATGGAACATTATTATTTGAAAGCAAAACAGACATATTATGATTATTCAGACTTGGGTGTTAGGCAGATGTTTTCTCAGAAATGGACCCAGTGAGCCTTTCATGTCAAACATCTGATAGTAGTGGTGCCAGTGGTGAAATCTGAGTTTTGAAGTTAATATTATAATTTTAAAAGATCTACACACACCACTGTGAGCCTGGCAGTTTCCCATTAGACTTTCTGGTAGTTTGGTACTGATTCCCAATGTGCCATTGACGGAATCGAAATGGCAACCTTTTGGTGCATGGGACGGTGACCGCAGGCTCTACCCCTGGTAGGGGGCATGCAGGAGGCAGTCGATGGATGTTACACTTTCATATCAATGTTTCTCTCTCTCGCCCCCTCTCTTCCCCTCTCTAAAAATCAATAAACTATTTTTTTAAAGGCTAATAATATATTCCTCCTTTTTCCAGTTGACAGATCTGTGTGAGGCCAGATGTTCTTCACACAATGTTCTTCTTTAACCAGATGACTGCCTGAGAAGTACACATGAGAATACTTCTATGAAGTCCAACATCAAAGAATTTTGCAAAAATGTGCCATTCTTCTCACTAAAGTTTGCGAGTTTTTTTGTTTTTGTTTTTGTTTTTTTGGAAGGGGGTTTAAAAATGTTATTTAAGTTAACATAATAGCTTATTGTTGTTATTTTTAAATTAATAAATACTTCTAATTTCTATTATTATAAATATTGATAGATAGATGTAACCAACCAAGTGAAAGCTCTTAAGGGGGTCTCCAATACTTCTTAAGAATCTAAATCCTGCCCTAACTGGATTGGCTCAGTGAATGGAGCCTCGGCCTGCAGACTGAAGGGTCCCAGGTTCGATTCTGGTATATACCTTGGTTGTAGGCACATCCCCAGTGGGAGGTATGCAGGAGGCAGCTGATTGATGTTTCTCTTCCATCAATGTTTTGACTCTCTATCCCTCTCCCTTCCTCTCTGTAAAAAAAAAAATCAAAATTATATATAAAATAACCTAAGTACTAAGACCAAAGTTTGAGAGCTGCTGTACTAAACTATGGAAGCATTTCTTATTTGTACATCTAACACTTCTAATTCCTACAAACTAGCTCACACATTATGGTAAAAGACATCTATGACAAGGCATTTGTCTTGATAAATAATTCAAGACTCCTGAATGACACCTGCAATGTTAGCTCTCCTAGTATTTTGCTGGCTGTATTTTAATGTCTCCAGAATGAATGTTTATTTGTCTACGGTTTCTAAGAAGCAGTCAAAGGCTTATGTGGACAACAACAAAAAAACAGGTTTAAGAGTAAAAAGTTTCTGCTTGTAAGAACTCATAATTTTCTAAAACATTTGCTGAATGTCTCACAACTTATTAAGTGAAGTCATCTATGAATGCAAATGATGATTAGCAATTTGGCAATAGCCCAACATTCACAGAATTCACATAGCTTTTCTTTAAACCAGTAGTTCATACATGATTAATTAGAACATCTCATTTATGTAGTGTGCACTTTAGCTCATTACTCTAAGTAAAATTCGTTAAGTATTTACATTTAGATAATTAAAATCTGGGTACACCCTTAAGAAAGATGCATACACTTCAGGCAAAGTAATTTTTTTCCCCCTTTATACCACTGAAAGTAAATTACAGCCTCATTTACAGCCTCATCTGTACCAGTTTCAGAACACAACACAGTACTGCCTCATTTCCAATTCCTTAAAAGGTAACATTTTAAAAATATAAATGCAGTAAGAATGATCAAACGACTGAGAATTTTAAAGGGCCACCCAAATATGTATTAGCATCAATGCTGTTTATAATGTGATGGCTCACTTCAAACTAATCATATCCACCATGACTGTGATATTAAAATAGACATCGGAGTCCTTGAATTTTTTAATTTAAAGTAATAGCAGAAATCTTTTTATTTTAATCCACCTGCTGAAAACTATCTAGGATGTGTTTTTTCTGTGTATCTTAAAACATACCTTGCAATAACATAGTTAAGTAAACATAAAGCACTGAAGGCCTCATGTGAGAAAAATAGTTTCAATCAATTCTTAATCTGAGCCTTTTTGCCATTTGTTCCTTCTTAAATATTCAAACCAAATAATAAATGAGAATGTGCAAATTTTGTCAAAACTGTTTTTAATATTATTTTTACTTAGTAAAACTGTCTTCTCAATATTCATACATATTTGGTTTACACTGAAAGTTTTCAGTGTTTTGTTGTTTTGTGGTGATGCTAGCTAGTTTCAGTTGTGAATTCAATTTCTTGCCTGTGAGTTCAGATCATTTAATATAAAAACGTAGAACTAAACAAAGAACAAGTCTTTAAATAGTTCAGTGATCAGATCTAAAACTGAATTGGTCTTTTGTAACCATCTAGAGAAGCTAATTGTGGACAACAGATCCTAATACCACCTAGTAAATCCACTTTTCAAGAAAGAATAAATCTCTATTAAAAGTCAATGCCTCTCAAATTTCTATACACCCATTTTCTAGATCTTTTTATAACCTTACAAGCAACTCTTGTCTACTATTATAGATTTGTATTTATGAAATGCTTATTATTAAATCAATAAATTCTTCACATAAAGATTATTTTGCTAAGCCAACTAGAATAAAACCAATATGCAAAGATGAAGTATCTATTATACTTCTTACCTAATGACATAGTTTAGGGACCTATCTCATAGGGTTTTTTTAAGGATTATGTTATATATGTATGTTAAGTTTTTTGCATAGAGTCTGGAACATAATTAATACTTAATAAATGACAGTTATTATTGACAATGAAAATGGCAAGTTAATAAAATTCCTATTTTTGTGTGTTAATTCTGTAAGCAAGTCCCTACTCTGATTACTTAACATGTAAGTCTGCCTTGCCATTGCCTAAATACAAACACTGCTTCCAAATAAGTTTAAGAAAAAAAGAGTATTCAAATGTAAAACAATTCGTTCATTAATCAAGCATATGGTCAAAGATATCTCCAGTACACAGAATCAATAAACTAGAAGCTGGAGGGAAAAGTGAGTACTAAAACACTACCTCCAGTCTGGGAAAAGACCCAGCATGAATACCGACAAGAAGTAAAACCCTCCCCTGCAACAATGACTAACAAAGCCCTGCTTGGGAAGATAAAATACAAAGTTTACACAAGGTAGTACTTTTGTCTTTCCTGCTTAACTATTAAAAATAAATAGCAACATGTGATTAGGAGTTTGCAGGCTAGACAAACTCTAATATAATAACATCAGCATTTTTTTAAGCTGATAAAAATAAAATTTCTTTACAAGCAAAGCATATTTTGCCAGGAGAGGTAAGTACATAATGCTGAGATAAGAGCCCAAGGCCATTCCTTTACACTGGTTTAGGTTCCACACTCATTCTCCATTTCCCCAACAATCCTCAGTAATCTTAAAGTCCTCTAGTATCTAAACAATACCTGATTGGTCTTGAGCACATTCAGTGTGTATGTTTGGTTCCAGTGCTCTACCTGATTTGAGGTGAATTCATTTGACATCTGTGAACTCAGAAAGCAGGTTCCCAGATGCTTGTGAAGGGTTGGTACCCTTACAACACTTTAGCCTTCGGGCAAAAATGTATTTCAATATAATTATAGTAGATAGCTTTCAATATGTCATCTCTATTATAGCAGCTATAAATTATGAAGTGAATTGCCTGTGTACAAGCATTTCTTCTGGTACAAGCAAAGTGGGAGAGCTGCATAGGGCATGATATATCTTTTTCGTTTTAACTGAGAACAAATGTCTAAGTCAAATTTCATTTGCAAATACCAATGTGTCCATTTCCCTTTGGTAGAGGGGTGAAGGAATCAAGAAGGCCTTCAATTCTTAAAATCAGGCTTCTCAGACCTTTAGTTAAAATTCATTAGGAGCCGAGACCGGTTTGGCTCAGTGGATAGAGCGTCGGACTGGGGACTGAAGGGTCCCAGGTTCGATTCCGGTCAAGGGCATGTACCTTGGCTGCGGGCACATCCCCAGTAGGGGGCGTGCAAGAGGCAGCTGATCGATGTCTCTCTCTCATCGATGTTTCTGACTTTCTATCCCTCTCCCTTCTGCTCTGTAAAAAATCAATAAAATATATTTTTAAAAATAATAATAAAAAAATAAAATAAAATTCATTAGGAATTCACCTATTCTAATAGTTGGGACTTTAGTCATAAGAGCATATTTGAAAGGTAATGTAAAAACATTTTCAAAACTTCTAATTCACGAGAAGACAAATAAGCAATCAGGTTTTTGTCTAACTTAAGAGGAAGGCAATGCACCCAAGACAAGTAGTATGACAGTTGCTGCAGGCTCTGGGAAATGGTCATATTCCCTATTTGGGGTCAGGATCAATAAGAGAAAAGTAAAATAGTTTCATTTCCTTTGGGGATGGTAATCATATTCAAGAATCTTATTCTAATATATATACTATTATTTAGACTATATTCTAATATTTAGCCTAATATTTCAAAAGTGTTTATAAGTGAATTTAGGTGATTATCACTAAAAATAATTACAGCTAAGCGTATGTAATGGAGACATATGATCAAAGGACATTTTATAGAGAAAAAAAAAGAGGACAGTATATTAAAGATAGTACCATTCCTAAAACACACATAAAACAGAGTCTTGCAGCTTGGATTTAATTCTGCTCAAACCGTAGCTCCAGTCTGCTTAGCTTTGTAAATGTGGCTATGTTTATAAGGTGCTTTAATTTATGGCAGTGGTAGTGTGTGTTAATTTTATGGCAATCTAAATCTAAACAGGCTTCAGATACATTTCCATTACAGCTTCACTGCAAAACACAGTAGAGTGAATAGCTCTAGACTCCAATGTAGTTTATTTCTTTTAATAAAAGACTCAACACAATTTCCGGATGAAGCTTCTGCCTTACTTAACATATATGTTCTTCCTATTTACTAATAAGTTTTCCATCACTCAGAATACCCGTGTTCACTTTTAGAAGGAAAAATATAATTTCTGCAGTGATTAGAATAGCTGTGTTTCATTTTTTCATCTCTACTCTGATCCCATTCCAAATGCAATCCAACATGGGCAAATCAGAAAAAAACAAAAAATCAGAATGTACCTGATTTTCCAGTTCGACATAAATAGCAGCATGATTCGATGAAAAAGGCAGTTATATTGTCCAAAACAGATTTCAATGCCTGATTCTAAGACTAACTAGATGTATGACACTGGACAAACAACTTAACCTGAGTCTCATTTTCTCATCTGTAAAATGGAAATTATAATACCATCTATTTTAGAAACCCCTCCCCTTCATCTCAGTTAGTTCTACTTAGCTCATAGCAATTTCAAAACATATCCCTGAAAGGTCTACCCAGATAAGGACCTGTATTTCAAAGATTTAAAAAAAGAAAAAAAGGAAAGCTGACTATCTTATGTTAAAACTCAAAGAGCTATAAAAGCCATCCCAAAGACAACTCAAGAGAATTAAATGTCAATGATATTTCTAAAATAACTCAAAACAGAAGAAAATTGGTAAGCTAAAATTCTGTTGAATCAGCCAACTAGTCACCATATTCAATTTATTTACTTGTCCTTCATACTTCAATAACTTCACTTATCTATATTTTTTCCTCCTGGAAGTGCTAAAAATGAGAAAGGAAACAGAAATCTAAGAAGTTATTAGGCTAATAAATATATCTAACAATAAGGTTCATGACTATATTCTAATAATCATTATTTCCCAATATAATCTTTAATCCAAAAATACTTAGTGTAGATTAATTTATAAAGAACTTGTGTGTATATGTGTATTTTCAAAGCACAAAAATAAATAAATAAATAAAATCCCAAACCCTGTGACACTGACTAATTGATGCCTGCCTCACCCAACTTCCAATAGTGCTATAGGGAGGAAATAAGGACAATGTGAAGAGACATGGCAGGAGACAGTAAAGAATCATCTTAATTCCTCAGCCAAAAAAGTAGAGACATTTGGCCCAATACTATAGATCTTTCCATGCAAGGTGACTGGTGGTTTTCTTTAGTAAGTACAGATAGATACATTTAACATAAAGTTATGCAATTAGGATATTACTACAAATCAGAGCCATTTCCACTGTTTATGCTCAGGGCAATCTTTTCAACCATGACTTATTTTGTTTACTCTCAATTATTCATATGTCAAATCAGAAAGTTCCATTTTTTTATGTACATACGTAAAATAATTTTTAAAAAATTCTTATTTGTACATCTCCCACTAAAAATTATTCCTATAAATGAGACTAGAGATGGTTTGAGATCCCAGAAAGTCCTATTCAGAAAAAAATGCGTAATAGCTTATAAGATTAATTTATATTGTATTTTAACATAGAACTACATAAATCTTTCTACCCTCCCTAAAAACACATTCACCTCTAGGACAGAATCCAGCATTTGCTTAATATCACCACAACCAGGATATTAGAGAAGGCAATGGAAAAACGAACATATACAAATGAAACTATACAGGGAACTTAGAAGATAAATCAGTACTAAAACTGACCAGGTCTGCCACATTACATTAAGGTATTTGGATTTCAAGACACATCTGACTACATAGTGAAGTATTTATGGGTGAAATGGTATGATGTCTAAGACTGCTTTAAAATACCCCACACAAAAAAGGGGGGGGGGTGTGAGGGAGAGATAGACAAAATAAGACTGACAAAATATTAATTTAATATATATTTATCTGGGTGATAGGTATTATCTAGGCAGTTCCTTATTTTAGATTTAACTATAAAACAACTGGTTTTTGACCTAACAACAAGGCAATTTCATAGGATTTGACTTAATAATATTCTCTTTATTTGGGGGTACATTTAAACATTGCCATATAATGTTTTCTTTAATTACCTTCCAGTGAAAATCCCTCAAACTAAGCAGGTTTTTAGGGTTAAACTAGCAACTAAAATAAGTTCAAAATGTACCATGAACATTTTACCTTTTTTCATTGAATCTAAGAGTTACTCATTTCCCCCCACATTTTAACATCTCTGAAGTCTGGAACCATTTCACAACCAATGTTATCGTTAAATTAGGCAGTGTTAATTTTTTCTTGTGGTACCTAAAGTAATGATACAGCTTAAAAACTGAAATATGGCTAATATAATTGCTGAGAATAGCATTTTTAATCCATGCTCTCTACTCAGGAATTTCGCACACAATGGCTAGCATTCCCAGCCCCAGGTTAATTATCTTGAGTGGTCTCCTCAGAGAGACTGGCTAGAACCTGCTTACTTTGTGAAGTTAGCTCCCTCCCCTACAGCCTGGCCAATTCATAAGAATTCCTAGGAGGATTCTGGAACTCACAGCACGGGAGGAAAATCTCACTATGCAGTGCTTCCCTTTAAAAGTGGTCACAGCTTGTGAACAAGGCCAGTGCATAAATGTTAATGACACAAAGCTCTGAAGAGCACAAAATGGTGAGTTTAGAGAAAAAGGATGGTTGCAGGTGGTAGTAAGGGCACATGAATGTGAGGAATGAATATAACTAAAACAAGTAGATGGGATAAAATAGCTTAGCTTCACCTCTGAAATCTCAAAGGGATTTCGTTTCATGAATCCAACAATTCACTTAGATTTTAGCATTGACCTTATTTATTTTGTTCTTTGTGTTAACACCTACCCCTCACAGCCCTCAGAATTGGTTAGCGCAGTCTAATAGCAGAGCAATAGAGGTTTGGGCAGGACTATGAGAGTGGCGGCTGCTGACCTGTTCATATTTCTCCAGTTCTGTGTGATAGATTTGTCTGATCTGGGTCAATTTGGCTCTGTAATCTGAGTGTTCAATAGAGTTATCTGAAGAACCTCCAGAGGCTGCCGCGGCTGCAGCTGCTGCCGCCGATCCCCCACCTTTCTCAGGACCTGAAACCCCTTCTGCCAAAAGCATATTGTCCAGTCTCATTAGCTGGGGGTCGGGAGGGTCCTCCTCCTGGGCTCCTCTGATGCTGAGACCTTCAAGGAGAGAGAGACAGAGAGAGAATAAGCGAGAAACAGGACAAACAGTGTATTTTATTTATCTGAGAAAATGTTCAAACAACATCAGTGTACTATAACTCATGGAGAATTTCATTGTTCACATTTTATCAATAAGTATGAAAATTCTTTTTAAGATAATATTTACATGCATCCCAAAATTTCTAAGATCATCCCTTCTCAATTCATCCTAGATTGGATCCTATGGATCCTTAAAAAATAAATAAATAAATAAATAAATAAATAAATAAATAAATAAAGGTGGCCTCGAGCTCCTGACATCCAGTCTTCCCAGATTTGGGTGACTTAAGAATGAAATGGGAAGAAGGTTAAAAATTTGGGATTCTGAGAAAGAAAAAACATTTTCCAAGGATATAAAACAAACCCAATGAAAGAAATGTGGTTGTTCTGTTTCTCTATACAGCTAGAATAACAGATTTTAAAATCTCATAGAATAATGAATTCACAAGCTATACCCCAAAATTTAAAAATAGGCAGGATCAAATGGGCTTCTCCATTATGTAATTTCAGAGGAAGAAGAGAAATACATACATGATGAGGTAATTAGCTATGCTTTAAAAATATATATTATTAAATGCCTTTTTAAACAATTGTCGACAAACTATAAAACCAGGACACTAATAAATACAGTATTAAAAATGTACCATCAGCATGGCAATACGGTGCCAGGCACAATAGTCTCAATCTAATTTTGCTTTTATATAAAGAACTTCCTAAGTGACGCCCAGTCAGCGCCTCATCTGAGCACTATAGATCACAGCTGACAATTCGTAGGTTTAATCAGGTCACATAGGCTTTCTGCCAAGATGTTTTCAACAACACAGAAGACAAAGTTTTAAAATAATTATCGTGGTATAAAAAAGCACTGGAGTCATGACAGCTCAAAATCACATTTTCATTAATGTGTAACATAATCTAAAATATCCCAGCCCAGTTAACCTCTGGAAACCTGTTTAAAAGCAGGCTCTTCACACAAGGCATCCTGGAGAAGGAGGGGAAGGAAGCTGGCATCTTGCATGTCTGCATTTGGATTCTGCCTTTTGCGCCTGTGCCTGTTGTTTATCCACAGTGGTGCACACTCTGTGTCTGGTGTAACTTACATGACAGCAACATCTATAAGCTGCCAAGTACTCAACTGAGCACCAGCTCTGCAATTTTATGCGCTAACCTAAAACTATCATCAATTCTTTAAAGAACAGATTTCATTCCTAGATGCCCTGAGTTACACCCACAGCAGGAGAGAGCTCTTGGTTGTCTTAACTCAGATGCACAACTTTAATTTCCTCCCTCAAAACACATTAAAGCTGTCACTTTCATTTAAAAATATACTTCAGAATAATTTCAACTGGGTAATAAAGCTAACTCAAAATAATTTAAAATTATGTCTGTTGCCTGTAGAGGAAAACAAATAAGGTATAGAAGTTATAATATACTAAGACAATAATTCATTTACTGAACCAAAAAGTTAGGAGCCCCTTAAATAAGATAAAATCAGTATCAACACATTGCTGATAATTAAAGATAGACAAACATGCATTTGCTATTTCTTCTAGATCTAGAAGAAACTGACAAATATATAATACAATACACACACACACACACACACACACACACACACACACTATGGTGCTTCTCCTGGAAATGTATTTCATCTACCTTCAAAGTTCCTCGGGTTTCTCGTTTTCACCAAATGTTCTTACGGACATTTGTTGAGGTTCTTTAATAGTAGATCAATACCCATAGACAAAATTTTTACATTTCCCTGCACATGCATGGCACACAAGAAAAGATGCTCAATGGCTAATACACAAGAAAGCAGGGAGATAGAAGAAGGAAATTTGTCAGGAATTAATGCAAGATACAAATTAATTAGCCATCTATGGCACTTTCATACGTACCTAATATGCATATAAACCAACACCACCATACCAATAGGAAGCAATCCTTAAACTCAATAGTAGTAAACACAAATAAAAAGAATTATAAGTATGTCTTGTGACAGGTAACACCTCTTCTAAAATCATAAGTAAATCAACACTTCAGTGGTTGCTTCAAATACAGAAAGAATGTTTTAATGTAATCCTTCTGCATTTGCTTTATAAATTATGTATATCAAATCTAATCAGAAAAATCATTTCCTGACAAAAAGTTCACACGCCTACAGATGAAAAGTCAGAGTCACACACGGCTTCCAGTCATAACACCTACTCCCCTAGGCACCTATAAAAATTTTAATGAACCTAAGTTTGCAAGGGCCAGAATGAATAGGCCTATGTGGTTTTCAAAAGATCCTGATATCATCAAACTAAAAGTTGGGAAAACAATAATTTAAAAATTGGTCATTCTTATTTTTAATCCAAAATGTATACATTTATAAAGATTTATAAAGCTCTACATCTAATTTAGGCTTTGTTATCACAGAATTATAAAGTTTAAAAAACATACAAAACACCCTATTTGCAATCTACTTATAACCACAACATTCATTTCAGTATCCTTAAGATTTAGACAAATCATACAAACACAGTAAAACATTGTTTAACAATGAACTTGGCTTTGTTATAAGCCCATAGTTTTTGCATATCTTTCAGCAAATCCTAATTAGCTGTCTTTCAACATGCTGTGCACCTGCCCCACAGATAATGGGAAAGAGCATCTGCATAGATGACTGCGTTCGGAGGGCAATAAATAAATTACGGGTCAAAATTATTACAAAGCTTCCTCCGAATAAATGTTCAAAATACTAAGCTGCAGATGTAAAAAGTACCTAAAGCCCACTCAAATGGTATGATTATGGGGCTGTTGGAGTTTAATAATCTGACTGTAATTCAGGCATTTTCAACAGCTCATTAAGGGTTCATTAAT
>CM050522.1:78044499-78169499 GCA_027563665.1 Antrozous pallidus | reverse complement strand
ATATTTCCTCTAATTAATTCCCTTTTAAATGTGCATAAATTCAGTGCACTGGGCCACTAGTTCAAACATAAGTCTTTCTTCCTCTAAGTCTAGGATTCCACTATACCTCAAATGCCTAAAGAAATAGATTATAATGTTGGATTTTAAATTCACTTTGCAACTCCACTACTGAAGAATATATACTATACTACTAGAAAATATGGAGTGTAGAATAGCCTGGACTCAAATTCTGTTATTAACTACGTGATTATAGGCAAGTTCTCAAATTCATTCTCTATAAATAAAGATACCACCAACTCAAGAAATCATTTGGAGGTTTGAATGCTATAAAATATGAAAATGTCTACCACAGTATCTGGCACATAATCATCACTTTAAAAAATAATAGGGGTTATTCCCTTTAAATCACATAGACTAAAATCTGTTATTAAAATACTACATTTCCTTAAGTCAAAGAACTACTTACATAGTAAGTAGTTAACATAACATGTGAAAGTAAAACATTGCCATGGACTTAAAAAAAAGTTCTGCAAACTTAAGATGTAATCTGAAACAAATATGCCCTACAATTAAACTTTTATCTGATTTCTAGTAATATTCATTCATCACATTGTCAAATCTGACCAAGGTTGTACTTTTAAGAGTTTTCTTTAAATTGGTATTTTTATTTATCAAATTTCTTTGCCATAGGTTGTGTTGCCAATATTTTGCAACATATTTTAATGGTGTGTCATTTTATTGTTTTTTGTTTTCTCAGTTTTTATGACCGAAGTATCTGTTTTCTTCTTTTGCTCTTTACTCTCCTATCATTTCCGGTGGCAGAATGGCACTCTGATGTTTGTTGATGATGAAACACTCTTGACAGTTGTTCATTATTAGTGGTCGCTGTCCCCACACTTCACATAAACTTGGAAATCTAGAGAATGGCTGCGTATAAAAGACCACATGGAAATTAAATGGTGCTATGTCTTTGTTTCAAAATAAATAAAAACCTTTTCTTCCAGCTCATTATCATGTTATAACTGGCTACAAGATATTTTGTTAAAATTAGTCCAAATTAAACCAAAGTTATCCAACTCTCAGTATTTTATAAATCTTTAAGCAAATATTTCATTAAAAATGTATGATTTCTTAAAAACTATACATATAATATATATCTGATTTAAAAGTTTTAGTCAGAAACTACCAATGGGGAGAAAAATGGTACCACTCCAGAACAATTATTATTTCTTCATCCATAATTTCTCTAAAATAAAATACTAGGCCCAAGCTGAATTTTAAAATACGCTTTCTACTTAGTTGTGTACTTTAAGGCGATCAGCAAATGTCATTCATACATCCTCATCACAGTAGGAATACCACCCCTATCAAATAATTAATCTCATGCTTATCTTTATATTCACTTCCTTTCCCTTTGCTGCAGCCATCTTCTTTCCCTTTTCTCTAAAATGGTGAAAAGTGAATATATAAATTAGTCAGTTGGCTTTCTTATGAATACTAGATATCCACTGGTTCCCTTCTTCCTTTTGCAGGAAGGCACAGTCACTTGCTGTTTCTGTCATGCAAATGACCCTGACCCACAGCCACTACTTAGGCCAGCATGCCAGTATATATGGCATGAGGGTCACTGGCATTCTCAGTACATTCCAGTAGCACAGAATAAAGTTTTATCTGTGTTAGTATAAAGGACACAGACTCAGTTTTATCAAAAAGTCTTTGTGAAACAATGGCATGATTAGAGGAAGCATGAACTTGACTAGACTTTCCGCATGACTTTACTTTTAAGTATGCTGTCTCTTTAATATAAATACAGCATCGAATTAATGACTGAAGATAGCCCCTCCCCCACAGTTTTAGAAATTATTTATTTCAAACAGTTACAATTTTCACTTTAAGGGCAAGATAGCTGATAAAAAAAACCACATTGAAATATATATTATACTGACACTTTGCCCCATATTTAGACATCAGCCTTTGGTATTTGCTTTTATGTAATTAGGTAAAAAAATAAAAACTTAAAACTATTTTTATTTTCATCTCCAAAAGAAAAAGTTGAGGTATTTAACAATTGTGTGATCTCTGTTCAAAAATGCAATGAAGATAGCTTCTTTATTTTCACATAATATTTGCCCATACATATCTCTCTTAAGGAGTTTACATTTTGCTGTAAGTGTTGTAGATGTTTCGGTCAACAGTGAACTTTGAAAAGGATATTTGTGCTTCTCCTGGTTGTATCACATCGATCACTACTCTCTTCCATTAAAAACCATGAAGTGTCTGAAAAGCACGACCACCCACATGGCATGCAAAGGACAATGGCAGAGAAGCTTGACAGCATCTTCCAAGCAGCAAATCACAGGAACAAGCTCCCCTATGTTAATAATGTACTTATTTACTTATAAATAATCAAAAAGTATATTCTTACTTATAAATTACAAAAAGCGGCTGGTGTGTGGCTACTAAAACAAAACATTCTAGTGCAAGTTGACTGCTAATTTTTTCACAAAATATTTTCTAGTGACTTATAAAAGCTTAACTAAAAAATCAATTTATCTATATATCAACTCTTTAAACAACTAACCTACAGCAAACACAGCCAAAATTTTTTTTAAAAAACACAACTTCCCAATGCATATTCTAGATTTTGAGATCATAGATTAATACTGCTCTGATAAGAATTTAATGGGAGTCAAATTCACTATAAAGTCATATCTCATCAAGATGGACTTAAACAGCAATTAAATGTAGTATTGCTCATTAAAACAATTTAAAACATTTTCCCCCATCCCAGAAATAATTTTTTGCCAGGTTAAAGGTATTATTGGAAGCATAAAGAGTGAGATGGAGAGTACACAAAACAGGCATATAAACAACTAATTAGGAAAGTCAATTGAAAGAAAATGAATATTAAAATCCTTTTGAAAAGCACCATAACATAATTATAATCAGGGTTTTCTCCAGTTAGAGAAAAAAGTGTAAATGTACATTTCCCCTTGTGTTCTTATGGGGGGGAAAGTTCATTATTCAACCCACTTTTCTGAAAAGAAAATATGTATGCATTAATATAAATACAAATGTAGATTTATATGAACAGTATACAGATTTCAAAACTGCCAAAAGAAACCCGATTTTGAAGTGGGTATTTTAGGTGGTAAACCATGGAAATGTCAACTTTGATTTGAGCTAACAAAAAGGAATTTAGAGGATGGATAAGCTCCAGGACCTTTGAATTAAATGAAAGACCAGAACACTCCACAGAATGTCTGCAATAACAGTCTCTACAGAAAATTATGAGGAACTACATAAATCCACCCTCTTCCTCTTCACACAGGCTCATTAAAGCTGTACTGACTCTCTGGGCAGCTATAATTCTGCTGACTGATACCCTGGAATCACCCTGTCAATACCCAGTGGTGTGCTGCCTCTCCAACTATCTCTGCCCCTAATATTCCTCTCTTTGATGGGATTTGCTGACCTTTAATCTGATGCTAGTTTACTCTCATCACTGAAGTGTAAGTCAGAGAGCAATAAAACGGCAACCTCACTGATTCAAAAGGGAGAGCTAAAGCCTGCTAACTGTGCATCTAACCTTTCGTAATGGCTGGCTCTTAGAGGAGGAAGCATGGAGTGGAAGGAAGCTAAAACAAACAATGTGTAATGCCGAGCACAAGATTTATTAGAATCCCTTTTGCATGGGTATTAAAAGAGGATACATGGGTATAAACAAGAGATACACAAATATTTGCAAGGGAGACCAAAGTTCTGGTCAGAATAGCCTTCTGTGCCGATACAAATCTCAGCAAGAGCTGTGCCATATAGTCCAGCACGGCTAGCTGAACAAAAAAGCCTACGATGACACCAGGTGGGTGTAAACAGCACTGAAGTAATAAAATCATCATTGAAGGTAAGATGTTTTTCTGTGATGAGGTACGAGACTATAACGACTGAAAACCAAAAACTCAAATTCATGATGGGTCCTAGAGAATTCAAAGAGCTTGTGGAAATTAAATGCTTCCAAATAATTTTCAGTGTAATATTTAAAGGTAAGTAAATAAGACCTCATGTTTACTGAGTACTTCCTATGTGCCATGCATTGCTCAGGTACTTACTTGACTTTAGCCTAGCCGAAGAGTTAGGTATTATTATTATTATACCCAGTCTTATTATCATGAAACTGAGGCAACAAATTCTGGCCACTTTGAAATGATTTGAAATTGGCATATAGTTTTTTATGACTCATCTCCTGAGGTTTCAACTACTTGGCCAACAAGCTTAAAGAGCCATGGACTGAACCACAAGTATTAATTTAATATCAATCAGTGGTGTTAATTATAGAACAAGACTACTTTTCACCTGCTTGCACAAAGACTGAATATCTTTCATTATAAATTAATCTGGTGAACAAAAAAAGAAGAATCTTTCAGTTTGCAAAGCACATAAATCTATATAAAATATATACTAAATGCCAGAGTGTAAACAAAGCGGAAGTTATTGCATGACAAATCTCTTCCAATCCTCTTGGGGAACAGAGGCTGACAGTATTAGGTCCTACCAGGTGCAGATAGCAGAAGAATTACTATTCATTCTACCCGAAAGAGAAAGGATTATAAAAAGCATAATTTAACTTATAATTTATGTTTACAAGTGCTATTTTTAAGAGTTACAGTCTGCTTTGCAGATTACGTGGTCTGGTTCAAGTTGACATGTTGCATCACAGAACAAGCCTGAAGGGTCTTCACAACATGTACAGTAATTAACACGTCATTAACACATTAACTAATATACATTCACCATCATCATTGTTAATAGCATAAAATTAATTTATTGTACATTGCACATAGCACCCCTGGCACTTTTCAAAATTAATTTGGAAATGCATACTACCAAATATTTTAAAAGGTAGCCATTTATACTGAAATATTTTCACCAATAAACATTTTTATAGTTGTGCATGTGTGTTGTGTGTGCATTTTTAAAATGAGGCCTATTTAGTGATACTACAAATTAAATCTGTATCTGATTCAAGCTGTACTGGTACAAAAATACAAAGAACAAAGACAAGCCTTATTCTGTGAAGGAACTAGTAATACATTAAAAATTTAATACTTGGCAGGTCAAATCTGGATACTCTCTGCTGAAGACAACCAATATTAATGAATCAGACTACAGAGTCATTGTCTGGAATCCCAAAGGAAGCAATAATGCAAGTACAACAAATTCTTAGAAGTGAAAATCCTGCAAGACTACTTTACAGCATATCACTGGTCAATGTGCTGATCATAAATATGTTAAACCTTATATAGCATTTTTTAATATGAATGCAAGCTAGACATAATTTTAACTAAATATTTACTCTGATTTTACTTTGAAGTAAACATCTTTGCATAAATATTTGCCTTGCCGTTAATTCCCCTCTATATAATAATTTATTTTTAATATAAAGTTCTATTTTCTTCTCTACAATAAATCTAAAACAATAGATCTAAAAGATATAAATAAAGCAACTTCTTCAAGAAACAGAAGATTTGGGTTTCTCTAACAAGTAAGGTGACACAACTGAAAGAACCCCAGCAGTAAACTTGTAACAAGAAGAGAGTACAAAAGGATGAGATAAGCAAAATAAACATATGATGGACAGCCTACCAAGTGAACTCAAGTTCATTACTCTCTGGTTATTATTTTTTAAATATTTCTGAAACTGTTTTGGAAGTGAGACCCTCTGGAAAAACATAAATGGGTAGTTGGCTCAATTAACTACAGGGGCCTCACTATGTGCTAAGCACATATTCTTTTCCTTTACTTCATATTCTTTCTGGTTGATCTTTCACTCATTCATACTTTCATTCAACAAACCTCTACTAAGTACCCATTATATGCACAGCACTGTGCTAAAATTTATATATAGCTGGTTCAGCAGAAATTATTGATCACAAGTAACTTCAGCCTCCGTTAAGAAACAGCTATTTCAGAAATGCAATTTTAACGTACAATTGCTGAATTTTAAGTCAATTAACATATGTTATCTACTAAAATTAGCTGTACAAAAACATATCCATTTAGTTTTTCATATATAGCAAGAAGTTCAGATACAGAGTAAATGCCAGCTGGTGAATCTATAAATGCCTTCAAGTAAAAGCGTTTATTTAAAAACATGAAACTTACCACTATCTTTCTCTAATTATTTAAGTCACTTTTGTTATTGGCTACCTTTAAAATCCCTGTCATTACTGGTGGTAGCAGATAAATATCACATCAATTTGAGATCAGAAAACTAGTGAAAACATTTACTAAAAAAAAAGATGCTAAATTCTATAATTATGATATAATATATATACACACTGAGTACACATAACTAGGGTCAAACTCATTTGCTTTCAGTACATCTCTATACTACTTATTGGAGTGTAAAGCTACCTGTCTATAGAGACTACACTGTGGGATGGGCTGAAACATCAGCAGTTTGTCCTGGGGTCTTCTACACTACATACAATTATGCTGGGGTCACTTGGGTTATATAGAAAGCCTGAAGTTTTAAATTGTCAATTAGAATATTGTGGCCTGATTTTAACAATACAGCAGTGCTTCTAATGATCTTAAAGGTAATTCACTATTCAGACCCCAAGCAAAAGATGCAAATGTAGCACTGAAAGCTCCTTATTAAATAGCCACAGGCTACATCTCTGTACAATAAGTGGTCCAGGTCTTTTTAGAACATACTAATTAGATGAACAGAGAATCAGAAATATGCAAAACCAGGTCATGCAGCAAAAATGGTGAAGTGTTAAAATAAGGGGGAAGGGGTGGCGGAAGAGAGGGATGAGAAAAACGTACCAAATAACTCCATCCCATCATTATTAAAAAATTATCTACAACAAGGAGGAAAAAATAAATCATGTCAGGTCACTATTTGACTCAACCAAATTAGGGTGGATATTACTATTAAAGTTAAGTTTTAAGTTTATTGTCAGGGATATGCTTAACTGATGATACAATACTATGAATAATACATTAAGCAAAAGTCCAATCTAAAATTAAATTTGCCTTGGGTTATCTCCAAATGTTTACTATAAACATTCAGAATTATTCTGGTTTATAAATGAAAGCTAATATCAAAAAAATATTTTCTGGGGCTTTAGTCTTCAACAGTAACATAGAGAGAGTTACCTAACCAATATACCACAGTTTTACAGAAGACAGTGCCCTCAATTCTCAATTAGTTCAATACCATAGAAGTTTCTTTTATTAAATAATTTACTGGAGGAAAATAGTCTTTATTGTCATACTGGGGTGTTTTATTAAATAAGCCATTTCTATTTTAGTTTTGTAAATTTGAGCACCTAAACAATAAATTATACTCATTAAAAATATTGTTATCTCATATACTTTAAACAACATTAACACTCAACATAAAATAACTATAATAGAGACACTCAGAAGGAAATACTAAGTCAACCCACTACAATTGAATTTACGAGACTCAGAGCACTGGACTAAGTCCAAGGATCTGAGTTGTCATCTCGTATCTGCTGTACTATTTGATTGCATGGCCATAGGCAAGCTGCCTCCCAGAGTCTCATTTCCCCATCTTCAAAATGAGATGGCTGTGCTAGGTTTTCCATTCGCCCCCTTCCTTGAACAAGTTCAGATTTTAGTTATAACTCTATGATATTATGATTATAAACTATGAGTGGCCCAATAATTCTAAAACGGGCCCTAAAATTCAAAAGGCCCTTAAACTCATATTATTTACTTTGCAAATCAAATTTGATTCATTATTACACTAAATTCTCTGAAACTTAAGTTATATCACATTCTAAAGATGATTATGAAAATTTTGCTCTTCTCTCAAAGTCAGGCCATGCTAGAAAAGTAGGGGGTAGTGGTGGAGAATGAGTGTTGGGAAGATGTTCTTATTAGTAAGATCAGTAGATTCCAAATGATAAATTTTATTCTAATAATGCAAAAACACTGTTTCAGGACCTCAAATCTCTCTTTATTAGCCAAGAGTCCACACGTCCACAGAACTACAGTACAAAAAGGAACCTCATTATCTATTCCATCACACAGGTGACTTGAGGCTCAAGTTACAATTCTTATGGATAGGTAGGCCACAGTAGTTAAAAGGCCACATCCGTTAAAAATGATGTATTCTAGAGTGCCATCTGTAAATGAATGATACTTGAAATAAGTCATATTAGTATCTTAATTATAAAATTGAATAAATAATAAGTATATTTTAAATTTTACTTAAAACACCCATTCCTTAATTGGGGTTCAATTAAAGCCAGCTAGTGGTAAATATATATTCACATAATTTAAGATCTGAACAGGATTCTATGCAAATATTTTTGCCCATGACCAGTATAAACATGTACTTATATGGAAAGCTCCCATAAATGTTGATGCTGTTTCTTACTTTAATCTAGTACTTTTAAATCAGATACCCTCAAATAGTTCTTCCTACATAAACTAGAAGTATAATAAATGTCGGTATGTGCTTTTTTAGATATCTTGCTAGTATATATAACATTTTAGAAAGGTGTAGGCTTCTAATTTGTTGAAGATAATCAGATATTTTAAGCCAAAATTGTAAGTAACATCTACCAGAAAGCAAAAATAATAATTTTGAAAATTGAGAAAAGGCTTCATCAGTTCATACTTAGACCACTTATCATTCCAAAATGTACTCTATTTTTTGTTATTCTCCATAAAGTCTTGAGTTTGATTGGATAGTATAACAAGCAAAATATCTTATGAATGTTTTCTGCCCTCAAGAAGCTATTCTAAGTGAATTAGTCTTCCACAAATTAATGAATTCATATTTTAAGATGCATTTGCAAAATGTTCCATCATTCCAATGCTAATTTGCAACCTAGTTAAAAAATGTTAGCCTACCCGGAAAAAAAAAAATTTTAATGGGTAATGAATGTCATGTTTGTGCAGGGGAAAAAAAAGGACATGTAAATATAAAGCCCATATGTACTGGTTTTGACAAGACAGTGCAGTTAAGTGACTTTATTATGCATATTATTTCAAATATCCAATAGCATTTAAGATATGTATTTACTGAAACCTTTTAAACAATTATTAAATTTTAAAAATCACATTAAATTACATGTAATTTCTAAAAGTCCATTATAGATTAACAGGAAAGGAAACAGTTAATATACTAATTACAGTAATTAAGAGTTGCCAATTTAATTATAGCTGGGAATATGAATGCTCTAACATTTGTTCGAGTGTAAAAAACAAACCTTTAATGCAGAGACTTTGTTCACAAACATCTAATGGAGACCCCCTCTACCTCACTCTGTGCTTCTCTGCTGACACAACAGCAATGGGTTCAGACTGAGGAACTTGTCAGCAATCAGGCAGGAGGAGGCTAATTAGCTTGCAGGTTAATGAGTGTGATGGCTCTTGACAGCATTTTGTTACAGCCTCTTCTGTATTTAAACAATAAATGATTACTTATATACAGTTGAGACATTCTAACTACAATAGCCAAGCCCACATTTTGTTTTACAAAGATAAAATAAGTTCCTTTGTTTCTAAATCAAAAATATAAAATTTGCATTAGTTATATGTCTATCACATCCTCACAATATGCTGAAAAGAAAGGTAATAAATGGACTTTACATATAGATATACTCTTTGAAGCTGAAAACTTCCATGGAAAAGGATGGTCATTAGGTGACATAACTGGACAACTGAATGATAATCTAAATATAGTAGCTTTTTAGTAATATGCAACAACTTTCATAAAAATAATTTAAGGAAGAGTTTTGCCTTCATTTTTTATTCTAGGTTTCTCTGTGTGAAACTTATATAAGGCATGCACTGAGGAATCTCTTCACTTACCTTGTTGGTTACTAGGGATTTGAAAACAGGTGGTGAATTAAGGTAACAACTCTATTGAGAGATTAACCCATTTCATCAGCCAGTGGAGAAGGAAATAAGAACATTTTTACAGCATCCCTATAATCCATATATTTAGTGGTAACAGAAATGTCTTAATAAAAGCACTAAGAAAACAAAGTAAATGAGTACATTGCAGGATTTTGATTTACTCTATAAAGTAGAGAATATTCAAATCTAAGCAGTCTGATTTTTATTTACATGGAAGGAAAATGATGTGTCCAAGAAAACCTTATCTGAGAATTAAACTGAACTTTAGCTGCATACTATCAAGGGAGGGCTATTTCAATTTAATATTCAGTGTTCCCTAGGAATTTGAGCACAAACCTGGAAGTAACACCTGCTGAGATTCACACGGCTTTCTAAATTATGTTGCATACATGAAAATGTTATTTGTGCACCTTCTCACTACTGTTTGATGAACATTTGAAAATATAAAATAACAATTTCAAATATGTACCTTTCTAATGCTCTTTTTTTATGTTTAAGAATAAAAGGTATTATATCCATCACAATTATGGTTGGCAATAAATAACCGTACATCAAGAAGCCTTAGTAGACCTGGGCAGATTTAGTAGCAGAAAGAAGCTAGTGTAAAAACCAAAATAATTTGTTACAGAGTTAAAAGGTCCAGGTGTAGTGAGTGCCTATAATTTCTAAGGGATGAAAGGAGTAATATAAATTCAAATTCTGTGGTTAGTTTGTCACTTTCCCTTAATTATATTGAATAATAAATTTTGGAGTCAAGATGTAAGTACTTGAAAAATTTTCCATCATTCGCATACTACTTACATATCTGAATTCTCTTACATTATAAACAGCATATGAATATAGGCTTTTCTGTATCATGCGTGCATTCTTAAATAACAAACACACTATTCTTAGCTTATAGGTATGTCTTATCAAACATAAATGCAGTCTACTACACATTTTATAATTTACACCTCCCAGCAGTTAATATAGATCCTTAAGTCCCAAAAGTCACAATGTTGTGCTAAATCTAGATGGGTATGTAAACAAGTTTTCCTAAATTCTAATCCAATTAAATGTTACAGAATCAAAAATTTCCTCCCAATTATGTGATCAATTCTAATCTAGTGACTGGTGGGGGTGGGTGGGGACATGGGGCAAGAGGGGCAGAGGGGTGACTGACACCTAGCTAAAACCACAACCCATTCTTCCTGCTTAAATGAGAATATGCCTCAGTCTGAAAAATTATTTATAGAGATTTTTTACTACCCTTGTATACTGCAATGTTATTTCCTTTCCCACACACTAGCAAAGTCCATTTTCACAACTGCTATAAAGCGGCATGTTCACAGCTAGTAAAACAACTCAATAAATAGCCTCACGAAGCTATAGCTGTCTCATATCCTTTCCTCAATAAAAACAGAGGTGAACTGCTTATTTTCAGCAGCACACTATAAGAAGACAGAAGCATTATGACTGCTCATACATTCTGACTATCATTTGCCACAAGCCATATCTGTCAGCATTAAATAAAGCTGCATTATAAATGTAAACAAAGCACCCACATCTACAAAATGAGCTGTCCACCATTGCTATAGGCATGAATTGAACCCGCTCATTGACTCAGGTTGCTCTTTTTATTTATTTTTCTACAAAGACATGCGTTTACTTTACCTACAAGCACACTAGACTTCAGAAAGGCAACAGTCTTGTGCTGGAGGAAAAAGACACATGTTGGCAAAGGCATCTCTTAAAATAATAGGCAAACATTGATCAATTACCTAAAAACTTATTTCCAAATGTTATCCTAGATCAAAACACTAAATTGTAAATAACCTGTGAACCTAGTCCTCTAAATATATATTTATGAACTATAAGAGGTAATTTACAATCAAATAGAGAACTTTAATTTCCAATATCTAATGATAACAAATGAAAGGTGTGAAATTATACCCACACAATTGTCCTACTTTCTACACCTTGAGTACACACTGATAAAGTGGGGAGCTAAATATTCAGGGAATTCAATTAGGCAGGGCATAAAATTAACTCAAGTGAAAAAAAGAATTAGTTTCTGAAAAATAAATATATCACTTGCAAAATGCTTTTTGGACTTTTTCCAGGTGTAATAGGGTAGCAAATAAAATAAAAGGGTACTAAATGCTTTCTAAGTGTAAAAACATTTTTCCAGGTTTTTGTTTAATTCTTTGGAATTAATAGATAATTAAGAATTCACTGAAGTAAATTTACATTATCACTTAGAATGTTTCAAAAAAAGTAAGGAGGTGGCCTTTTCTCTTTACTATTGTCCCATGATAGGACATGAGGCTAGGGAAGTAGACACCCAAGTCACAGATACACTGGATTCCTGGGAGTAAAAATAACTCTCATAATATTCCAACAGGTGTACTGCATGTCCAGATTTTAGCTTATTTCTAGGCTTATTTTGAAAAGGACCTTCACTGTGCCAAATCATGACAAATGAAGATATGTTTTGAAGAGATTCATTACAGCAGAGCCAGAGTATATGTAAAGCCACCAATACACATGCATCACAGTAAAAATGATATGCAGCATTCTTCCAAACAACCACATGGGACTCTTCTGTATACTTGATCAAATAATTTCTCAATTAGTTTTCGCCACTAAATTGACTGATTGCTTTGGTCTTTTGTAGACAGAGCTATATAGAACTAAATTAAAAATAAGTTTATGCAGCCAGGTATATCACGACTTCTCCCAAAAAAGAGATAGAAACATATACAGATACCACGTACTCCAAAGAGGTTAGTCTTTGTCACCTGTTGATCCATCAGAGTCATTAAAGACTAAAAGTTTGTACTTTTTAAGTACAAAATAGTTCACAGGTTAAGTCTAGATGTTAAAAGCAAGAAGTAAAATGCAGGTTAAAATATTAACACATAATAAAAACAAAATCAGATAAAAACAAACAATAATTTAATAAAATATTAACACATAGTTAATATTTTATTCCTATGTAGGACGTTATCCTCTGACAGGACAAACATAGACAGTCCTTTGCTTCTCGCTATTCTGCAGATGGATATTAATTATTTCTGCCTTTCCGTTCTGAGGTCAGCTTGTCAACAAGAGCTACAGGACTGCCTATAGCTGCTGCTCATATCGGGGGCTGCACCACTGTTTATGGTGTCTACAGAAAAAAAGGGAAATCAGTACAAAGAAATAGTATGGAGTAATTAATGTATTGGAGTGTAATAATTTCCACTTTCTACCTCCATTTAAATAAAATAAAGCTCAGTAATGCCAGCGTAAATCAGGGGGAGCCACAGGGGAGCACAGCAAGGCAAAGACATTAAAGCCAAACCAAAGCCCTTCCTCACCCCACCTACTATTATTATTACTTGTGCAAAGCAAATATTCAGCCTCCAACCCTAAATCATTTCAATTCCTATTTCCAAGTATAATTTAATCTTTTTCAGCGACACTTGATGCTTACTTCATCACAGCATAATGACAGATTAAAAAGTTGTTGAATTAAATATTAAAGAGGACTTCAGGCAGTTCTGCATTTTTAAGGAATAACACAGATTGGAGATGAAATGAGAAGCCCAAATGCATATTTTATACCAAAAGGAAAGAATACATATATTTTTCCTTCAGGCCACCTACTTTGTAATAAAACACAGGGCAGGTTTTTTATTTAGTGAATAAAAATCTGAAGTAGTATTATAAGCTTCATATCACTATAATCTGGCACCATACAATGATGTAAAGTTAATGATAGTAAGAAGATGATTTTTTTTGTCTGAGTATCTTGTTTAAATATTTTTAAAATAAGTATATACATAATTTATCACTTTTGCATTCTGATTTTTAAAATTAACTTCTTTATGGAAATGTATCTCAGATAAAAATTTCACAGATGACAGCATCAAGAGCAAACCATTATGTAAGCGATTTTATGATACACACTGTTCTGAGTGGGTGGGGGGGGAACGCTAACCATACTGGTAAGTACAGTTCCAAATAAAATGCTGACTGGATTACTAGGACTAATTTTAAAAGCCCCCATTAGATTCAGGTAAAATTAAAAGCTAATGTATACAACTAGTACTCCTTAACTCTTCAATGGATTGGAAAGAGTCAAAAAAAATAAAATTGTGCATGTTTAGCCTTAGAAGATATACAGATAATAATACAAAGATATACACAGTTAGAATTCCAAGGGCCCATGAAATATGTTTTTAAAGAACAGAGATTTTTTTTTTCCTGAGGATCAAAGGAAAACAAATTTTTTAACAAATTCTTTGTTCATTGTAAATTCAAGCAATTTAATGAGAAAAAAGGGGGCTCCATGAACATTTTATTCTATTTGTGTAACATCAAATTACAGTCTTTTGTATATACATACATACATACATACATACATTTTTACAAAATGGTTGTATCTAAGTACTTTCACTTTTTACTTTTTCATTTCACTTATGTGTCACCAATACTGTCTACTTGAATGAGCCATATGCAACTGCCACCTTAAAGTCAAAATAGTCAGACATCAACAATTTCATATGATTTAACATTCATTTTAGAAAGCTGCATCTTTATATATTCTCACTTAAGAGAAAAAGTCATCCGCAATAGTATGTTTTAAGCAATCACATGAAGACTTTTAAAATGTGTACTATCTACAGGAATCAACATTTCCCTAGAGACCAAGGAAGCAAATGACATTTGTTTTTGGAAATAGTTCACTTTTAGAACAAGGAAAAGGTACAAATGCCAGAAGAGAGTATTGAATATTTTTAAAGTAATACGGGGGGGGGGGGGGGGGGGGGAGGCATGATGCATCGTAATAGCATCAATAATAAAGTGAAAAAAGTAATAATTTCTCTACTTATTCAAAGAAAGAAAGAAATGATAAAGACAACTACACTAACTTCTTCAAAAATTATGACTTTGGCTGGGGTCGACCTAAATGTCAAGATGGATGGCAACTACACATGGCCTTGAAAGGGTGGTCTAATTCCTTTTGGAAAATATTTCATTATGGCTGATCCTGGCTGAATGAGACACAGATTTACTCATGAAATGTTGCACGTGGCACGCAATCCTTTATTTTAAATAAAAGTACAAAATATGCCTATGGAATTGTTTTTGCAAATCTAAAAAAAAAGGGGGGGGCCAAGTTATTCAAATTATGCTTTTATTTAAGAGATTTTCCAATCTTGGTGTTGTGCTGTTCCACTGACATGGGTATTTGGGCAGTGGTTCCTTCCAAGCACACAATTCTAAGCCCACACAATTAGATGCATGAACTACGCTGTAAAAATACTGCACGATAATCTTTCCAGATACCCTTTAAAAAGAACAGAGAAAGTACATTCATCCTCCCTACAAACGTTTAACTAGAGCCCAGAAACTAGGGTACGAAGTGGGAGTGGGGGAGAGAGAGTACTGACAAGAAGATCGATTTTTCTATGGCTTCCATTTTTAAATTCTAGAAAAAGCAATAATCTTAATTTTCTGGAATCTTTTATATATGGCAATGAGATAACGTCCCATCACCTAGGACATAATAGGTACCCAACAAATGTTTGTACAATTAAATTCCCTGTGAAATTCCCTATGGAATTCGGTCTCCCATTGACAAACAGCCATTGAATTTGGATGCTTTCGAGCCAATTATGGTAGGGAAACCTCCTGAAGGGCGATCCTATTTATGGTGAGGGGTTACAGTTGTTTTTTCCTGTTTTTTGTTTTTTTTCTTCTTCTTTTCCAAGATGGTCCTTGTTCCGGAGCTGGTTAAGCATTTTCCTATAGGCTCACATGGTGATTGCCCCAGCCTCCTCTGTCCTCGGAGATGCCGCGTTGGCAGCAGCCCAGATATCTGAAATCAGGGGAATCCAGTCTCTACCGCCGTTCACCCTCGAATCGGGTTTCGGATTCGGGTTAGAAAGGCACCAGCTCCTGGGCTTGGGAGCAGGTCTGACTCCTGGTGGTGCTGACCCAGGGGCACCAGGCCGGCTGCAGCGGCTGGCAGGGAGCACTGGACTCCCGGGCTCCAGGGCACCGGGCCAGCCGCCCGGAAGGTCGCCGGCGCAGGGGGGCGGCTCCGGCCGCAGCGCCCGGGGCGCGCCCATTGTTCTCGGCGGTGCGGACGGCAGCCTGCTCCGGGGCTCCGCGCTCCGCAGCGGAACACCCCCGCCCCTTGGGCTGCCAGGGAAGTCTCACCGCCTCGACTGCATAATTAATGTAAATGGGGCAGCCTGGGTGTCAGAGCGGGCTCCTCGGGTTTACTCGGTGCGACACTTCCACTGGAGAATAACTAGAGAAAGCAGCATCGCAACAGGGTGGAGAGATCGGCCTGTCGGGGCTCATTCCACATGCCCCGGAATGCAGAGCGGCTTCAGGACTGTTTCATCAAGGTGATTGAGAACAAAAACTACTCAGATCACAGAGTTCAGGCTTGCACTGGGCGCCCACACATCTATTATTTATCTCTGGTTCTTTAGGAACGAAGCTGCTGCGTGTGTGTGCAGGCCAGCGGGCCCTGGCTCGGCCCGAGCGTGTGAAAGGCGCCCCTACTCCGCGCGTGTGCAGACGTCCTTCCACAGCACAGGCGGGGAGGATGAGGCCCGGACCGCACGCTGCCTCTCCACGGGTCAGGGAGTTACTCCACGCAACCAGGGGGAATCGTGGGCGACTCCACACTTAACTGAAATTAAGGCGGACATGGCTGAAGATGCTGAACCCTTTAACACGGTGCCCTACTTATACTATTAATATTCCACCTCCAATCAAACTATGTTAGGGGTATTTTATTGTAATTTGTGGTCATTGATTTTTCCTCCACAACCTGCCGTGGAAGAGAATACTAAGTCAAAATATAGAGTAAATATGAAGAGCAAATTTTACAACAAAAAGCATTTATCTTAAAATATTTTTTACTTAATATTCATAATCATCCTGAACATCCCATGTTGGATGTATCCTCCTTCCCAAAGGAGCAGAGAAGGTGACTTCCCAAGCCTAAATTAGCACAAAATCCTGTGCATATACTTTCAAGGCTATACTTTTTTTAGATATCTTTAAAATTAAGAATTTACATATTGAATACATACATTTCGTTACCCAAATTTAGTTAGACTTACAGAAACAGTATTATAAATTTACAAATAAATTATCAGTTGCATTAAGGCTCTAAGTGGTTTTACAATGGTAAGTAATCAAATCCAAAACTTTTCTACCTTTGGTTTTTACACAAATTAGGAGAGGAAATGAAATACATTAGAAAAGGAACACTCCATCCCCCCTCTACCCTCTCCCCAAAAAACCCTTCAACAAGAAAGAAAGCCTATGTTGCACATTTCGACTTGCCAGTGTATTAGGTGTTGTTAGGTAGTAAAACAACAAAAAAACTGGCTATCAAACTATGACTCCCAAATAACGCCATCAAATGAGTGAGTGTTTCTGTAAAGCACGTGAGCCACCTCCTCTCCTCTAACAGTGACTTAATCCTGATTGTTCTCAAAGAATTCTTCCACACAAAGGGGTCAGTTGTAGGCCACACAGTAACCCTGCACAGATTTGTCTATTAAACGATTGAGAACAAAACCACCTGCATGTCTTTACCGGCTTAATTAAGAAGATGTACACTGACTGAAAAAATAACTGTGTCCATTCAACACACTGCATGCCGAAGAGATCCAAAGGAACATGCCGACCACAAGGTCACTTTAGACAGGAGGCAGCCCGTCAGACCATTATTGCAAATAAAGGTATTATAGTCAAGTCATTTTTGACCTCTTAAAAATGGATAATCCTTTTCTGCACTTTAAGTCATTTTTCTCCACAGAAGTAACATTTCTTTATGTCTAAATGCACATATTCCTCTGTCATTCTTCACTTCTCTTACTAGAGATGGTAGAAGTCTAATACTCTCAATTTTAAGTCAATGTTCTCACCAAGTTTGTACTTCTCTCTCTTTAAATGACATAACATTTTAAAAATGTGAACTCATAAACTGATTACACACAATAATCTTATCTCCTGAATCTCTTTTTACTGCACTAAAATTCTTAGTGGCATTCTCTAGTTAATAACTTCTGTATTAATAGATGCTGCTTTACATCTAGTCACTATGCTTAGTAAATATAAGATAAATTCACCCTTACTAATAATAACTAAATTAGACTTCTCATTCTGGAACCCCTTACTTTTAAGAACTTAAAATGTCATGTATTAAAATATCAATATTAATTTCTTTAAAAGGACACCAAATTTTGAATCAGTACAATAAAGCATAAACAAAAAAGCCCCTTGAGATACTGGTGTGAAACCTGCAGCTCACTGATATTGTTCTTGATAATATTACATTGGAGAACGTGCTGACCTTGTGTGCAAAGACAGAACTGTGCATATGCAACAGAAAGTTAAAAAAAATAACAGCTTCAAAATGACTGTTTAAAACTAAGCTACAAAATCTTAAAATACAGAGAAGCATTCCATAGTTTACTTAAAATTGGCGACCACAATTTAACAAGCTATTCTAACAAATGATTAGCATAGCGTGTGCTTTTCTTTAGCCATCAATTATGACACAGGGTAATGCAGGGCACAACTTAAGTGTCAAATTACAATATGCTATACAAAACCACTTTGCAACACAGCCTTCTGTTTGCTTACCAATTACTACAGAGCACACTGCTTTTCATGAAATGAATTGGTCAGAACTGTTTATAAGAATCACCAGAAATGTTTATATATTTATATGATAAAGAATGAGTTGACAATTTCATAAAATTTCTCCTTAACCTTTAATAAAATGACTGGGTTGTAATTGTGTTGGTTTAAATCTGCATATAACCAAAATGGCCTGGATGTTTTTCTTTATTAAATAAGACTTACCCGTGGTATGTGACAAAAGTAGAATAGTACTTTTACAAGATTAAAGTATGAAGTCTTCTCACTAATTTATCCATTAAGAAAATTTAAAACTTTTATTATTTGACTGCTGGAATAGTGAAAATCAAAATTAGTGAAATCTATAATCATTCTGAACAGAGAGCAGCATCACCTTATAATTCTCAATAAAACAGACACGGATTTAAGTGCAAAATAAACTAGCAGAATTTTAGAAATGTGGTTCAGATTGTAATTTTCACATGGCAATCACTGTTTCAAATACTTGATCTATCAGCAGTGAAGAAGAATAAAGGTTATCTGTCTTAATTGTAGGACCATCCATTAATTCATAAAACTCTTATGTGAATAAATACTTAATGAGAAAAGGGAAAAAAATACACAAAACAGTTTTTATGCTGTTTTTCCCATTCTGCTGCTGTCCTTTCTCCGGCATTTGCCTAAAGGCTCTCAGTAAATTACACTCCCAGTAAATGACTGTAATTTACCCGCTGAATTCCCTTGTTCAGGAAAAGCACAAAAACACATTCCAGCATTTCCACAGCTCAAATCTACTATTCGGGATGTCAAGAACAATCCAGGGGCAGTAATTTGAAACTGTTTGAACCTTCAAATGAGGGAAATTAGAAATGTTTTGAGAGTTAAGATTTTTTGTGAAAAGATAAAAACCTGATAAAAATCTCTAACTGTTCTTTTCCTTTCTTCTCCCTCCCATATCAGAAGCAGAGGTCTAAATAAACTATTCCACAGTATGAATAATAAAAGTCAAATTTACATTTACTGGGTTAATTTTTAATGATACTACATACCACATTAATGTTAAAAACAAAGACCCTGCTATGCACTTTTCTATCACAACTCTCTCCCTGTGCACTGTCTTCCTGACCGCCATGCAAATAACTTCCTCCAGGTACAGCTTCAGGTTATAAAGACCAAGAGCCCCAAGGATACCCCCAGTCACTTTTGAAATGATCTGCATAAACAAGAACCAAGACTTTCTATTTGGTTATGTTTCAATATAGAGAAATCCAGTGCACAAAATGTAAATATTTGCATGGGCTAAATTTGAATATTTTCATATGTAACACAGGCCAACATACAGGATAGATCAGCAAATCCCCAATGTAAAGACCTCCTTACTACTGTAACAACACATAGGCAGGAGCATACCGCGCACCGGCGTGCATGCACACAAACACACACACACACCCTAGAGTTAAGAACATTCAATAACCAAAACAGACTATTTCACTCTGTCTAAAGGCAGGTTTTTATATGGCAAAATGGTTATAAATCCTCATTATCCTAAATAAAATTACAGCACTTTAAACATTTCCAGGGAGAACATTCTCTCTTCTAAACAACTACCTTAGCGAGTAATAGGAAGCAATATGGTTGCACTTGTGTCACAGTTGGAAGCCTTTTTAAACTGTCGCCCCGCTAGCAAACCGATTCTACATATTAAAATGAATGTGTTGCTTATTTCAAGGGGGAAAATCATTTATAAAATCAAGACCATTATTAAGATATTGTGACTAACTTCATCTTTAAAGTAAACCCAAAGTACAGAAGGCAATAATCTATATATGTTCACATAACTTCACTCACTCTCCATCAATCAGTCTGGTCATACAGGAAAAGGTCTTCTTGAAATGTGATGCTTTGCATATTTAACATTTAATAATCAAAGTAGCCTATTGCACCAAATATACTGATCACAAATTATATAGAAAAAATTTCTAAATTTCCTTTTTAGTATAAGAGGTGACGTCTTTATAAATGTCTCAAACTAAATTATAAAGACTGTTAAAAAAATACCATGTATGAAATTTTATCCACTTTATACTACCTGACAAATGCATCCCTTTTCCAAAAACTATGTTGGTATCAAGAGTATCTTAGCATAATGACTGTAACAGATTAATAGTTTAGATAAATTTGACATCACACCTGAACTGACAATGTGGACCCAAATTCCTGAAGTTCAAATAGAAAAATGAATATTAAGCATTACCATTCACTGGGCACAATAAAGATGCTTCTCTCATGCTCAAGATTACAGTTAATTGTGAAAAAATACAACTTTAATATTTCTCAACATGCTTTTTATCTAGGTATACAATTGCCATATGACTTTTAAATTCCACATAGATAATGGAAGACGTTATGTGTTCCTAACTGGGAACCATCAACATCTCTCACCATGGATTTGTAGGGTAGTGCTGCTCTCTACGGAATGGTTGCTTACTTGTTTTTAAAATATCCACCCCTTGTAGATTCTTAAGCATTAACTTCTTAGCACTTACTGTAAATGATTTAACGTTTTTATCATCTCAGCGTTTTTTAGATTTAGAGTATACATTCAATAGTTATTTCCTGCACATCGTGTACTACCATATTTAACTGGGTAAAGCAACTAGTAATAAAGTAATTAACTTCTCATCCAAGACACTATATGTTCTGCTGTTGTTCTTGATTGAAATTTTCCGTCAATTTCTAGACAGCTATATTATCTATTTCATAACTGCAAACCTGGATTAATTGTTTCTAAAAGTTGCATCATGTTTCATGCCAATAGAACCTATGAATGCATAAAAGCTCCTGTTTCTAATGTCATTGTTATCAAGCCAAAAACAATTATACTCATTTGAGTTATAGCACCCAATAAACTTAGATAATCACCATATGCAACACAACATTTTGGCACTTGAACTTAAAACTCTTATAGACAACTATAGATTGCTTCTAATGCGGAGCACTCTTATCCTACCCAAGGCTGCCAATAGAAATGCCAAAGCTGCTGAACGCTGCGCATCCTAGTAATGCTGTCAGTAAATGGCACATTCACACAGCCCCCAATCCTCTCTTCCCAGGCATGGTCTTCTCCAGCTGCAGCTTAATTTCCTGTGACTTGCCTAATTACTGTAATTAAGGATTAATTGCCATTAATTATTCACACATAAGCTCATCGCAAATCATGGGGTAAATGTCTTATGAAAGCTGCCATACAAGCCATGTATAAACACACTGGGATGCTTCAGGCAGGCGAATCTATCACTCAGCCCTCAAGCAAATCTCTGTGCTTCTCTTACAAAAACAGCTATAACTCTCAGAAACTCGACAGTCCTTTCAGGTAAGCATTAGGTTACAAAGCATGTTTTCCTGTGGAAGCCACAACGGTTTTATTAGTACTATAAATGCTGTTTTATCTTTCCAACTGCTATTTTTATGTTTCCATTTTTATTCTACAGTGCTCAGTTTAGGACAACCACTTGCTTCAAGGAGGAATGTTTGCAGTTGCTACTTTCCCCATCACAGTTTGAAATAGTTCCATGTGGTTTATAACATATGACCATGCAACTGGGATCAGCATGCTTAAAAAAAGTCAATGGATCGACTCCAAGAGTGAGATTGAAACCATCTGATTTTCAAGTCTCAATTTCTTTTGTTGGTGTAAAAGCCTTATAGCAGCATATTATTTAGTCACTGCTAGGGTGTTCCTTATAAGGCAGGTTACCAGCTCAGTCACAAAGGCAAGAATGACTGAAAATGGCAAGCAAACAAAAGAGCTTTATATAGATTACTTTTGTGTTAGTTGGGTTCCCTATTTTCATGAGAGCCTCTAGTATTTTCACAATTATAAAATACTAGACGCCTGGTGCGTGAAATTCGTGCACTCAGGGAGGGAGGCTGTCCTTCAGCCTGGATTGTGAGAGGGCGCAGGTCAGGCCAAGGGACCCCACCAGTGCACGATCAGGGCTGGGGAGGAACATGGGAGGTTGGCCAGCCAGGGAGGGACCATGGGAAGGGCATATCAAGCCCATCTTTCTCAGTCCCAATCAGCCAGACCCCAACAGCAAGTTAATGTACGGGTTGGAATGTCTGCCCCCTGGTGGTTGGTGCACATCATAGTGACTGGTTGACTCTCTGCCCCTTGGTGGTCAGTGCATGTCATAGTGAGCGGTTGAGCAGTCTTAGCATATCATTAGCATATTACGCTTTGATTGTGATTGGTTGAATAGATGACCAGACGACCAGACACTTAGCATATCAGGCTTTTATTATGTAGGATAGACATCATTCCTTTGTAAAGCTAGGAAAGAAATAGTTTCTTCCAGGTATTTCTAATAGACCCTGAGCTGATAAGGGAACTTTCAAATCCTAGTTTAGAAATTATACTCCAACTATTTCTTTCCAGTTATCTAGGGTGTACAGGCTTAAATGTTTTAAAACAGAAGAATTCATTTTAACAACAGAATAAACTATTATATATGTTAGGAGACAAACTATATCAACACTGCTCTAAAAAATTTAAGTCTAAATAAGCAGAATGTTGTTCTAATTGTTATTTTAGTTCCTTCTGTAGCAAATTAATGCATGAAACATTTTCATTTCGGTACATGTTTGTGTGTCTGAGTTAAACATTTATGTTAATGGACCTTCTGGCAGATTTCTAATGTTTCAAATACTCCTCTAGAATAGCAACTTTTCAAGTAATAGCTCTTTCCCCATCTTGTGCAATTTTGAAATAGGGATATGTAGCAACTAAAATAATTTCATTTTCAAAGTCAAAGTTTAAAAAACAATTACTTAAATAACTACAGATCATATCTACATTCAACCAAAATACCAACTATGTGTGCTGACTATCCAAAAAATAAACCCTGAAATCTATACCCTCTACTATCTAATTGAGGACATACATTCAAATCACAATTCTGAGCAGTCCCTAAGGGAGGGGAAAAAAGCCATATCATTCTGTGGTTCCAAAGATTTAAAGGGTATATGCATAATTTCTATAGTGATCAGAGAGTATGTTTCCAATATCCTCTGGAACATTCTTTACAAATACCCAGGCACCCACTATGATTTCTAACATTGGTCCAATTCTTGTATATTTAACTTCTATTACTCTGCAAGTAATGAGAGTTATACAAAGCCTAATAACATTCCTCAAATGAAACACAAGCCTTATAACGTAAGATTTCTAAAAGTGGAATAATGCTTATAAAATCCTATTTTTCACTGTTGAATTACAGTTGACCTTTGAACAACAAAGGGGTTAGAGGCACCAACCACCACACAGTTGAAAATTCACATATAACTTTTGACTCCCCCAAAACATAACTACTAATAGTCAACAGTTGCCTTACTGATAACATAGTCAATTAACACATATTTTTATGTCATATGTATTATATACTATATTTAATTTATTTACACTATATTAAACTAAAAAATGTTATTTAGAAAATACATTTACAATATTGTACATATTTATTGAAAAAAATATCCTCTGATAAGTGGACCCATGTAGCTTAAATCTATATTGTTCAAGGGCCAACTGTATATATGTAATCCAAAACTGCAGTCTGGAACTTAGTTAATATTCAATAGTGATCATGGATACTTGCAAATCTACCCATTTGGACCATTTTTCCCCCTAAAAATTTAGGAACTTATATATAACTAGTGGCCCAGTGCATAAAATTCATGCATGGGGGGGTGTGAGAAGGTGTCCCTCAGCCCAGCCTGCACCCTCTCTAATCTGGGACCCCCCTTGGGAGATGTCTGACTACCTGTTTAGGCTCTATCCCAGAGGGATCCCCCTAATCACTTGCCTGGGATCCCTGCACGATCGGGCCTAAACTGGCAATCGGACATCCCTCTCGCAATCCAGACTACTGACTCCTAACCACTTGCCTTCCTGCCTGCCTGGTTGCCCCTAATCACTCTGCCTGCCTGCCTCATCACCCCTAACCACCTCTACTTTGGTCCCCGCCCCTGCGGCTTTGTCTGGAAGAACATCCAGAAGGTAGTTTAGCTGTCCTGTCTAATTAGCATATTATACTTTTATTATTATAGATTCTGGACTCTTACATTCCTAATCAAATAATAACTGCTATATATTTATATAATAATTTATAAAACTGGAAACTCAGTCATATTATGGGAAGATTCACAAAAATTTATTTTGGTAAAAGTGTTATTGCCAGTGATAATGATATAACATAGGATTGTTCAGGTTTTATCATCATTGTGTTTTAAATTTACCTGAAGTTCAATACTTGAACTTGGCTGCCATTTTACCGACTGATTCCTATGCCCCTGTACTGAAGTCATCAGCAGTCAGTGAAACAGAGAACTGTTAACATGTACCATCCTAACACATAGTTTTACCATCAATGTCATCTAATTGATACTTCCCTATTTTTGTCACCTTGCCTTGATGCCAGCTGCCAAGCTCTGCCATGTCACTTTCCATTTATGGACTCCCAAGTCCCTTGATCTAGCTAATTAGGGTTTATGTGTTAATTGGAATAAATACAAAGATGGGAGTCAGAGGCACACATTTCCAACCACAGCCATAAATTGAAGAACTGATAAGCAGGGAAAAGATGCCTTCATGGAACAAGTGTCAAGTTTATTTTGTCACTGGAAAGACCCAGAATTCCATTTTTTGAAAAGACTTAGAGAGAAAAACAGTAACTAACACAGTGAGAATATTGTTCTGTAGCAGAAAAATACATAATACATTTGAATTCAGATAAAAAAAGACACAGCTCTCATTTTTAAAAATTCCTGAAACTGTTTTTATTCATTAAGACAGTATATAATTTATACCTTTTTTTCACAGAAAAAATAATAAACACCTTGTTTTAAATTCTAGTAAAAAAAAAAACACTAAAAGAAAATCAGTATTTGAAAATCCTAAGATGTGATTTAAGTGGAAAAAAAAAGACATTTTCATTAACATTTTGGATATATTAATGTTTTTTTGCTAAAAGATCACTGTCTGATTTAGAAATAATTACCACCAATTACAGCAAAGAGTTTATGAATACTGTACAGACAGCTTTAGGATACCACATTTCAGATGCTCATCTCAAATGTCATTTAAGACAGAAATTACTTTAGAAGGAGAATGCATGATTTCTATAGTGATTAGAATGTGCTTTCAACACCCTCTAGAACCTTCTTTACAAAAAACATTACTGTCAGTTAGAAACACTGCCTTTTCTAGCATCTGGTGGGGAGGAGCAAAGTCAGATAATTAATATGGAAAGTAATTGAAAGAGCTGGTAAAGTCTCTGCTATTTTGCTTTTATTTTTTAAAAGTTTCATATTTGATCAGTCAAATTTAGTTGACAAAAATGTAATGAGAGGACTGTATCATCTGTTACAACTACCTTGTTAATAATAATAATGACAACAACAGTTACTACTACTACTACTACTACTACTACTTATATTTATAAAACATTTAATAGCTTTTACATGTTACCTGAACTTATGGTAACTAATATAAGTTAGGTAACATATCTAAAATATATATAAAGACTTTTTGGAGAAAATATTCAAGTCATTTTCAGGTTGGTTGGTGATTATTTAGCAATACCAGAACAATATCTTCCAAAAGCGTCAATGTAATGATGAAAATACTGAAAAATAAATTAGTAAGAATAACTAGTGTCACATTTATGTGGTGTATATTAAAAGATCTATTTAAGTGGTAACTTAATGTTTCTGAAACAAGTACATTAAAAATCCTTAATTTTCCCTTCCCTTTCTTCATGTCCTGTTAATCAACAGAATAATAACTTATAAGTTTGGTTCTATATTTTTTTAAATATATTTTATTGATTTTTTACAGAGCAGAAGGGAGAGGGATAGAAAGTCAGAAACATCGATGAGAGAGAGACATCGATCAGCTGCCTCTTGCACATCTGCCGGAATCGAACCCAGAACCCTTCAGTCCGCAGGCCGACGCTCTATCCACTGAGCCAAACCGGTCTCGGCTGGTTCTATATTTTGAAGAGGTTCCTTGGGTTAACCTCATGTTTTTGTCTTAGGATTCTAACTCCATTAGTATTTTTAACTCATTTGCCAAGTCTGGAGTAAACCAACTTTGAATAAAAAGAAAAATATTTGTAATGAATAAAAGACCTTTGTAATGCACCATTATATTCAAAGAGAACCTTAGATATTCAGATATCTTCTGATAAAGAATAGAATAGCATTACAAAAATAATAGTCTCTAGAAAACTTTTTGACAGCAGTACTTAAGATTTCTGAAATTTATGAAATATGAGAAAATTTTCATTTAACTTTCTTCCTGGCAAAAAGTCACTGGCTTCTAGAGTTGATATATCAATTCAAGAAATATGTTTAAAATCCCTACATAATAAATAAGTGAAAACATCACATAAAAACATGAAATCCATATCATACATTGTATCACTAGCAACTTTGTACAACTTTTAAACAAAACTATCCTGTAACTTAGTGTGAGGTTTTAACTGTAAATAACCAAGCTAATTTCTACAAATTAACAGATGTCCATGAGAAACAGTAAGAAACAAAGAAATGCATATGTGAACATCATCAGCATCCAAATGAGTTTATTGTAGGACTCTCTAAAGCACATCTGATCTTGGCTCCAGCCTGTAGTCTACCTTTCAACTTGCAAATGACAGTGTCACCAAACACTGTCCTTCCATCAATCAAGCTGGGTCATGAATATACAAAAGGCAGCAGAGAAGCTGGCTACCTCCTGCAGTTCAACTTGGCCTAATTATCTAGGCCTTTCTTTTGGTTACAGTCTGAAGGGTATACACCCAGTCAGCTGCTGGGCAGCCGGAGGCCTAATCAAGAGAGGTTATGCATACTGACCCTTATATGGACATCCAATGCAAGTTAAATGTGAGCACCAAATGTCATCTTTCTTATTCATCATTATGAAATTCCCTCCCCTTTCGAAATACCAATCTGCTGCCATTTTCAGACACTCCTCTTACCCCCCTCCAAGCTGTCATTTCACTGTGCTTGCTGCCAGTTGAGTGAATTAGCATTCTAACTGATGTGCTACGCTTCTCAGACAAATCCTTGAGCTGCGTTAACTAATGACTTCTCTCCAGAAAGAGGAACTGATAGTCAACCATTGATAAAAGAGAGTCCATTTCCACAAATCAAAAACAATTTGCCATAATAGTGGCAAAATCAGTAGAGTTACTATGGTTGTCCACTTTCCCTGTGTTTTCTTCTCATTCCTCTAACCAACAAACCACCATCACCACTGAATGAAATACAAAACTGCTAATGAGTCAGCTGCAGTTGGGTATGATGATGAACTCTAAGCAAGGCAAGTTATGAACCAAAGCCTTGGTGAGGGTAGAAAAAAGACAAACAATGAAGATCCATTTTCATATGTAGTCAAATTGCAGATGAATCTTATAAGACAACAAACTGCCCAGTGCCATTCCCTGCACATAAGGGTGTTTAAGAGTTGTTTCAGTGATGATGTTAACGATAATATGAAAGCAAACGCAATATAAGGCCACAACTAGAACTGTGATGTGGAAATGAAAAGATAGATCCAGATTTTGCAAATGCTGTGGAGCATATGTAAAAGTGGAAGATGGGACTAAAAGAAGATTCCACTTTTAAAGTAGTAGAGATATCAAGGAATACATAACTAAAGAGAAAACTGAGAAAATGAGAGATTTTTATGGGTTACAGTTAAAAATAGCTGAATTTCTCTATATTTTAACACATTTATGTATGGTAGCTCCTCGACATACACACCAAAGAGGTAACTATTATCTGGTGTGGCAGAAAATACTACAATGACTTATAATCCTGCAAGCCCCAGGAGAAGCGCTAGAAAGTCACACTGAGCTGAAACTGCAAGTGCAAATACATTAGCCTTACATAGACAGGTAAAGGAGTTGGAAACAGAAAAAGCTTACTTTGTAATGAGAAAAGAATCTTTCACAGTCAAATATGGAAGGTCTAATTATTATAGCACTTTGATTATTTAGCTTATAAAATCAATACGCATTCATTCAACAAATGTTTACTAAAATCCTTCCATATTCCTGTCACATAGGACTTGTGTACAAGTCTCTGGGAAACAGAGAAATATGAATGATATGACATGTCCTCCAACAGTTTATAATCTCACTAGAAAGACAGACATGCATATATGAAAAGTAACATAGCAACATGAAATTGAAATATAATGTAGTTGCAATATAGACTAGGAAATACTATTATTGTATTCATTAACTACATTCTTAAACAAATAATTGCTATTGTTAGATAATAAAATTATAAGTGGTTCATAAATTAAAGGCAAGTATGATACAAAAATAAGTTTTCTGATTCAGATAAAGAAGGTATCTTCAAAGAGGTACATAATATACAGGGGTAAAGGAAGCTATGAAATGTGATCTACTGTGGAAGTACAGTATGAAAAATGGTATGAAGAGAACATTTTGGTATTACAAAAAAAATTCTAATAGGAGGCAGTAATCAAGTGTCCTTGGAGAAAAGAAAAAAATAGACCAGTCTGATGAGTACAGGAAGTTCTTGCAGGGGAGTAGTACACACTAAGCCTTCTCTGAGTCTCTGAACTGGCTTAGCAGTCCTCTAAATATATTCTTCAAAACCCTGTGTACTTTTCCTTAAAAACAAGTGAACAAACAAACAAAAAACTGTTCTAAGCTAGTCTTCCGAGCTCTTTTTAACTCTTATTGGGCATAGTGCTTTATCTTTTTTATCCTCCAATCACAGTCCCTGGCATAGAGTTAGTTTTCAATAAATGATGGTTGAAAGGATGAAAGAATGGAGATCCAGTTTATGAACATCCAAGAATTGCAGACTAAAAAGTCTGAACTTTATCCTACAGGCAATGGAAAATAATTAAAAATATGATTAGCATGATCTATGCAGTATCACAGGAAGTCCTATTAGAAAAGCAATTTGGCAGCAGAATGTCAAGAAAATTGAACCAAGAGTTCTAGTTGGAAGATTATTAGACTAATTTAGGCAAAAGATGATGAGGATACTGAGAAGAGAAAGAAAGGAAAGGATGTAAGGAATGATTTTAAGAAGAGCCTTAATAGAATCTGCCTTCATCTTAAGATAAAACATGTACATTTTAAATTTGGTGTTGGAATGACATTAAATCTGATCCCTCCAATAAATACTTAACGTTTGATATTTCTACCAAGTAACTTTTTCCAGCTTCCAGGTTATATAAGACTTCTCATTACCTCCCAAAATATCTCTCTAGTTTTGTTGACAGTGGTTTTAATTAGTCCTTTTTATGGTTTCACCCAAAATCTGCTTCCTATAGCTCACTAATTCTATCCAATGTAAATATAAAAAGCTCCCATCTTCACTATATGCGGTTGAAGACTCTAAACTAACCCATCCCCACCAAAGTTTTCTTTAATAGATAAAAAACATACACCATTTACAATAAGTCTTCTTTGAGCATACTATTTTCAAAACCCCTCTTGCAAAATAAATCTTAAGTGCCCAACATAATACCTCCAAAAACTTGACAAGCATCAAATACGTTAAGAATGTTACCTCCTTTGCTCTTGTTTAGAAAAATATATTTAACCAGAAATAAATACAGTAGGAATTTAGATCAGGGTGGGAGTATTACTTCCTATAGGATAAGTCCTATGGTTCTAGCCACAAAAATCAAAATTACCAAATTTTGATCGACACATCATACCACTATGTTCTTTTGAGTTTAGATCTATCCAAGTCTCCTTTGTTATACATATGGGTTGAGGTTATATCAGATCTAAAACAATTTTAATAATCATTTATTGAGTGCCACCAAGACACCAAACTGTGAAATCTATCTCTGTACCTGTGCTCTATCTAGGTAGGTCCTATTAAGCCTTCAAAAAAGACATCCTTATTTGCAAGTATGTTTACTATAACATATTATCTAATAAAAGAGTAATATGCAAAAAGACCACACCTCTGCTATACCCACAAGCCACGCCCATCAGCCAATCAGGAGAGAGTATGCAAATTAACCCAACCAAGATGGCTGTGGCCACAGAGAGAGCAGGAGGCTAGGGTTGCTTCCAGCAATGGAGGAAGCCAAGCTTTCCGCATACCCTTGCGGGCCCAGGCCTCCGCTCAAGGCCACAAAGTTTCAATTTTAGAAGATAAATAAATCCAGATACCAGGGCCTCCACTTGGGTCGCCAGGGGCATGGCTGGCCTGCAAACCACCACAGGCCCCTTGCCCAGGCTGCCCTATGCCCCAAGGGATCCCCCACCCTGACCCGGGACACCCTTCAGGGAAAATCAGGTGGCCCCCCACCCGTGCACCAGGCCACTATCCTATCTAATCCTATCTAATAAAAGAATAATATGCAAATTGACCATCCCTCCAAAACACAATATGGCTGCCCCTATGTGGTCAAAGGTGACTGCCTCCATGTGGACACAAGATGGCCACCACAAAATGGCCAGGGTAGGGCAGTTGGAAGGGACCAGGCCTACAAGAGAGGGCAAATGGGGGCGATCAAGCCTGCAGGGGATGGCAGTTAGGGGCGACCAGGCCAGCAGAGGAGGAAAGTTGGGAGCAAACAAGATGGCAAGGGGAGCAGTTAGACATCAATCAGGCTGGCAGGGTAGTGGTTAGGGAGTGATCAAGCTGGCAGGCAGAAGTGGTTAGGGACAATCAGGAAGGCAGGCAAGTGAGCAGTTAGGAGCCAGCAGTCCTGAATTGTGAGGGAATGTCTAACTGCCCAGGCAGTCAGACATCCCTCGAAGGGTCCCAGATTGGAGAGGGTGCAGGCTGCGCTGAGAAACACACACCCTCGTGCACGAATTTTGTGCACTGAGCCTCTAGTTATTTATAATACTAAAAAGACAAAGACAACTGAACTATCCCAGAATAAGGAAAAAAATAAGAAGCAACAATAAAGCCACTCAAGTATTATACAGTCAATAAATTATTTATAAAAAATTGCTAACATTAAAAGTACTTACATTGAACCTCCCCACCCCCAGTACTATGAAAATAAGTGATTCTAATTATAAAACAAAATATACATTGAAAAATGAGGAGACTGAGAAGAATGCAAATAGATTCTGGGCAATTTAGCAATCCTATATAATAAAAGGCTAATATGCAAATCGACCAGTGGAACAACTAGTCACTCAACACAGGAACTATCCCCTGGTGGTCACAGCGTTCCAACAGGGGGAGCGCTGCTAAGCCAAAACCCAGGCTCATGGCTGGCGAGTTCAGCAGCAGTGGTGGGAGCCTTTCCAGCCTCCCCAGCAGTAGGACATCCCCCGAGGGCTCCTGAACTGCAGAAGGGCGCAGACTGGGCTGAGGGGCCCCCTACGCCCGAGTGTATGAATCTTGAGCACTGGGCCTCTAGTTGTCTATATAAATGTCTACACGCTAGATAACTCAGGAGTTCCATCTTCCCTGAAAAACTCTAATGCATTAGCCAAAGATCTTAGTCACAGCCATAAACAGAAGATTCCTGATGCTTGCTTTTTAAAATCAGCATTCATCCATATTTACAACTGCATCATATTTGACTGAATATAAAACAACTTATGTAATTCATTAAACAGTTGATAGACTTTAAGGCAGCTATTTTCCCCTTGCTCTACTCTAAACAAAGCTGCTTTGGACATTCAAATACATGTCTCTAGATACACATGTGTAAGCTTTTCTCAAGGATATACACCTAAGAATGAAGCTGCTAGTTTATAGTGTATGCTAATCTTCAATTTTACTAGATATTGACAAATTATTTTCCAATGTTGTACCAATTTATATTCCTACTAACAACACATGAGAGTTCCTGTTGCTCAACATTCTTGCCAACACTCAGACTTTTAAATTAAGATTCTTTTTATGCGTTCTGTCTTGGTGAATGTTCTATGTGTACTTAAAAAGAATGTATACTCTGTGTTACTGTATAGAGGAAAGTGTCAATTAGGTCAAGTTGGTTAACAGTGTTGTTCAAGTCTTCTACACCTTACTGATGCTTCTAATGATAACCTGATCTTGCATTAACGACATAAGCTAAGATCTTGATATAGTATATGTCTATGCATTGAAGGACTCGGTTTGACATCATTTTGTTTAGAATTTTTCCATCTACATTTATAAGTCAGATTGGCCTATCATGTTTCTTCCCTGTATTGGTAACAGTCCATTTCAATATCACAGTTATACTAGGGTTATATAATTAGTTGAAGACTATACTTCTCTTTGTAACACTCAACAAGTTTTATAAGACTAAAACGAACTATTCCTTAAATATTTAAAACTCAGTTATCGAACCCTCTGATCCTAATGTTTTCTTTCTAGAAAATTTTAAACTACTGATTTAATGTATTTAATGATTATAAGATCATATACATTTTCTACATTTTTAGTAAGGTTTGGTAATTTGTATATTTCTACTAATTCTCCATTTCAGATCTAAGTTGTTGGGAAGTATTGACAAAATGTTCATAATATCCTCTTTTTAATCTTTGCTGCAAATCCAGTATTATTTATTCATGCTGCTTTTTTCTTTTGCTTCTTTCCTTCTTTCCTCCTTTAAATTTGTTTTTATCAACCTTTACCAGCAGTTTGTCAATTCATTAATTTTCAAGGAACAAACTTTGGTTTTGTTGATGCTTTCCATCATATATCTTTTTTTTTTATAAAGTGTTCACTTATTTTAATAACACTACATTTACCATGTTATCACCATGGAATGTAATTCAGGTTAGAATTTCACAAGTGCAATAAAGCCTTCTGAGGTACACCAGAGTTTTTGTATAATGTCTTTCCAGAACTTGCTCTTGAATCAGTCATCATTTCCATGATAGGCAATTTGTTTAGTTTAACAAGTCTTTTTTTTTTTTTTCCTATTTCATTAATTCCTCATTGAATTTTTATTACTCATTCTTTTCTTTTTTCCTTGGGTTTACCCAGCTGGTCATTTAAGCTCTTTAATTGGAGTTTTAGTTAATTACCTTTACACCACTTTTACTTTATAATGTAAGTACTTATGGCTAAAAAGTTTTATTTATATCTGATAATTTTTAAATTCTTTATTGTTGAAAGTATTACATATGTCCTCTTTTCCTCCAATGTCCACTCCTAGCCTGCCCCCACCCCCAAGTCCTTGCCTTCACCACCCTCATTGTGTCAATTGGTTATGCTTATATGCATACAAATTCTTTGATCTCTTAATCCCCTGCCCCCTACCCCTCCCTTTGAAGTTTGACAGTATGTTCGATGATTCTGTGTCTCTGGATGTATTTTTGTACATCAGTTTATATTGTTCATTATATTCCACAAATCAGTGAGATCCTGTGATATTTGTCTTTCTCCGACTGGCTTATTTCACTTAGCATAATGCTCTCCATCTCCATCCATGCTGTTGCAAATGGTAAGAGTTCCTTTTTTTATAGCAGCGTAGTATTCCATTGTATAAATGTACCACAGCTTTTTAATCCAGTCATCTGCTGATGGGCACTTAGGCTGTTTCCAAATCTTGGCTATTGTAAATTGTGATGCTATAAACATACGGATGCATACGTCCTTTCTGATTGGTGTTTCTGATTTTTTGGAACATATTCCTAGAAGTGGCATTACTGGGTCAAATGGGAGTTCCAATTTTAATTTTTTTTAAGAAACTCCATACTGTTTTCCACAGAGGCTGCACCAGTCTGCATTCCCACCAGCAGTGCATGAGGGTTCCCTTTTCTCCATATCCTCACCAGCATTTTTCAACTGTTGATGTGTTGATGATAGCCATTCTGGCAGGTGTGAGATGGTACCTCATTGTCGTTTTAATTTGTATCTTGCTGATAATTAGGGATTTTGAGAATTTTTTCATATGTCTCTTGGCTGTCTGTATGTCCATTTTCAAAAAGTTTCTATTTAGACCCTTTACCCACTTTTTGAATGGATTGTTTATCTTCCTTTTGTTAAGTTGTATGAGTTCCCTACAAGTTTGGGAGATTAAACCCTTATCAGATGTCAAATTGGCAAATATGTTCTCCCAAGCAGTGGGTTTTCTTGTTGTTTTGTTTATGGTTTCTTTTGCTGAGCAGCTTATTTTGATATAGTCCCATTTGTTTATTTTTTCCTTCATTTCCATTGTCTTAGATGTGCCATAAATATATTTATAAGAGCTATATCTGATATATTGCTGCCTATGTACTCTTTCAAAATTTTTATGGTTTCCCGTCTTATGTTTAAGTCTTTTATCCATTTTGAGTTCCTTTTTATTATAGTGTAAGTTGAATGTCACGTTTCCTTTTTTTGAAAGTATCTGTCCAATTTTTCCAACACCATTTATTGAAGAGACTGTCTTGACTCCATTGTATGCTCTTGCCTCCTTTGTCAAATATTAATTGAGCGTAATGGTTTGGGTCAATTTCCAACTTTTCTATTCTGTTCCATTGCTCAATGTATCTGTTCTTGCGCCAATACCATGCTGTTTTGAGAACAGTGGTTTTGTAATATAACTTTATGTCTGGTATTGTGATTCTTCCAACTTCGTTCTTTTTTCTCAGGATTGCTGCAGCAATTATTAATAAGTTTTTTGTAAGTAGTACTTTTATCATTTCAAGCCAGTTTAAAATATTTTACAGTTTCCTCTACAATTTCTCCTTTGACTTGAGAATGACTAGAAATATTTTAAATGTCCAAATATTGTATGAGTTATTTTAAGTTCTCTTTTGTTGATTTGGAATCCTTGTTTTGTCATAACAGAATATGATGCTTGTGATACTGATTCTTTTCAATTTGTTGAAGCCTGATTCATGGTTTTTAAAATGTTCTTATGCATGCCTAGAAGAATGTGTTTTCTGCAGTTTCTGGTAATATTATTCTCTACATGTCCACTAAGTCAAATTCATTAACTGCATTATTAAGCTTTTCTATATATTTACAGAATTCTTTTGTCTGTTCTATCATTACCTGATAGGCACATGTTGAAATCTCCCCGAATTGTAAATTTCTCCTAGAGGCAAGTTTTGCTTCATATTTTGAAGCTATGTTATTAGGTGTATGTGTGTAACTTTAGAATTGTTACAATATTCCTGGCAAATTGAGCCATCCTCTAGAGTAAAAGTGAAGTATGCAAATTGTTCCCTCGACCAGGGAGCTCGTCTGGGAATTCAACGTGGGGCCAGCCGGGGGAAGGGAGGGAGTACCCAGCCAGCAGACGGCAGCTGCTAGGGACCCTATCAGTATACAAACTTTGTGTACCGGGCCTCTAGTTTATTAATATATAGTGACCCTTTTTATCTCTAGAAATACTTTTTCCCTTCACCTAGAGGTTTATCTGTTATCATAAATCCAACTTTTTTTCTGTTAGTAGCTTGGTATATCTTTTTCCATTCAACCTTCTGTATTCTTTGGTATTAGATGTGTCTCTTGTAAATAAGGAGATTATCAGGTTGTTTGCTTATTTGTTAGATATATTTTACTTAGTACTCACTGATAATTGTTATCTTTTATCTTTATTATTTTTATCATTTAATCTTTTCAAGTCCTTTTACATGTATTATGAGATATGTTAGAGTTATATCACCCAAATCATTTAATGATTTCTATCTGTCCTACTTCTGTTTCTTCTAGTTTTCTCCTTCTTTGACTTCTTTGGATTGGATGAATTGTTTTGTGTGTTTTTTTCTGTTCCTTCCATTTCATTTTTCTTCCTTTACTAGCTTGGAAACTATACAATCTACTTCAATTTTTTTAAATTATTATCCTATTAAGTCCATTAATATCAATATTTTAGAAGCATTTTAAAAACATTTTTAAGGTATATACACAGAAAGATGAATCTTTACAAAAGAGACACACACATATAGACATATAAATGAATAATTGTATAGCAACACTGATGATCACTACCTAAGTCAAGAAGCAACCCTTGCCCCATACCAATCTCAACTCCATCCTCAGCCTCTAAAGCAGCTGTCTGATATAAATGTAATAAAAGTCACATGTACAATTTAAAATTTTCTAGTAGCCACATTTTTTAAAAGTAAAAACAAATAACAAACCAGGTAAAATTACTTTTAATATATTTTATTTAACTCAATATATCTAAAATACTATCAACTGTAATGTAATCAATATAAAATTTTATTATGGAGACACTATATATTCTTTTTATAATACTAAATCTTTGAAACCCAAAATGTATTTTAAACTTTATTTTCATTTAAATTCTTTATTGTTGAAACTGTTACATATGTTTCCTTTTTCCCTCATTGACCCCTCCCTGCCTGCTCCTGCCCCCCAGCACAGGCCCTCACGCCCCTAATGTCTATGTTCATTGGTAATGCTTACATGCAACCATACAAATCTCAGTTCAGAGTAGTCACATTTCAAATACTACATTATACACTTGTTGCCAGGGGCTACCTTACGGAAGTTTTGTTATAGAAGTCATCCCTATTCTAACTTTTGTGGTAAGCTGTTCCTTGTTTGGGTTTTTATTTTTATTTTTACTTTTTAGCATTCTTAGTATTTAAAAAAATATGACTACAAGCCCTGAAAATATAGCTCTATTCTGTTTCTGTATTATTATATAAATGGAAGTATACTGTTTTCTTTTATGACTTGTTTCTTCTATTCAGCTCAGGTTTGGGATATTCACCTATGTGCAATATTTAATCATCAGCATAAACCCCACTTTACTTATCCATTTAATTATTGATGGGGAGTTGAGTTGTTTCCACTTTTAAGCTATTGTTTACAAGTTTAAACAACCTTTGCAAAGGTCTCTGATATCCATGTGAGTTTTCAAGACTTTATACCTAGAGACAGGATTGCTGAGTTGTAGGGTATACACACTTTCAATTTTACTAAATAATGACAAACTATTTTCCAAGGTGATCATGCCTATTTACATACTTACCAATAAAAGTTCCTGTTGTTCCACATCTCCACCAAAACTTGGTATTTTAAGACCTTTTAATTTTTAACCATCTGGTGAGCTGTATAAACAATATCTCAAGGTGGTTTTAATTTGATTAGCAAGATATTTCCTTGCTAATGAAAATTTGTGTGAATTCTGTGTCACTCATGTGTAGGGGCTTTCTTTCAGAAAAGATGCACATTTTATAAAGGCCTAGGAACACTAATAATTCACGTCAGACTAAATCTTCACCTTGGGCTCCTTTTGAGACATGCAGAAAATGTGAATTCCATCCCTTACCCAAATGACTGCAGGCTGTGGTTAAGTATTCTCAGGTCCCTTCCATCCAGGGCCAAGACCAAGTTCATCCCCAGAGTAGTACCCATGCCCGCCCCCACCCCCTTTTTAAAGAATAGTTAATGATTTTTAGAGACAGAAACATCAATGTGAGAGTGAAACATCAGTCAGCTGCCTCCTGCAGGCAACCAAGGTATCTGCCCTTGACCGGGAACAAACCAGCCACTTCCTGGTGCACGGATGAACCCCAACCAATTGAACCACACTGGTCAGGGCAGGATACCCCCCTTTAGGAGTTCTGGTTCTATGTGAAGATCTCTTACTTTATCTTTTAAGCTGCACATGGCTCTTTAAAACTCATACTCCAGAGATCACAAAGATTGGCAGATATCCCATCCCCACTTCTTGGACCAAATGCCAGGTTTTGTATTTGTGGAATCATTGTCTGTCCTCTTTCTAGCCACAGTTTCCTTACTTCTCTACCAGCTCAGTCATGTTTGGGAAATGAAGTTATTTCCAGCTGCAGCATTTTAAGTGTTCTATACCAGATAAAGTCTCTCTGCACATTCAATTTACCACATGGCCAGAAACTGAACGCGGTCTATTTTTTAAATGTAAATGCATGACCTTACATTTGAAATTTAATAAAATCAATGTACCATCTCTAGTTTCAGTTTTCTTTGTGAAATGGATATAATAACAGTACCTACCTCATAGAGTTCTTTTGAAAATTAAATAGGAAAATTCATACAAAGTACCTAAAACACAGGAATCACGTAAAAAAATATTGGCAATCATTATTATCATCGTTGGTTTGCACCCATTATTATAACTTATAAATATATTACCCATGTATTCTACTTTTCTACCCAAATAATTGATTTTTTTTTTTTAAACTACTTCAGGTAGAACCAAGGACAGAGACATCAATTGCTTGAAAGATTGCTAAACTACATTTCTTGAGGATACTTTCAAATTCTTTCCTGGTGATATTTTTGTGAACTGATCATTATAAAATTATAAGATCTTTATAATGTATGTTGATATTTTAAATTTGCCACTATACTTGCTTTGTAATAATATGTAGGTTTGTATGTCTTATACTTACCAAATATAACCATAAAAATCAATTCATCTCTCTATGGATGAATTATTAAGGGGAACAAATAAGTAAGACAAAAGATTCAGTGGCCTAACCATAAAGTCAGCAAATTAAGAGTATTGAGGTGTCATATGGAAATCACAAAAGTATAGCTTTAAATACTGTAAAGCAGGAATGCAAAAAAAAGTAATTGACCTTTCAGAAATTTATTAAATTCTTAAGTAAAATAGAAATATTATGCTATATTAAACCCAAATTACAAATAAACCTGCCATTTTTAAACAAAGCATGACTGTAATTAACTAGAAGAGATATAGAAGCTGAAAACAATGTATCTGTAAACTTCGTTGGACACATGAACAGGCCCATAGCCCTTAACCCATCCTTTAATAAAATAGCGTGATGATTGCTTCTTTGGCCTCCTCTTGAAATCTAGGCAGAGAGATGTCTTTGTTCACCTATTTTAAAATTTCTATAATGTTACTTCACTTTTCACTAGAATATCAACTCCCCAGGGCAACAGACATATTCCAAGTTCCTTGAACAGTGACTCCTCCAATCCTTAGCTATTTCACAATACATCTGACTTATTGCATTTAGTGCTCCACACAGGTGACACCATCTCCCATTTATAAGGTGCTTTGGGATCTTTTAAAAAGGGAAACATTATGCATAAGAAAAAAATCAGATCAGTTCTTCCTTATTACTCAAAGTCCCTTCAGGGCTATAGGAATGGAGTCTGTGCTCATTTAGAGAAGCCAGAATCATCCAAATTACCATTTAAACATAGTAATAATAATTTTATAAATCATACTAAACAGAAATTATTATGGAAAGAAGTGTATATTTTTATCTATCTAATGAAACATTGCAAATGTGGCTAAATTCATAATCTAGAAAAAATACAGTTACAGAGATACTAGAGAAATTCCCTAAGAAACACAATTCTTTTCTCTTGGATTATTGAATTTCTTTTCAAAGATACATGGTTATGGCCTAATGTAAGAGCATGTTCACATGTATGTAACTGCTCCTGATATAGTCTCCATGAAACTGAAAACAAGACCTCTTCTTATAAAAGAGACTAAAGTTAGTAAATGTTCTTAAGCCATCTAGTCTGACAGAAAAATCACTTTTCCTCACAATGATAAAAATCAATCAGTTTTAATAGTTCTCTATTATAAAAAGGCTCCAGAGACAGGAGGTCTGGGTTCAATTTTCATGGTAGCCAGTTTGTATGGATGAATATGAAGTACTAAGAACAGTATCAGCACAATAATATTCGTATTGTCATGCATGTGCAACTGCCAAAAATGAAAGATAAAACTTTATATGACCAGAGAGGCAAGTAACTTATTTTCTCTGAGACTCAATTTATCCATTTCCAAATAAAATATAAACCAAAGGATGCCTCGTGGCTTTTCTCCCTGTGTCCTCCATAAGCTTGGCAATGCCAAACAGCCCGACAGTACGCTCTGATAAATGACTCCCAAAAATACTTCTCAGAAAAGAGTGTGTTCTTCTGACACTGGTCCCTCAAGAAAATAATCAAGTTTTGTGTGTTGTTTTTTTTTTTAAAAAAGGGAAAGTCACGTAAGTTTAAAATATGATTCCTAGGGCAATTATTCTCATGGAGAATGCCAAATCATATCAACTTTTTAAAGGCTGAAAAGTTCTGCTAAACTTTTAGTCTAGCATTTTTCAAACTCATGTTGACCATGGGTGATTTCTTCTGTCCCCATTATCTTTCAGATCATTCGTTCCATGGAACACACTTTTTAGAACATTCTCTACTGGCTTGCAATCCACGTTCCCCATTGCTACCTGTTTCTTTAAGTTCAAACAAGACTTAACTTTGTACTAAAAAGTTCTTACTGGGGGATTTTAAGAAGTGTGATTAGTATTTAAAAGAAAAGAAAATAAACAACTGTGTAAGATTAAGTATTAAGAGAACAGAGGCGATTGTATGAGAGAGCCATAATAGCCAATAATGTTGAGCATCGTTAAATATGCTCTCCAGTAAGATTTTAGCAGTCATTTCTTTACTGAAACGTTCCTAATTTGCCCAGTGCAGTAACATATATTTGATTGGCCATGGACTTTCAAACTATCCAAATTCAATCACACTATCTGTAATTTCACTGGCTACCCAGAGTTCTTTAGTTCAATTGTGATTGTCATTTAGTACTGTTCACTCATAATCCAGGTCTCCTGCCCCTCCAGACACATGCTGAGATTGTACTACCTGGTCCTTTCTGGTTGGCTATGTGACTACGACCATAGATTTGTGAGCAAGAATTATGAACATTTGTTCCTTCTGAGCCTATAGCCTTTAACTGCTGGTAAACATGTTTTAACCTGGTTCCTATAGGGCTAAAATGAGCATAGCCTCTGTGAAATAGGGCACCATATATTTATATTGGCTTCTACTCCTGGGCTCTGGATGGGTCATGAATTGGTGCTGGTCAGGAACCTCCCAGCCCTCACCATATGTGTCTCTTCGTCTGACTGTGAACCTGTATTCTTTTCATATCCTTTAGCAAACTAGTGGATAAAATTAACTGTTTTACTTAGTTCTGTGAGCCATTCTAGCAATTTAGTTGAACCTGATTGGGGGTCATGGGAGCATCTGATTTACAGTCGATTGATCAGAAGCCCAGGAAACAACCTGAATTTGCCTGGAATGGAGAGAGGGGGGTGCAGAGAGGCTAGTCTTGTGACTCTGAGCCCTTAAACTGTGGGATCTGGTGCTAACTCCAAGTGGATAGTGCTAGAATTGAGTTATACTATAGGACACCCAGCTGGTGCTGCAGAAAATTGCTTGGTGTGGAAAAAACAAAAACAAAACCCACATTTGGTGAAAGAAGTGTTAGCAATGAAGTATTCTGTGTGAGTTGTAAAACAGATACACAGGAAGGAACATGTGGCTTTTCCTAGCACAGACACACATGGATGTGGTATCAGAAATAAATAAACCTTTGCTGTCTTACAACCTAACTTAGCCTTTCTCAACTGGGGTTCCACAAGAGAAGCCCACAGAAAATTATCTAAGGGATTTATCTTTTCAATTCCCCCCAGGATGGTATATAGCTAGTACCATTCTAACATAGGAGCAACAATAGGCCAACCCTAGCAATGAAGGGCTCACCAAGTTAATCACCAAGCTAATATAACACATATTTTCACTGTCCCTATGCTTGTAACAGGGAACATTGCTAGAGAAAACAGCAGAAATTTGAAGATTGGCTTTGCTATAAGTGCATATAATATAATTGTAATTGAGTACACAATCCCACTTAGCAATTCCATTACAAATCTGCTGGTTGCTTATAACACCGATCACAACACATTCCACAGAGCTTGGGTAATATGGGATATCCTGTGAGCTTCAAAATTACAAACATATGATGCAAATTTCAGCTTAGCCATTACTAGTTATGTGATCTCTGGCAGGTCACTTCACTTCTCTGAGCTTCCATTTTCTCACCTACAATATGGAAGTATTAATAACTACCCGATAAGATTATTCTAAGGAGATCCAAGTATGTAAAGTACCAAACTAAGCACAAAGGTCATGTTCAAGCCAAAAGTCTCTTCCTCAAATTCCCAATCCCCTATGATGTCTTATAATAGATGTGTACTTTGAAGAATATAATTGCACAACAAACGGACATGGTCTCTATCTTCATGGGCCATGGAATGAATGAATATATATATTCGCACACACACACACACACACACACACACACACACACACACACACACACACAGAGTGATAAGTCCTATAAAGGAGGGAGTCCTAGAATAACAAGGAAAATCTAGCAAGAGTGGTTAAGAAAGTCCCTCCAAAGAGGTGACATTTAAGCTGAGACCTAAAAGATAAAAATACATCTTATCTTACCACCTCCAAAACCTTGGCCTACTCCCAACCATCATTTCTCTCTCTCTAACAGTCTCCATCACCCTCCCTGGGCTACTTGACCTCTGACTGTAAACATATACCAGCCTTACACTTCTCAATGGGCAAAAGAAGAGGTCACACACCTCATTTGATTCACTATTTTCTCTAGCTATTCATTTTCTATTTGCCATCATTAAAGGTATTTAAAAGAATGGCCAAAATCTTTCAAAAGCAGGTTTCCCTAAAGTGGAATATTCATTTACTTTCTAGAAATAACAGCTTTGCCCAGAACTCTATTCATTTGAATGTAGTGTTTCTTTAAAAAGTCCTATTATCACCCCCCCCCAAAAAAAAACCCTCGTTGTTGCTGAGATATAGTTTCCTTGTAGCACAATGCTAATATATGTATATGATATGCACATACATAAGCCTATAATGGATGGGAAGTAAGGTTTGAAATTGTAACTTTAAAGATACCATGAATAAATGAGAAATACAATGGGTAAACCATGCTTTTTATCAAATGCTTAGTAAAATGATCTTATAATGCTCATAACTTAATGTTTATTTGGCCATCGACTCTAAATTTCCTTTTAGTGGGAATGTTTCTATGCCAAACTGTCAGGCACACTGCAAATGACTCCACCTTTTTTTTAACTAATATACTCCTTATGCTAATAACTAAAAATTGTCTGTTTGCTTAAAAAAATTTTTTGGCAGGTCACAAAACTCCTTAATTAGCTCATAAAGTATTTACATACATTTTTAATGGAAACATCAAAATGCTATTCAGAGAGATAAAGAAATGCATGCTAAGTCACTAAAAATAGTCTTTATTTTACTATAGTTTATCATAAACATGTTATAGCTACACAGTAAACATTTTTACATATAGTTAATATTTTCACATATAAAATTCTTTTCCAAAGGGCTATAAATAGGACAGCTTTTAATGGGATGACAATAAAAATAATATCACTTGTTTAGATAAAATGTTTTAACTTTTTCTTTTCTTCCCTTTTTAAATTTGTCATGGTGTTTTTTAAAAAATAAATTTTACTGTTTTGGGGGTTTGTTTGTTTGTTTGTTTTTACAGAGAGGAAGGGAGAGGGATAGAAAGTTATAAACATTGAGAGAGAAACATCAATCAGCTGCCTCCTGCACACTCCCTACTGGAGATGTTCCTGCAACCAAGGTACATGCCCTTAACCGAAATCGAACCTGGGACCCATCAGTCCCCAGGCCAACACTCTATCCACTGAGCCAAACAGGTTAGGGCTAGATAATTTTTAAAGAAACATTTGAAATCTGAGTGAAGAAAAATATCTTAAAATATTTGATAATGTGTGTGAGACAGTATAATACAAATGTTAAAACTTTTGGATAAATGATTAGAGGGGAAGAATAAGGAGAGAAGGAATTTTACCTAATGAAAAGATACCTCTGAAGAACTTTCTTTATAAATAACAATTGCCTGTATCATTTCCTTCCTACATATACTTAAAAGCATACTCTGAGGAATCTCAGTACCCTTGCACTCTGTAACACATGCTTAATATTATGAAGTTTTGAAAACAAAGGTAAAGCTGAGGAAGCTAAGTATATCCTTCTAATTTAAAACTGTAATCAACTTTCAAAAAATTAATTGTATACTTTTAAAAATCATGGAACATACTGCATGAAGGAATGAATATTACACTGAAATTGGGCAGGCATACCAACCAAAAGCATTTCCAGATGGCAAAGAATTAGTTGAAACAAGAATTACAGAAGTATATTCCAAGCAATAGTCTGTCTTTGATAATTTAGAGGCAGCCGTGATAGCCACTACTTGTACATGACAGTCATATGAAATAATAAACCTTGCTAGCTATAAACATTACCAAATTCTGACACTATTGATTTATTATGTCTAACAGTGACATCAAACCAAACAACTGACAGAAACAATGTTACAGCTTTAAGAGCAGTTTGTCAACGATTAATACTGCCAAACGGGGTTTAGCTTTATGCTGGGACTGCTTGTCTAGCAGTTGTCAATCCAAGCAAAAATTACCACTGCCATGCGTCTGCTAACACAGGCCCGAGGCGCCGCTCCGTTAGCCCTCATTACCCCATCACTGCAAATACAGATGCAAGGCCAGTCCCTATTTAATATGCATGTTAATTATGCAAATTATTAATTGGGCTGGTGCTTGAGGACTTGTGTTTATGCCCAGATTAGAGTCAATAACTGTATCACACAGCATTCTAAGCCTGACCTGTGTGACAGAAATAAAGCTGTGCAGGAAGCAACATTTTTCTCAGACTCTTCTAGTTCAGAACACTCGCTCTATACAGAGTATTTCACATGGATTCAGAAACAGGCCCCACAGGGGAGCCACAGAAACCACAGAATAGATCTCTTATTAATATATTTATTTGTTAATATCCTCTGCCCGATATTGTTCATAATTATTTACAACATTCATTAAATTACTTTACCAAGTCCATTGTTTCTATAGAAAAAATGCTGAATGCACTAAGTGTTAAAATATATTTTTATAGTTATTTTTTTTCCAATAAGGCTATGGTTTTTGTCCTATTTATATTACGTGTCTATAAAAATTGTATGACATGATATTATGTTGTAAATTTTTTTATTTTAAAAAAAAATCATACAGATTTAAACCCCCAAAGATAGAGAGCAAAGCTATAAGGTTTTCCAATTAAAATTTACAGCAGACAATGTTGTAAATTTTATACAGTTGTAATGCTTGCTGCAGTTGTACTGAAATGGGAACTATTGATCAGTGTGATTTCCCAGGATACATGGGGGGGGAACAAGGTATTGCAGAAAGAGAAACAAAACTTTCATTTGTAAAGCTTTCTATTAGACTTGACTGCCCTCATTTGGTCCTAGATGCATCTATCTAAACAGGGAAAAAGTCACATTCTCCCCACGTAATTACAATGAAAGCAAAACAAAAAACAAACAAAACACAAACTTATTAATCCAAAGTAACATTGTGCTCTAGTAAAAGGAATAGTTTTGATATACTATCAAGATGATATCTACAACGATGAAAAGATAATTAATATTTGAAAAAAAATGTTATAAGGGAAAAAATCTTTATCTTGAAAATAAACCTAAATAAAAATCAATTAGAATAACACTAGCAAAGCATATATTAATAGGAACCATTAATAATGCATTTATAGTAGTTGAATTAGTTTCTATAAAGTGCTTTTATAAATTTTATAAATGTAAGTTATTAGATTTATAGAAATTTAAATTATTAGCAGAAAGAAACTAAAAACCTTAGTTTGCCAAAATGTGTTAATAAAATATCACAGGCAGGCTCAATATGAAATCAGTGTATTAAAGTTGAGCCTCCATAAACTGATTTTCAGCTAAAAATGAAACTAAAGTTCTGATTCCCGTTCTGCCTGGTTTTGTTGTAGAGTCTTACTGGTGACATCTCAAATTTTTCTTAATCTTACAAATAATAGAATAGGTTTCGGTTATTTAACTAATAAAAGATGGAATTTATGTCCAGAGACCTCCATGCAGATAACCCAGAAAGATAAAATTAAACTGACTTAATTCGACTTGGTTACCTCATGTTTCATACAAACTAGGTCACTGATAATAAAAATCTCTACTATTTACCAAGGACCAACTTTTTTACAGGGTCTTTTCATGTTAATATGTAATGTTATAATGTAAATCTATTAATGTTCTTGTTTAAAGAAATGCAGTTTTCACATTAGCGTCCATTTTATTAATTAATATTAAGGAGTAAAGTATCAATTCTATAAACTGTCTAAAAACTTTCACTTGGGTGTATTTTTTAATACTCATTTTTAAATTGTAATAATTTATAGGTAATTTAAGACAGTAATAAACATTCATTTATAACCATAAAAATTATTTCCAAAAAAAAGGTGCACATAAACTCAAATGATCTCAACTTTTATATTTTAATCCTCACCTGAGGATATGTTAAAGAGAGAGAAGGGAGAGAGAGAGAAACACTGATTGGTTGCCTCTTGTATGCTCCCAGACCAGGGACCAAACCCACAGACTCAGTGTATGCCCTGACCTGACACCAAACCCACAGCTATTTTGGAGTGTGGGATGACGCTCCAACCAACTGAGCCACCCAGTTGGGGCAAATGATCTCAACTGTCAATGGGGATACTTTTATCTGGGTGATTATAAATTTTAAACTTCAATATAACACAAATTTTTTATTATTTTTTTTTAAATAATTTCATTTCTTTTTTTTATATTTTTTATTGATTTTTTACAGAGCGGAAGGGAGAGGGATAGAAAGTCAGAAACATCGATGAGAGAGAGACATCGATCAGCCGCCTCTTGCACGCCCCCTACTGGGGATGTGCCCGCAGCCAAGGTACATGCCCTTGCCGGAATCGAACCTGGGACCCTTCAGTCGGCAGTCCGACGCTCTATCCACTGAGCCAAACCGGTCTCGGCCAAATTTTTATTATTAAATTTTATTCTTGGATACATTTGAAGATGACTTTTCCTGTCTTTTCTCATCCAAAGACACCCAAAAGTTTGAATTTTCAGTGTTTCTTTGTGGCATCCAGTGCTGAGTATTTTCAGTGTATTCTAAATAAGTGTAGTTTTCTAGCAGTTGGCTGACCTTATTTGTGTAAAAATGACTGTACCAAAAGATGTGATTTTTACACTATTTTGGACCTTTTCCTCTTGGTGTTAGTTCCAACAACAACAAAAAAAACATGAGAGTAAAAAATATATTTAAAGAGGCTCTGTTTAGAACTATGGTCTATATTTATATATTGAGATAAGCCAGTAAGACTCTAATTTGTCAATATTATTTTTAAAAGTTAAATTCTGCACTTAAATAAGTCCTAAACTCAGGTCAGGAGCATAATTTATATTCTGAGGTGTGGAAAAAGATGGTGAAGCACAATACCAACAAGACCAAAGGCAAGGGTGTGACCTCTAGGTGGGCCAATAAGTCACACGCCGTACACACACTGACTCGACAGTACTGTAAAATGAAAAAAAAGAATATACTTAGACTCTGAAAGATACGCGTATATTAATAAAATGTAGATAAACATTAAAAATCAATCTTCTTGCCTCATACTAAATAGTAAGTATATACTAAAGGCCTACGAGATATTGCTAAATATGCTAATTATTAACAACAAAAGTTTAAGCATTTATAAATTCCCAAGGCAGTGCAATCCAATCATGAAATCACTATCAAATGTTGTGTGTAGAAGCAGAGGAAAGTTTCAGAGGAATAACTGGAAATGGAATATTCTCATAAAAAGTTATAAGAACTATGACTATAATATTTCCTGGGGAAAAAAACAGAATTTTGTTTCACTTTCAATTGTAACATGTTTCATAACAGTAAAAAAACAATATGACAAATTGACCCAAAACAACACCCCACCTTCAATGCTTCCAGAGACTGCGCATCAGCCAACAGTTTATTCAAAGACTGAACGAACCTCTGCTTGAAGTGTAGAGACCGGAATCTCACTGCACACTGCAGTGCTTATTCCAAACACAGTCAATGATTCTGAAAGCCAACTGCCCATCTTTAGCACCGATCACTTATAACATGGGGAATGTAATAGTCTAGATAACCTCTCACATCAACAACTTGAATTAAAACAGGTAGTAAGAAACAACATTCTATTATAAAAGGGAAAAAAACAGACAATGGATGGATCTAATAATGGGAAAAGATAACAAAGACCTAGGATTCTAGCATCTGGCACTAAATGAACTTTTTTGTAAACTGAATGGCGGTTTCCATAACTGCTCCAAGCATCATTCCTTTGCCAAGGCAGTAAACAGCTTTTATCAGCAATAACGATGGCATAATCCCAGCTAAAAAGGAAAGTAACATATGGCAGCAGCCCTTCAAATGCCATCCCGACAAAGTAGGGGGCATTTTTATTACAGCGTCCACTTGCAGAAAATCTGCCTGACATCTTCCCCTTTTTTCTTCTCTTTTTACTTATTTGTTTTGTAGGTTATCATCTTCTGTAAACTGACTTATCACATTTGGGGATTTTAAACTAATGATTCCTTGTTCTTAAATCCACTCAGACTTACACAAAGAGACCGCCATATCTAATAAGGGCAAATAAAACGGAGCTGCCTATTAAAAAATTTTTTGAAATCGTTAAACTTAAAAACAAATGCTCTTAAGGATATTGGTACCTAGCATAATTACTTATATACAATGAACACTCAGAAAATAAATTGATTTTAGAATATAATAAGAATTCTCAAGAAATTCAGATGAAAAAATAATGCTCACATAAAGATTACTTGGTATAAGGCTGATAAACAATGAACAGTTAACTGTAAAAAACATAATCTATAAATGACCTTAATCTTATTTGATATGTGTTAAAATGTCAGACTTCATACTATATATCTCTGATCAAACCACAGTGAAATATTTTTTTAGGTCAACATACTGTTTATCAATAAAAGTGAAAAGGAGAATGCTTCTATAAAATATCTTCTAATCGCCTGTGGGGTGGACTAATGAATAATAAATCCCATCTTGGTTTTCAATAACGACTTCCTATTTTCATTGACAAGTCAATGGCTGTTTTTTTGTTTGTTTGTTTTTTTATCTAGGCTCTTGATCTTTCATAATACCTTGGAAATATATTCTGAGAATGACAAAGATGCTATTTTGAGTCAGATTTTAATGCTATAATAAACAGATTTGGAAAATTAGTTTACTAATTAACACAGCAATTATTCTGTCTTAAACATTTAACATGTTATTACACACTTAGCCAAATGCAAACCTTTGTTTACTTCAGGCAAATGTATTAAGTGATAGAGGAATCAATGAAAAAGTAAGAGAATGCTAATATTTTTGACATCTCTACCTATAAATATTTTTTCCAGACTGAAAAATATATCTAATAGCACCACTCGCTGATGTGCACTACAGTTTACCACAGTGTCTATATTTCTGTTGTCAGTTTTACAGTATCTCCCTTCATTAAACCTATCAAGTTTTCCTTTTGATCATGCAACCAAGACCAGAAGACAGATATCTTCCCGGAACAGAGCAGTCTGCCAAGCCTTTCACAAGACCAGCTTAACCTCCCTATTGATTTTCTCAACACAGCGGCCATTCATTGTTTGTGACATTTGGCTGTCGGCTCTTTAACACCCTTCAACCAAATCAATTTCATATTTTTGTCAATGCTCTACAAGAGGATGAGTAAAAATAGGAAGAGACTTAGCATGATTTAAAATGTTGGTTTTTTTCAAACAGTTTTAGCTTTAGTTTTTATAAGGTAAACTTAATTCATGTCCTTATCTATACTTCCGGGGGGGTGGGGGAGAAAGAAGCATTGTAAATTAAATTTTTTCAGTACAGTAATGATCTTCTTCTTGAATATTTTAAAGATTTCTAATTTTCTTAATGTAAATGAATTCTTATATAATCACACACTACTTGACCTAAAAATAATATATGAAAACAACGTGTTTTCTATGGTTTGAATAATTTAAAAATATGTAAGAAACTCTGTAAGGGCTAATTATTACACAACATCATCATTACTGTTTTCAAAAGGCAAACCATGTCAAAAAAGCACAATTCATCATTTTGCCCAACCTTAATTCTGAATTTCCAGTGTACCTGAATATTAAATGCCATGGACTACCTTCAGGCTATAAACGCAAAAACTCCTTTTGACATCAGTTAGAACAACATGTGAAAATCAAAGACACGTATGTTCTAAATTGTACCAAATCTCCCATCTTTCATAAAGTTCAGCAGACTCTCACGGACATAAATCCAGTCAGAACAAAACTCAAAAGAAGTAGGCATGTTCATCTTATTTTAATTAGGAAAATGTTAAGCTACAATTTTATATTAATTACTAGTAGACTGCTTGCTTTTTAATATTATCAAAGGAAATCTTGAAATCATAGCTAGTGATTTATCTCAATATATATTTAAGGGAAAGGAGTGAGTTAATGACTTGAAAAATCTGATGGTTCCTTTGGAATTATTATACATTATCACAAAATGCATACAATATGCAATTCCTCAAATATACAATAACCTAATATACCTGTACTTTGCAAGCATATTAATAGATATTCTAAAAACATCTACACAGTTATAATGCCAAGTAAGTAAAAATAAAGTTGCAAAGGCAGTTTTTAGGTATAAACATTTATCTAACACGCCTAAACCATTAAAAACATAAATTAATAATCTGATCATTCAAACAGGGTCTATGAAGCCTTTTGGAAATACAGTGCACATACATATTTTGGGTGTTGCCAAATGTAATTAATTATATTTCATTAAGTCTAAGACACCAACAGTTGTAAGATTTACCATGAATATATGTACTTTTAAAGAAGAAATTTTTTGCCAATTATACCATAACATAACATTGATTATTAGAGGTATCCTGACTTCCAAAATGTTAAAATGTGGGAAGGAAATAAATTTTTTAGAATCAGTGAAACATGGTAACAATGAACTAGAATGACATCTACTATTGGTTCTTTATGTGTACATTTAAAATTGTACATGTTAAACATTGTACAAAGCACTTCAGGTCACTTTGGGATATTGTCATGACCTTGTGCCTAATAAACTGACTCCCACATTATCCACAAACTCCTTATGAATATGTTGATGTATAAAGTACAGCATAATGAATAATGCACACACTAAGAAGCCATATCACATCTGCCATACTTGCAAATACATCATTCTGGAAAATTTGTCTAAACAACTAATAATCTATGGCACATTCTCCACAGCAATGCTTAGGAAAGAAACACTATGGAATTAAAAGTACTTAAATTTGAATAAGGATCTGTCACTTATTATGTGGTCCTGGGCAAGCTTCCTAACATCTCTAAGCCTCAGTTTTTTAATTAATAAAAACAGAAATAGCTCTAGCCAATTTGGCTCAGTGCATAGAGTGCTGACCCATGGACTGAAGGGTCCTGGATTCAATTCCAGTCGAGGCACACACCTCAGATGAAGCTCAATCGCTGGCCCTGGTCACAGCTCGTGGGAGAGGCAAACAGCTGATGTATTTCTCTCCCATCAATGTCTCTCTCTCTGTGTCTGTCTCACTCCCTCCCACTCTCTCTAAAAATTGATGAGAAAATATCCTCCAGTGATTAACAACATTAACAAAATAAAACAAATAAAAACTGTACATATATCTAAGCAAACAAATAAAAAAAAGGAAATAATACTACCTGCCTTTCAGACCTACTGTGAGAGTTAAATAAGGTATGTCAAAATTCTTAATAGAGAACTCAGCAAATTGTAAATGTTCAATAAATGTTTCTTTCCTTCTTACTACCAAGACATTGCAAAACCTGCATTATAACTATAACCATATATAAGCTAATGAATAGTTGATTACAAATCAATCTGATATAAATATTTTAAGATGTTTTAATGGTTCCTTGGAAATCATCATACATTATCACAGAATGCATATGCAGCCAATTACATATGATTAGATCCACAAGAATGTAAAATTCCAAAAGTACAGAAATTTGTCTATTTTGTTCACTATTGTATCTCTAGCATCTAGAACAATGCCTAGCACACATTAGGCATTCAATAAATATTTTCGAATGAATTAAGATTTCAAAGAACTTTTAATTTCCAATCCCACATTAAATTTTAATTTGGTAGCAAGTCAATGAAGACAATGTAAGAAAAGACTATTTTCTCCCATCTCTCCCATCCTAAAAATTACTGACCATAACAAATTACTTTATACCAATAACTGAACAACAACACTGTAATTAATTCAACAAGTATTTGTAAAGCATCTACCATCAGAACAAGTGCAGTGCTGGGTACTGAGGAAAATAAACCTAAGTAGTATAAGATACATTTGCTGTCTTCACGAGAAGACAAAATAATAACATGCATGAAACCAGATATGATTAAGTTTCTAAATAAACCACATAGACAGACAATAATTTCCCCCTAGATACAAAAAATTAAAATAAATTAGAACAAGATAAAAATAACAAAATATGGAATCAAGAGATGACATAATGAAGTGGTTTCATGCTAATCCAGAAAGACTGATCATTGTTCATTCTCCAATGAAGGATACTCTAAACACTCTACCCTATGGAAAGTCCACAGATTCCAAACCAGACATCATTAGCCCTCTAAAGCAGAGGAGAAAATATTTCACTTAAGGTAAGTTATGCGAGTTAAAGGAGCAACAATGAACTGGGCATGAACAATCAACATGTTAGGTCTAGCAATGACACCAGATAAGCCTACCCTAGCACCTGTTCAAGTCAACATATTTACTGATGTTGCTTTGTGCCAGGCCCTATGCAAAGCATCAGAGTATCTATACTAGTACAAAGGTAATATGCAGATTGGTCACAATGCCCTCACAGTAACAACCGAACAGCAGGCACTGTGGGGCAACCAGGCCAGTGGGCAAAGGGGGGAGGCGAGGGGAGGGCGAAGGGTATAGGGAAGGGGGTCAGTTAGGGGCAACCAGCTGCAGGGAGGAGGGCAGTTGGGGTCGACCAGGCAGGCAGGCAGGTGAGCAGTTAGGAGCCAGTGGACCCGGATTGTGAGAGGGATGTCCAACTGCCTGTTTCGACTTAATCTCTGGGATTGGGCCAAAACCGGCAGTCAGACATCCCCCCAGGGGTCCTGGATTAGAGAGGGTTCAGGCTGAGCTGAGGGGACCAGCTCCCCCTCATGCATGAATGTTGTGCACTGGGCCTCTAGTACAAACATAATAAGAAACAAACATACCTCAAAAAGCTATTCGAGAAGATAGCGCTTAACTCAGATTGCAGTGATCTATTTGTGCCTCTGCAATTACAACCATTCTATAGGTTAAATTCATGGGCTGAAAGATGGGACAAGATAGTCTTCTAGAGAACAATCAAATCAGTCCCTAGACTATGCTTTGCTCATTTGAATAAATGGTAAGAAAAGTTACTATGAAATGAATATATGATCTTTATTGAAAAGCTGAAAAATATAAAGAAGAAAACATATAGAATCCTATTTCCATCACTGAGGGGTAACCAGTATATACCATTATATAAAGTAAATATTTGTTCTTTATTCTCTCAGAAATTATTTGCCCTATATGAAAGAACTTTGGGGAAATTGAAGAAGACTAGAGGCCCAGTGCATGAAATTAGTGCACAAGTAGGGTCCCTAGGCATGGCCGGCAATCAGAGCCGATCTGTGGGGCAAACAGGGAGGCCCCCACTGGCACCTGCCTTGGCCAACCTGGCACCACCCACTCACCGGCCCCGCCCCTTGCCACTGCCGCTGGTCGCCTCCCTTTGTGAGGTGACTGGCCGGGTGATCAGGGGCCCCTGCCTTGCTGGCCTGGGGCCTTTGGGCTGGGGGCAGCTCTTGCATTGAGCATCATAGCAACCAGTCATTCCGCCTTTTGGTCAAATTGCATTATTAGGCTTTTATTATATAGGATGGTATACTACTATTTCAAAAACTGCTTCATAAATTACTATACTAAACATTTTCCATAGTTAGGCATTCTCTAATCTTCTAAAACATGATTTAAGATAATTATATGGAATTTTTATCCTATGATTATAGCATAATTTATCCACATCACCTGTTGTCACATATTTTCATTATCTACAATTTTGTCCTATAAAGAATAATGCTGCAAACTAGACCACTGAATAATTAAATAGTAGATATAGGAAAGTTTTTCCTCATAGATGATTCCAGTAACATATGAAAAAGAAATAACAGAATCAAAATATCTCCATTTTGCAATCCCAAATAAACTAACAGATACAGGCGTGGAGCATCACTTAATTGCCAATATCTCACACACAAAAAAAGAAAGGAAAGTAGACATGTGCCACCTGATATAAGAACATATACAATTTATGAAACAATCCTGCAGGGAAAACATTTTAAGCCAAAATATGATTAAACCTATAGATTCAACTGTCAACTTGCAGGAATACAAAGAACAGAGGACATGCTAAACTATACTATGGGGATATAATCAGCAAAATCCAGACTGGGAATTACGGGACCAACAACCCTGTTTTGTTTTCAATAAAAAAGTACAAGGGAAAATAAAAATAAGAAAGAAGTTTTAAATTAACAAAACACTTTAAAAAGATACTTCAACTAATTGCAATGGGTAGACTGTATATGCATTCCAATTTAATCAAACCATATGACTATATGATGACATTAAAGAACTGCTGTTAATATTTTGGTGTAACAATAGTATAGTGACACTTTTTTTTAAGAGTCCTAATTTCTCAGCGGTATATACCAAAATATTTAGAAGTAATATAATATGTCTTGGGTTTACTTCAAAAAATACTTGAGGGAGAAATAGAGGTGAGAATCAAAGATGGCTGGCCATGATTTGGTCAAGTTTGATGTTTGGTGTTCTATTATTCTATTTTCTACAGCATGGCTCAAAATTTACCTTACTAAAAATTTAAAAGGAGAAATGTTGCCGCGGTGACCATCTTTGCATATATATCTTTATGTATGTATCTATTTCCTTAGTATTAACTCCTTAAATATTTGAGAATAAATCTTTCTAAGGCTTTCAAAATATGTTCCTAAAATGACCTGAAAATGTGCCTGCTCACACTATATACTACAAGCAGTGACTATAGTGCTGTGTGTTACCCCTACATTCACCAATATAAATGTCTTATGTTAATAAACTTAATAAGCATAATTGAGCAATGTCTAGTTTTAATATGACATGAGCAGTAACATTTGTCCCACAATCCTACACATTATATGGTACTAAGAAGTATTTATAAGTGTTTCTCTGTTACATATATAATTATTTCTAGGTATTGTAAAAAATAAAGAAAAATAAAAGAAATTATGAGTGATTGTTTGTATCCTTCCTCCTCAAATGACATCTTCAGTTCACATAAATAAATCTTCTTAAAATCTAAACAAGAGAAATTAATATTTACTCATTTTTACAGACTTTACAGAACGTATATAGAAAAAAATTAATTCAGTGATTTAATTTCCTTTTATAGTCAAGGCCTATGGCTAAATGCAATACCATAAAATGTTGTTTATTACATTTATTTGTAAATTAGTCAAACAATATACCAACACAGACTATCAAAATCTATAAATTTATTTATTTCAACATTCTTCTTTCAAGATAAATTACACTACTTTTGTAATTTCCTAGCATTCACTCAGGTTTTCTTATGTAGTGCATTGTCTCCTGGTACTAACCTAGAAATAGGCAGGCTTAGTGGTGGCAGAGCTTCAAATATTATATACTTACATTTTTAAATCAGGGCAGACACCTGAGACAAAAACTGTCCCCAAAGCTGCCTACAACAGCTACATGCTGGTCACTCTTTCTTGTCAAGGCTGATTTATTGCCTCCTTGCTGTTCAATTTCACATTTTGTCCTCATCATATCCCTGGCTCATGATCATTCTATGCTGACCCTTGTAGGGCAGGCAGGGAATATTGATAAAACAATTATCTGTTAGCCGTTCATTTGATTTTCCATTTCAATTACGGATTGCACGAGGCAAAAGGAAAAAGATTGCATCATTGATTTTTCTACCTTACAACAGTACAGAGTTGCTTTGATGGTTATAAAATGAATGCAACTCAACCATGCTTTTAAAGGTCATATTTTTTTTTGTTTTAGCGTATTTTTTCAAAGCTTAACATATGCAACTGTACACATTCCATACAGAAAAACTACCTTCAAAAGCCAAGCTAAGTTGTTGCTTAGGTGAGAAAAAATATATATAAGGAAAAATGCTTCAGATGAGTCTGAACCATTTCATAGCTGCATTCACATTACATAGTAAAGGACTTTCTGGAAAAGCACACGTTTAGGGAATTTCCAAGGTTTTCTGAAAGATTTAGGTACGAAGAACATAGCAAGCAATCCCTTTCAAAGGACTAAAATAAAAACCGCCAGGTCCTGATTCTTAACTACAGTTAGTTACACAGTAATACAGGGTAGTTTCTTCAGCTCCTATAATATGCAAGAAGCAGTTTTGATTTTTTTTAAAGCATATTATACTACTAACCATACCCATGTTTAAACCCTCACCTATCTGAAAGGCTGATAATATGCTATTGCTCGCCAGTGATCCAGGACGGTCACAGTCAGAGAGAAATGGTGCTGAATCTACTAAACTTCATTACGGTTCAGCGAATGGTACAGCTCCAGGGGATGTTCACATGGCCGACCTTAAGAAAAGTTCAGCCTTTGATCAAGGTTTAGTGTTCCTGGAGCAGCAATGGTACAGGAAAGGGTTTCTATTTTCTGTGCCATAAGGTGCCGATGTTGATCTTCTTAAAGCCCCAGAGTTTTCTTGGAAGACTGGATTACACTCAGCAATTAAGGTAATGAACTAGCTGAGGTAACAAAGCATAATGATCTCTTTTGTCCTTTGAATTCTTATGAACTCCACTCATTCACAATAGTCTGGCATGCAAAGCTTTTTCAAACCCTGTACTGCTTAAAACTGTGTAAAAATGATTACTTCCATTATGCCTTCATGGTTTGACATTTTTAATTTAAACACCTGTAATATTTAAGCATACTTTTCAGAAGCAAAATACCCACTCAGAGAAACGCTAGCTTACATTCTGGTAATATTTTGACATTCTATATAGTATATTTTAATGCCTGAGAAGATAATGTGATGAATCCATTATAAATATCTCAAAATATGTATACCTAGGATTTTTTCTGGATTTTTTGTTTTGTTTTGTTTTTAGACACTAAGATTTTATTTTTTAACGCTGGTATTCTGGTAGGTAAAATAATCACTTTTAAAGCTTGTTGCCAGTGTTAAAACACTTCAAGTTCAATGTGATCTAAAAGATGAAGGCAAAAAATATATATAAATAATAACAGAAAAATTACTTTAAAATGGATTCTTCATATTATAATTAGTGTATTTTTTATAACTTTAAACCTCTTTTAGAAAATGATATTTTTATACAGAAAATTTCCTAGAATTTACTGTCACATTTATCTTATAAATATTTTTTAAAAACATCTGGGCACTATTTTTTACATTTTCTCAAATCTTTGCATGTTATAAACCTTCACCACTGCAGAATTTGCTGCTCTCTGATCTTTCATCTTAACACATTTCCAGCCCCAAATTTCACTTCAATCTCACCTCATCTCTCCATACTACATTAACCCCTGGCAATTGCCTTCCAAATGACCCCATTAAGCTGTAATTGCCTCAGCAGGCCTGCACTTTCGCTTGTAATTCTGTACCTCTCATCTCCCAGACGTTCTCTCAGCATCATTTCATGTTCTGGCTCCCTTCACTGAGCTCAGCTTATGACCTCGCTGCACCATGGCCGAAATGACTACTAAAAGCATAACAGAGACAGAATTCCATTACTTATTTTTAAAAGTTCTCTGGTGCCCTAATGTAATATTCTTTCGGGACTGTTGTCAAGGATACCAAGCACCGGCCATTAAAACCTTTTGTTTTCCAAGGCATTCCGTCTTTTATTAATAAATAAAGATAAAGATAATGTGCATCCAGCCGGTAGAAAGTCAGGGTATGTTTGTAATTTTCTCTCTCTATTCCAACCTTATTCTGTCCATAATGTTTAGTAAATACAGATAATAGAAAAAGCCTTTTTAAAATTCTCCACGTGCTCCATCACACCAGACCAAAAATAATATAAGAATTAATTAACATATACATCTAAAAGCTTGAGAACAACTCCTTTTAAAATCTCATGTAAATTACACACTCATATTTAAGTAACCTGATGGAGACATTCATGATATTAGTTTATAAACAACATTTGTAATCACTCCATGTTAGAATGTCAGTCTCTTATGGGTAAATGAAATTCCCAATGAACAATCTCTGAACAGTACAGCCAAATAAGAAGAAAAGGCTTATTAAATTTTCCAACTAGGCTTTAGATATTTTAGGGAAGTCTGTATTCACTAAACAGAGAAAACGGAAAAGAAGATAACTTAATATTTTATTATTGTTCCAAATCAAATCAAGCACCATTAAAAATGAAAAGGTGAAATTTCTTTATCATGAAATCCAAAGGATAGCCTCAGTAAAACTCAGTACAATGCTAGAACTGACAGAAAAATAGAAGGGCTGAATTTTGTACACAAGAAAGACTACTTCCCCCCCTAAAATAAAGGGGAAAATTTGGATCATATTTTAAGCAAATTCTAAATGCAAAACTCTTAAGTTATAAGTGAACCAAGCAAATGAAAAAAAAAAATCAGCAATTTTAAAAGACCTCCCAAAACAATACAATTAGGAAAAGAAGTCTGAGGCAAAACCCACAAAATTGGGCATGAATGAGGCACAAAAGCAAGCAAGTCTTCAAACCGAAGTTGTGCCCGGCCTATGTGGCTGAGCATTGACCCATGAACCAAGAGGTCCCTGGTTCCATCCCGGTCAGGGCACAAGCCCAGGTTGCAGGCTTAATCCCCAGAAGGAGGTGTGCAAGAGCCCGTCTATCGGGGTGTCTCATTGATTTTGCTATGTCTCTATCCCTCTCTCTCCTTCTCCCTCTAAAATGTCAATACAAACATTTTTTTTAAATGAGAGTTGCATGCAAAAGAACATTAGCAACTTCTCTCCATAATCTTGGGTCAATATTGACCTGTTTTACCCTACACTCCTACTGCTCTGGCTTAAAAACTGCCTTGTGCGTTTCCCTTTAGACCTCTCCTACCCATGAACACCATTAAGCTAATACACGCTGCTCAGTGCCTCCAAAAACACACATTTTTAAAAACTGAAGCTGCTAGTTTCTAGACTACACCACATGAAATACAAAATGAAAACACTAGGTGAATTTCTCCTAACAGGATGGCTGAGAAAGACTGAATGCAGAGAGGTGAATTCTTTTATGCATGTAATAGTTCAGAAAACTGATATGATGTCAACATGAATGTGTTTTACAATAAAATTGGGTGTCAGAGCCAGAATGGATTCACTGTCTCTGCAGGCCAGAGCATGGCCACTGTTGCCTAGAATTGAGTAAAGTTGTCAACTGAACTGATGTTTAGCTCCAGTAAGAAGACCTGAAAGAGAAGAACTAGCTCACAGAAAACTCACTAAAGCAACTTTTTGCTTTAAGAAACACAGCTTATATTTCTAACTCCACATAAAGGAGGTCAGTTACTTTATCATTTGAAGGCAAAAAATTAACTGCCACATCATCAAAAAATAAAGATATACTAAATAAAAGTCTTTAAAATTAGAGCTGAAATACAATATAAGAAAATAAAATCATTCCATTTTTGAGATAGGGTATTTATTGCCTTTACTTAAATGTTTCATCTATATACTTGTTAATAGTACATCAAAAACTTCAATAAGAAGCAAAAGCACTGAGGTCATTTAAATTTTTGTACACTAATCCAATGCTACAGTTTACTACAACATTCTTTTAAAATCAACTCCATCTAGAACAGTTAAAAGATCAACTTAATCTCCCTTGATTCTGTAACCAGGACAATCTCGTCAGCCTACAGTAAAGAGGGCACTGCCCACCCACAACCTTCGTAACAAAAGCAGGCTGTACATGCGACAGGCCCTGGGAGCTCACGTCCAAAACAAGTCATACAACAAACAGCAGGGCTCTCCTCCAGAGACTTCATTCTTTCCTCTCCTTCTCTGTCACTGAACAAACTGGGGTTAAGACAACACTCTAGGGATGAAACAGCAAAGAGGAGAAAAAGTAAAGTGGTGATCAACATCCTGTTGCAACAGTTACGTGCATAAAAATCCAGCCAAGCATTTCTCTGCCTGCCATATTGCAAATCCAGGGCAAAAAAACATAGTACCTAGGGGGTACCAGCTAAATGCAAACAGAGGAATAATCAACTATGTTTCTCCTACCCCCACAAAACCAGCATTTGCCAAATCTGATTTTTAAAATACTGTCACAAAATATTTGAGTTTTAAACAATGAGAATAAATTTAACAAGATGTATAACCTAATTTAAAATTTAACTAGAATTTGGGAACAAGTACAAACCCTACTACTTAGGGGTGATCCTACCCCAGGTGATCTTGGTCAATTTATTAAACCTTTCTAGGTCTTGAAGTTTTCTCACCTGAAAAACAAGAATAGTCAAGCAAATCACAGTTGACACAAGTAAAGAGCCTATCACAATCCCTAGTATATGGGGACTCCTAATAAATGTTAATACATAATAAAGTAATAATTCTAACTAATAATACAGTTAGATGCTATATAGTAATTGGATTAACTTGATCAACAGAAACCAGATATGGTGAAGCTCAATACCGGCAATAACAGTAACATATTGAACAACTTAAAATCAAACAAGCAGATTCCACAAAAGAGGTACAATTTGGGTTCAAACCTAGACTCACTTTAAATATTCTTCCCATAGCAATTCAATTAGAATGAGATTCAAAAGAAAAAGAACAAAGAAATAACCTTGTAATATAAATATTTGCAGTCTTTGCCCTTTATCCTATACAAACATATAATGTGCCAAAAGGCCATATAGCACCTTTTAAAACTAAAATTTTTCTTCATATAGGAAGATGCCATACACTACTAGTATAAAATTATGGTCAATGCACCAAGAAAATCAATGAGTTAGGAAAGAAAAATGACCAATTCTTTAAAGGAAAGGAGAAAATTTTACTTGGAAGTTTAGCTATTGCTAAAGGATGGAATGTGTGTTAATAGCCACAAACAAGCCCCTAATGCATATCTAAGTAATAACATAAAAGCCAAGCATAAAAGGCTAGAAAAAAAAATGATACCTTTTGTTATACATTGCCTATAATAACTGCCCAAAAGCCAACATACAGAGGACAGCATTATTTGCATATAAACACAGAAAGCATAAAAACAACTCCTCTGGCGATACCCATATTTACAAAGAGGCATCTGAATGGCCCACTGTCCAAAGTGCCCCCTGTACCCCAGAAATGGACATCAGGAGATTGACAGATTAACAGAACACTGCCCTAGTCTCTTAAAGCTTTTGCTTAACACTAAGAATTTTTCAAGTCAGAAAAATACTTCAAAATGAGGTATAAATGTATGAGATCTCAGGAGTTCATTATCTCAACCCATAAACAGGAAGTCACTAAAAAAAACAATCTTGGCATGTTTAAGAATCATGCCAACATGATCCCTTTCTCTTACCTGTTTCTCAGTCTTCCATTTCTTGTTGTCCATATAGTGTATATACTTGATGTTTTGCAGTCATCCAAAACATCTTCCCTAAGTCTCCTATCAGAGTCATTAGGACCGATATGGCTTCCAAGCTTTTAACCTCCCCATAAATCTTTGGCTTCTCTCTGTGTGTCTGCTCATGTTAAATCCTGCTAACTTTAATTGTGTTCAACACAACTGGAGTTTACAACCTAACCACCTGGTAACCAGCGCTTACTCCTACTCTCACCCCTTCCATTTATCCTTCACTTCCTAAAATCCTGTTTCTCAATAATGATTTTCCATTTCATCCTTTGGCAAGGGCAGATAAAGAACTATATGAATAAAATTAGCATTTGTTGAGTTTCTAGTATATCTCAAGAACTCTCATTATCACATTCAAGCTCAATGAAGTTAAATGGAAAGTAGGTTACATGTGTTAGGAGTGAAAGGCAAGGACAAAGTTTTTTCATATTTTTAATTTACCTTTATTGTTAAAAGTATACAGCTGTCCCCAACCCCCCCTCGCCCCATTAATAGTATTTTTATTTTCTTTTTTTGTTTCTTCCTTTTTTGGTTAATCTTCACCTGAGATATTTTTTCCATTGATTAATTTTAGAGAGAAGGAGAGAGAAGGAGAGAGAACCGTCTACCACAGAGCCCCAGTTGGCCGGCCAAGGAAGGAAGCTGCAAGCCAGGTACATTCCCTTGACCAGAAATTGAACCTGCAACCCTTTGGTACATGGGCCAATGCTCTAACGATAGCGGCCAGGGCAAAGACAAGGTATTTTGATTAGAAGGCTATTTCTTTATCCTTCCTCTCTCTTTTAAAACTCATTCTAATTGAATTGCATGAAGAAGGCATTAATTTACTCAATCTATAGACTTTACAAGTTATAGGTATTCTGAATAAGTACACTTCTCTTTATTAGTCATGTTTCCTCAATTCTTCAAACCAACAATGAATGAGATTTACTTGATTCTCACTTCAAAATTTTCATTAATAGTAACAACATGTATCTACTGAGCACCTACCATGTGCCAGGCACTTGGCTTTATGCTTCCATGCATGATTTTATTTAATTCTCACAAATACTCAGAGATAAAGCACTATAATTATATCCATTTTATTAAAAAGTTATTTCTTCAAAGCAACCTAGCTGGGAAGTAGTGAAATTGGGACCCAAATCCAGTTCTGTATGGCACCAGAGCCCATATTCTGGATCATTCTAAGTATTAGGCTCCACCAAAAATCTCCATCTTGCCCAGCCGGTGTGGTTCAGTGATTGAACGTCACGGCTCAATTCCTGGTCAGGACCCAGTTGTGAGCTGGATCCCCAGTGTGGGACATGCAGGAAGCAACCCATCATGAATTCTCTCTCATTGATGTTTCTACCTCTCTTCCTCTCTTAAATCAATTATATATATATATATATGTGTGTTTTTTTTGTTTTTTTTTAGCCCTAGACAGTTTGGCTCAGTGGATTGAGTGTTAGCCTGGGGATTGAAGGGTTCCGGGTTTGATTCCGGTCAAGGGCACATGCCCAGGTTTCAGGCTCAGTCCCCAGTAGGGGGCATGTAAGAGGTAGCCAATCAATGATTCTCATCATTGATGTTTCTATCTCTCCCTCTTTCTTCCTTTCTGAAATCAATAAAAATATATTAAATAGATATATATTTTTTAATATCCACCTTACCTTGCTGCCTTCACTTTTTCTTCTACCTAGGCAAAAATTTGTCATTCCTTACATGTTATTTCCCTGGTAACTCTCCCAACATCCATTTTCTTTCCACCTTTAAGATTCTACTTTAGTCTCTTAATTTCATAAAACCTTTTTAGATTAGGTACCATACATTTCTACTCTAGACAATACAATAATAGCCACCATTCCTAGAATTTGTTCTCTCCAAATATTTTATGCTTTAGTACAAAGAGCTAGTTTAGGTATATGTATTTTTGTTAATTAACATTGGCAGAGTCCAATTTAATCTCATGAAGAACAAAGAACTATAAGTTGCAACACTAGTTAGCAACAAACTTAGTATTATTAGTGTAGATAACCTGATCATATCTGAAGAATGTGATTTGGTAGATTTTCCACATTCCGCAAAATATATCCTCCTATCATTTTCCATGTGTAGTCCAAATCTTCTTGTCTACCAGAATATGTCTGGAGTGTCTGATGACATCAAGGAGTGTAAGTTGAGCACTGCTAATAGAAAACCATTTGTAGCTTAGTACAGCAACTGTTTGTATGGATTGCAAAAATTTCTTTAAAATTGTGAGAGCAAGAACCTATTGTCCAAAATGTTCTTGAAAAATAAAGGATAGAAGAAGGAAGAAAGGATAGTGGAATCTGTTTTTCCTCAGGGTCCCAAATACATGGCAGTGGCTCTGCTCTCAGAATGTTTCTACCTTCCATTTCTACAGAACAGCTCCAACCAAAAATGCATCCTTTCGTGGCTACCTTTGGGAAAACCTTAACAAATCAAACTCTATGGACATACATGAGACCATAACTATTTGGAAGAATTAATTGCAGAATAGTTCAAAATGGCCCTTTATTAACCTTAATTATTACCATCTAGATTTTAAAGCATAAGTCACATAGTTCAATATGCAAAAAAGTCATTTAAAAAGTCATTTTCCTGAATGCAAACACCTTGTTATTCTTTGCCTTATTTTGAATAAGGTTGGCAAATTTTTTGCATGTTTAAGAATTATTTGTATTGCCTTTTCTGCTGTGTTTTTATATCTTTCGTCTATGTTTAACTGTAGTAGAATCCCAAATACATACAACTGCTATAAATCAGTAATAAAACAAGCCTATTAGAAAACCAGGCAAAGGATATAATTTATATAAAAATGTATAAGCAATTGGTTCATTATAAACCATAGCCAATATCACATCAGCATTATCACCCTAAAAACTTGTTGAAAGGTGACATTCATGGAGTATTTGCTAGCCTTGTTCCCCCTCTCCAGCTACATTCTGAGTCTTAGGTGATACATTTTCTTTGCTTACAGAAACTTTACCACACTGCTCTTTCTAAAGTTTCCTCCTACCCCAGATAATCCTTCAGAACATTTATTATGCTCTGAAATTATTCTATTTATTGTCTGTCTTCTACACTTAATTGTATCATATCTCTGACGGTAGCATACTTGTCAGCCATGTTCTCTGCTGTAAATTCAGGACCTAGAAGAATCTCTGGCTCACAAAAAACAAGTAGTATTTATCTGATTGATGATATTGTTAAAAGATAAACTGAAATTAGGACCCTCATCTAGTGCACAAGGGAGTATAAAATGGTGCAGCCACATTGGGGAAAAGTCTGGGAGTTCTTCACAGGTTAAACATAAAGTTACAACATGATGCAGCGGTTACATTCCAAGATGTATACCCAAGAAAAATGAAAGCGTATGTCCATACTTAAACTTGTACACGAATATTCATAATAGCCAGAAAAGTAAAACAACTCAATACCCATCAACTGGTAAGTGGATAAATAAAATATACATTCAATGAAAAATTATTCTGCAATAAAAAGAAATAAAATATTGATATATTATACAACATTAAAGAAACTTGAAAATATAATGGTAAGCCAACCACAAAAAAACATATATTGTATGATCCCATTGATTTGAAATATCAAGACTTGGCAAACCTATAGAGACAGAAAGTAGGTTAGTGGTTACCTAAGGCTGGACTAGGGGAAAGGGAAAAGGCAGAATTGGGAGGAAATGGGTATAAAGCTTTTTTGCAAGCCAGGCAGAGGGACCTCACCAGTGCATGCACCAGGCCTCTAATTACAATATAGGACAAAGGAAATAAAAAATTATGTTACTTTTGTTAGGAATACAATTTTTTTTAAATATCTTTTTTATTGCTTTCAGAGAGGAAAGGAGAGGGAGAGAGATAGAAACATTAATGATGAGAGAGAATCACTGATCAGCTGCCTCCTGCACACCCCTACTGGGAATTGAGCCCGTAACCGAGCCATGTGCCCTTGACTGGAATCGAACCTAGGATCCTTCAGTCCACAGGCCAATGCTCTATCCACTGAGCCAAACCAGCTTGGGCAAGAATATAATTTTCAACATAAAGAAGAAAGGTACAAGTATAAGATCAAAAACATTAAGTAAAAACCCTGTAATCTTATATTTTAATTAGAATTATCAATGTGAATTTTCTTTTTTCCTAAATGCAAACAACCCAATAGCATTGAGTACCAATATTGTGGTCTTTATATGTCATTCCTCAATAAAAAATAAAAAATATGGCTCTTTGGTAAAATGGCAGGTTCTACATCTAATGCTAGGAATATACAAGATGAGCCTGGCACAGTTTTTTATGCAAGAAAGTGATAAAAGCTAATAATGAGTCTTATCAAAAGGACACAGGAAGAAAACATATGGCGTTTCCTCAAAAAATTAAAAATGGAATCCCACTTCTAGGAATGTATCCAAAGAAATCAGAAACACCAATCAGAAAGGATAATTTGCACTCCTATGTTCATAGCAGCACAATTTATAATAGCTAAGATTTGGAAACAGCCTGATGAGTGTATTAAAAAACTGTGGTACATCTACACAATGGAATACTACTAGTACACTGCTGTAAAAAGAAGGAACTATTATCATTTGCAAAAGGATAGATGGACCTGGAGAGCATTATGCTAAGCGAAATAAGCCAGTCGAAGAAAAGTAAATATCACATGATCTCACTCATTTGTGGAATATAATGAACAACATGAACTGATGAATACAAATAAAGCCAGAGACATAGAGGCATCCAACAAACCATCCAACCTCAGAAGGAAGCCAGGGAAAAGGGGATAAGAGAGCAACCAAAGGACTTGTATGCATGCATATAAGCATAAACATGGACACAGACAATAGGGGGGTGAGAGCATGTGCTGGGGGTGGAAATGGCCAGGGAGAGGACAATGGGGGAACAAGGAGACATATGTAATACTATAAACAATAAAGAATTTTTTTAAATCCAAAAATAAAAAAACAAGGACAGGCGCCAGCTAGAAGGAGATCCCATTGGACAAATGTGGGACAACTTCAGCATCAAAATGAATAATGCCTGAAGCACACTGCACATGCGAAAAGCCAAAACCTCATGCCCCGGACAACACTGTCAGAGCATCAGCCCACACATCAAAGGGTCTCAGATTTGATTCTCAGTCAAAGTCATGTTCCTGTGTTGCATGTTTGATCTCTAGCCCTGGTCAAGGCACGTGTAGGAGGTAACCAATCAATATGTCCCTCTCACATGATGTTTCTCTCTCTCACTCTCTCTTGCCTCCCTCCCTTCAACTCTCTCTAAAAATCAATGGAATATCCTAGGGTGAGGATTAACAACAACAACAACAACAAAGCCAAGACTAAAAAATAACTTTAAAAAATAGAAAGAAAAAAAACAAGAAAGAGACAGAAAAGAAGAAAGGAAGGATATCAAAACTTATTCACTACTGAAGAATATTAAGGCACTACCTCTTTACTCCGGAAACTGAAAATTAAGAGGGAAGAATTACGTATTTTATACTGCCTTTCCAGTATGAACTGCATTTCAGGATAACCAAATAGCTCTACTGAATTGAATACAACTCTTTTGAGGAGTTTTGGCTAATAAATGAAGAAGGAATAACATAATTGGAAATTACCATTTTCAACCCCTAAGAAATTCAGTAATTCAAGCACTGATCATCCATGGAGGATAAAACCATTAGGTAAAAGGATGATAAATGAGGAACTTGACAATGAAAGGAGCAGGCTGGCACTACTGAAATCAATCTTAGCATTATAAAAAGTAAGACAATCAAACTTTATGGCTGACATGACACAATATGAATCTAATCAAGCCTTTAGATCTAACTTCCAGTCTAGAAGTTAGAGAATACAGGCAGGCATAAATGAAATAAGGCCATGAAGAAGTAATCAACAAAAATCCAGGATAATCATTCTGGTTTCTTAAAGAAGTCAATAATACGTGGAAAAGCACTGGTGGCTGGTGAGAAGTTGGGAATGAGGGTGTCTCTCTGTTTGAGTTTAAAAGACAGGTAAAGAGTCATAACAATCAAATATAGTGAATGGACATTTTTGGAACCTAATTCAAACAACCCACCTGTAAAATGACATATATATGTTCAACAATCAGGAAACCTGAATAGATACAATGAGAATAACATAAAGACTTGTTAACTGAAGAAATTATCAATTTTCTGAAGTGTGATAATGGCACTGTGGTTTATGTAAGGAAGATAACAGCTTTGTAAAAAGTAGACTTCTTCGGGCCCATGTGGTTCAGTTGGTTGGGTGCTGGTCTGGGCACCGAGGGGTTGCCAGTTCAACTCCCAGTGCATGGCATACAGAGGCAACTGATGGACGATGCTCTTATACTGATGTTTCTCTCTCTCCCCCTTCCTCTCTCTAAAAATCAATTTTAAAAAACTTTAAAAAGCAAACTTAAATATTTAAAGATGAAATTACATGGTGTCTGAAATTTGCTTTCAATATATTCTAGCACAAAAAAGGCTGTGGGAGGAGATATGAAACAAGTATAAAATATTAATGGTGATTAAATTGGTTGATGGTTATATAAGAGTTCACTGTATGTTCTTTTTATTATGTTTGAAAATCTTTATAAAGGCAAAAATACAAACCAACAAATAAAAAGAAAGGAAGAAAGAAAGAAAAGACAGTATTAGCTGACCACTAGGGAATTGAAACCTAGCTCTTCCACTTATTAATTGTGTGAATTTGGGAGAATCTCTTAACTTCTTTAACCACAGTTTTCCTTCCATCAAATAGGAAAACAAGTACCCCCGTTTGTTAAGTCTGAATGAGATAACCCATATAAAGCATATAGACTATTTGCAGTACACAAAATGCCTGCCATTGTCATCATTACTATTAGTTGTACTATTATTGTAGAGGATATGATAGCAGACTCCTGAGTAGTTCTTTAGATAAAGAGCCAATGTTTGTTTTTTGTCAAAATTCTGATTTCTTCTTCAATAACAGATAAATACACAATATATAAAACATCTATAAATAACTACTTTTCACTTTCTATTAATCAGCTTTTTAAAAATTAATGAGCAAAAACATTACTTCACCAAAGGTGAGCTGTTTTAAATTCTGTATTATTCATCAATTAAAGTGACACGGTGTTACAAGTATTTTTTATATAATTTGCAGTTCTGTTAATTTCAATTGTCTCTAAAATGATACATAAAATAAATTACCTAGCTAGTAAAAAAAAAAATCTAAGAAATATACAAAACAATCTTTCCTTCACTAAAAGTTAGAAATATTTTTCTTACCTCTAAACAAATAAAATCAGTTTGATTCTCATAATACATATACTTCACATAATATTTAAAAAATCCCTTTTGTAAATAAAAAATTATACTGAAGTCTTCAGAGCCGAGGCAACTGATAAATTTTTCCTTTCACTTTTAATCAGGCTTCCTGTGGTAAGAGCTCAGCAGACAGTGACGCGAGACACTGCCTCCCAACTTCGGTTCACCTTTGCAGTTCCACAAGGGACACCATGTCAAGATTGTTCAGCTTTTTTGATGAGTGCTGCGTGGGTAACTAATGTGTAAATGCAGATACGTATAGAAAGCAGTTTTGACAGTGATGTATTGCAACTGGTTCCAGATGTCGGTAAGGGACGCTTGGCCAGGCATCTGGGACTCCACTGCCACAGAGCAGTGCCAGGACCAAGCCAATCTCAAGACTAAGGCACTTCACTGGTAATTCTTCAATTAGAATCTTCTTAAAACAATTAACTTTGCTTCTCTTCTTTCGGGAAAACACTTAAATATTCCTACTTTGTTTTTTAAATTTAAGGAAAGGTAGGTTAAAATGTTGTATATCCTAACAGCATGACTACAAGGAAAACTTCAAAGCAAATTGTTGAGATATTAAAAATTAAAAACAGCCTGCCCAGTTTTTCTCAGTGGTTAGAAAGTCAGACCTCGGAGTGAGGGTTGTGGGCTCAATTTCCAATCAACAGCACATACTTCAGTTATAGGTTCAATCCTGGCCTAGTAGGGCCTCATGCAGGAAGCAGACAATCTCTCTCTCTCTCTCTCTCTCTCTCTCTCTCTCTCTCTCTCTCTCTCTGTGTGTGTGTGTGTGTGTGTGTGTGTGTGTGTGTGTGTGTGTTGCTCTCTCTCTCCTCTTCCTCCCTCCTTTCTACTCTCTATGAAAGTTAATGGAAAAAAATACCCTCGTTTGAGGACTGAAAAATATAAAAAAAACAAAATCAAGCACATATTAATGTCATCCAATCAGAGTTTAAATTGTACCCAAACTTGAATGTATATAGAAGTTTTAGCAACCCATGATTAGCAGAGTAAATGTTGAGAGTACTCATCTAATGATATTAGAATTCCTAAGAATATCAACATTAACATGGTACATATATCACAATTATAAGTCAAATCATCAAGCTTATCTCTCTCCTTTTGCTGTCTATAAATTTGACAAGTGTATTTAGCTAAAGAAAATGTACTGCATTTGCACTGACCTTAATATAAATGATGAATTTTATAATAATGTATTCCCAGAATAAAATCCTAGAAAAAAAAAAAAAAAGACCGAAAGGCAGTGTGTGAATAAATGAAATTTCTGGTCCACTGGCTAATGAAGTGCAATATGATGTATACAAAAATTCCAAACTAGAAATACATTATTATAATGATGCAATGAATAGCCTTTAACCTTTAAAACTGATAAAGTTACACTTTCCACATGAAAAATGTTATAGCATTGCTCCAACATAAGCACTTGGTCTAAAGGGAATTTTTTCAAACAACCTGTCTGTCTCCCTCTTCTTTCAATACCAAACTTCCAGCTCCAATCAAAAAACCTCTCAGGGGATCACCTAGAGCTACACTGTCTCCATGTGTTTTTCCTATAAGGCATTTTCTCATTGATCAAGGAAACTGAAGAAAGTATGTGTTCTGTTTATCCTAGAACAAAGAAGGTGACTCATGTTACTGTTTTAGTATCAAATCAAAGGTTTCAAAATACTTTTAATAGAAATAAGGGCAAATAAATCTGTCAGAATGATGTTTAGAACTATATTTCCTTTGATTTTCTAATAAACTGAGTAAATTGAACATTCTAAATACATTACAAAACTTTTAATCTGAGAGAGAACCTTGTGGTTAATAATTTCCTGTTATAAATAAATTTATTTAACTATAGCCCAAAACTACTATATTTGGCCTGATATAACTTGATATGCTAATTGAAAGGTCAAGAGTAATTTTAATAACTGACCAATCTTACTTTTCTAGATGCATCAACAAATGTATTTCTAACCTTGCATTTAAATAATCAACCAGTAAAATTTTATTACAGGATTAGAATATATTAAAGCAGCAATTTTCTACATTTTTCATTTCATGACATACATAAACTAATTACAATTCTGCAGCCCGCCAAAAAAATATTGTATTTTGTTGATCTGACAAAAAAAATAGGTATAATTTTGATAGATTTACTATCACTAGTACTATTACTACTACTACTACTACTACTACTACTAATAATAATAATAATAATAATAATAATTACCTACATCTTTGCTCCAAAGTGAGTTTTCAAAAAGTCAGATGCGTATACTTGCATGTAAGGATTTCTGGTACCAGAAATTAACCAATCAAATGTAACTCTATTACATAACCCGTATATTTATGGTTTAAAGATAGGGCATTCACACCAGATGGGTACTGCTGTGTTGGCTGTTGTTATTTTTTTGACAATCTAAGAAAAAAACAGTCACGGCCCCTGACTAAATAGTTGGATATTGCATGTTTTAAAAATTCTTACAGCACACCAGTTGAAAATCACTGCATTGAAGACAGCAAAAGAGCTGTAAAGTACTTGTCCTCATCTTTCATTTTACAGGGCTGTTATGACAAACCTATACTGTGTCATGAATATTGACACAACCTTAATTTTGGACTTATCCTAAATATGATAGTTTTGATTTATAATAAATTATGTTCAACAAAGAAAAATATAGTTGGAGCATATCTACATAAACGGTTAACTACTCAGAAATATGAAAAATTTATGTAGGCAGTACAATTATATATATCACAGTTGGTAGGTCAAAAACAAAATGATTACCTAGTGAAAATATGGAAGCAAGTATATTTAAGTGACTTTTGTGTTTGTCAGTTTACTAATAACTCAAAATAAATCCTTCAGATAACAAACTAAAATAGAAACAATATTCAGCAAAAGTCCAAACTTTAAACTACTGACATCTATACCCAACACATAAAGACACACTAGACTAATATCCTAAATGAATTTAATGTCTGATTCTAAAAAAATAAGTATGTAATTCCAGAACAAAGCTATGTATCACACAGTCCTATTGCTGGTGTCAATGTAAATTGGTATAACCACTTGAAAAGCAATTAGCAGCATTGAGTAAAGATGAATATACACATACTCTATAACCCAACATTTCTATTTCTATTTCTAGACTTTAGAGAAATCCCTTGATATAAACAAGAATATGTATACAAGAACACTAACAATAGCAAAACTTTGGAAACAATTTAAACATCCATCAATCATAAAAAGGAGGAGTTAAAATGAATGAATCAATCCACAGGTATCAAACTGAATACACCTGAAGAACAATGGTGAGGGAAAAGATGAAGCTCCAGAATAATATGTATATATATACTATATTTATTTTTATACAAATACTAAAGATACTATCCTTCCTAACAAAAGAGTAATATGAATATTAACCATACCTCTGCTACACCCACAAAGCCATACCCAACAGCCAATCAGGAGCAAGTATGCAAATTAACCTAATCAATATGGCTGTGGCCACGGAGCGAGCAGGATGCATGGGTTTGTTTCCCCAGCAATTGACGAAGCCAAGCTTCCCGCACACCCTGGCTTGCTGTGGACTCCACTACAAAGTTTCCATTATAGAAGATAAATAAATCCCAACAAAATGGCTGCAACCACTGAGTGAGCAGGAGGCTTGGGTTTCCCCAGCGATGAAGGAAGCCAAGCTTTCTGCCCACCCTGGCTTGCCCTAGCCTCCGCTCAAGGCTACAAAGTTTCAATTATAAAAGATAAATAAGTCCCAGATACCAAGGCCTCTGTTTGGGTCGCCAGGGAGTGTGGGCCGGCCTGCAAATCACCACAAGCCCCTTGCCCAGGCCACTCCACGCCCAAAGGGAACCTCCACTCTGATTCCGGACACCCTTCAGGGCAAACCAACCAGTCCCCACCCATGCATCAGACCTCAATCCTATCTAATTAAAGAGTAATTTGCAAATTGACCATCACTCCAACATACAAGATAGCTGCCCCCATGTGGTCAAAGATTCTGCCCCCATGTGGTCAAAGATCCTACCCCCATGTGTACACAAGATGGCCAGAAGGGAAGGGACCAGACCTGCAAGGAAGGGTAGTTGGGGGCAATCAAGCCTGCAGGGAGGGCAGTTAGGGATGACCAGGCCGGTAGAGGAGGGAAGTTGGGGGCGACCAGACCTGCAAGGGATAGCAGTTGGGGGGTGGGGGTGGACCAGGCCTGCAGGGGAGTGCAGTTAGGGGCAATCAGGCTGACAGGGGAGCAGTTAGGCATCAATCAGGCTGTCAGGGGAGTCGTTAGGGGGTGATCAGGCTAGCAGACAGAAGCAGTCAGGGGCAATCAGGAAGGCAGGCAGGCGAGCAGTTGGGAGCCAGCAGTCCTGGATTGTGAGGGGGATGTCCAACTGCCTGTTTAGGCCTGATCCCGATCTCCCCCTAAACAGGCAGTTAGTTGGACATCCCTCGAGGGGTCCTAGATTGGAAAGAGTGCAGGCTGGGTGGAGGGACACACACACACACACACCCTTGCATGAATTTCATGCAACAGGCCTCTAATTAGTATATAATATTTATAAACCTTCCACATGCAGGAATATTTTTTACAAATTCAAATTAACATATGCACCAATTACAAGATAAGCACTACTTTTGTATAAGTAAGTTAGGGAGCTGAACAGATGGGGAATCTTCAACCATAAAAATGGATTGCTTTTTTAAATAAATATCTAGAGCAGGTATAGCAGAATATTAACATTTATTAAATTTAACAGGAGGGAATATGAATAGCTATATCCTTAAAATATATCACAATTAAAAATATGTAAAAATTCTATATATCCTACTGACTCTTCAGAATTTCTAGCAATATCTCATTCAAATACATTTATTTATACACTGCATAATTTTGTTAGGTTAAAAATTAGGCCCAAAATTGAAGGACAGAGAAATCTATTCTTCCCAATAAGGTCTTCACACAATCAGCTTAACTTTCTAAATAGTTCTTACTGATATTACAATTATGATGTTTTTGTAGCATTCATAATCATAGATATATTTTCAAAAGAAAGATTCCCCTAATCACCGCTGACCCTACACTAATCGGTGAATTTTCCAGACAAGCAAAAGTCATCAAGCACTTAAAATATCTGATTTTCAATTCTGTCTGAAACCTTACATAAAAGCATTTTGAGGAAAGAGGGAGGTTATTCCTATATTATTGTTATAATCAAGATATAAGAACAGTAAACAAAATATTTGATTTTCAAGTAAGGAATAATTTTTTTCCCAAATAAAGAATTCTTTTACATATGAAAAATGTGAGCCATAAACATTAGATAAAAACCATTCCCAAAAAGAATTTAATAAGATTGTGTATATAAAGGAATTTATTGGGCTAAAATCTATATATATACTATATAGTCAATTATCACAATTTTCTCCCATAATGAAATGTTCTAACTTTTGGCATTAAATATTAATGTTATTGCCTTTCTCATTCAAAGATACTCTGCTAGAATTGAACTTGTTGAAAACTACTACCCATAGTAATATTTATAAGTGTCTCCCAACGCAAAATTAAATAAATGTATAGGATATTCTACCAAAGCCCCCTAATTAAATTTGAAAATAAGGGACACTACTGTATTAAACTTGGTGATAACACAATCATAAATTAATACTCTAAATGCCAAAACGAGAGGAAAATAGATGAGGAAAAATAAATACTTGTTAGCAGTATAGCTTATCAGAATTAAACAGTGATGTTTACTTGTAAAATAAGAATACTTCCTACATCAGTGGTTTTCACAGTATGGCCCTGGAACCCGTAATGCATGCTCAGGTGTCTGGCAAGGTCAAAACTATATTCATAATATTACTAAGATGTTGTTGCCCTTTATACTTGTATCTGCTCATGAGTAGACAATGAAGTTTACAAGGAGCTACATGGAGTATATCACAACAGACTGAATGCAGAACAGATTAAAAAATCCAGTTGCTAAAGTCAAACACTGAAGATTTGCAAAAAAATGCAAAACAACTCCACTTTTCTTAACTTTTTCTTTAGGAAACTGTAAGGCTTTTTTTATTATTTTTTTTTAAATGTTATTTATGCCTAAATGCAGTTGGTTTATTATTATTTTTAAATAAACTAATAAATTTTTATAATTTCCAATGACAAATGTTGATAGATATAATCCACATTAGCAAAATATCTCTAGGGTTCTTAATGATCCCAAGAGTCATGGAAAGGGGTCCCTGAAAATATGAAGTTTGACAGCCAATGACCTACATCTTAGAGTTGTATAAAGATTAATTGAACTAGTCAGGCATTTTTATAAGGCATGGCAAACAGTAAGTTCTCAATAATTAGTACCTATGACTATTACATGACAACAGCTGGGCTACAGAAAGCAATGTAGAGATCAGAGGTTCTTATAAATGTGTCTCCCACCCTGTAGCAAATGAGTATTAAAAAAATAAATCATTACCCAGATTTAATTATTACTACCGATTCTAAATTAAATTCTGTGATAATAGGTCTCTATATTATCTTTCCAGACCTTGTGAATTTCCTTACAAACTAGGAAGGTCTGATTCACACTAGTCTTAAAATATACCTTAGTCGCAACCATAGAGTTCTCTTTTCCTTTCAGCCACTAAGAAAACAGCAAAAGAAGCCTAACTGTGACGTGACAAGCACAACAATAAATTAGGGTATTTCATTCTCATGGAATTAAGGCATACATTCTTTGGAAATACAAGATCAATACAGGAAGATGGAACAACAGCACTGGAGGGCCCTTCAAGCAACTTTCCAGTCAAGATTCCTGACTACAGGCATATGTAGCACATATCCAAGAGAGACCAATCCATACAGCAGTTAGTTATATTTTACACTCGTAGTTAAGTAGCTCTTCCACAAAGCCAACCAAAATCTTTCCCACAGGGACTGGGCCTAACCGGGCAGTTGGACATCCCCCAAGGGGCCCCAGTTTGAAGACGGTGCAGGCTGTGCTGAGGGACACCCATCCCGTGCACGAATTTCATGCACCAGGTCTCTAGTCGATACATAAAATCCATTTTCTGAGTAGCATGTACAAGTGAATAAAGTAATACATAGTGTTAATAATTTTTATAATGCATAGATTTTATTTTTTAATACATTTTATTGATTTTATTACAGAGAGGAAGGGAGAGGGATAGTTAAAAACATCAATGAGAGAGAAACATTGATCAGCTGCCTCCTGTACACCCCCCATTGGGGATATACCCACAACACCAAAGTACATGCCCTGGACCGGAACCGAACCTGGGAACCTTAGTCCGCAGGCTGACGCTCTATCCACTGAGCCAAACCAGTCAGGGCTAATGGACAAATTTTTATATACCACAATGAGTGGGGTAAATTTTAAAATGTTTATAACCAGCAGCAATAGTAGCCATTTGCAAAGGGAACAAGGGAATGTTCATTCCCCACTATTACCCTTTCCCACAATTGTATTTTGAATTTCAAACATCATAGCAGTTCAACAAAATATGGCTGTACTATTTTCACATCTAAGGAACATACTTACTAAAATGGCAAACATAGGCAATGAGATTTAACGAAAGAGAATAGTTACTGATGAATAAAAATTCACATTATTTTTTTTTAGCTGATTAGCAAAGAAAATACCCACTATTTTTAAAACACCACAAGTGGCCCATCCATGGTGGCTCAGTGGTTGAGCATCGGCCTATGAAGCAGGAGGTCACAATTCGATTCCCAATTGTGGGGGGGTGGGGTGGGGGGGGTGGGGGGGAGCCTTGGCCCGGTTGTGGACTCGATCCTCAGTAGGGAGTATGCAGGAGGCAGGCAGCTGATGAATGATTCTCTCTCATCATTGATGTCTCTCTCTCTCCCTCTCCCTTCCTCTCTAAAATCAATTAAAATATATTTAAGGAAAAAAAACAAAAACAAGTGTATACCCAAATTACACAACTGCTGAGATGGAGGATCTATAAAATTCCCAAATTCAGCTATTCATTAGTATGTGTTTCATAAGTATGCAGTATAGAATTAATAAGAATGAGGATGTCACAATGTATTATATAGAGTTTTAAAGAATAATCCAATACAATTAGCTACAACACTCAATCAGCTACAACACTAAAATGATACCCTATTATGAAAAAACATTAATGAACTATATGCATTTATTAGATTATACAGTCTTTCTTCTACTATGGTCAAATTATAATCCAAGTTATGCTCAAACATGGTTTCCTTTTAAAGTCTCTTCTAAAACTACTGAAAAAATATTTATAAAAAATAGGTTGCCTGTTAGATATGAAATAAAACATGCTCAGGAAAATACCTAGTTTCAATATGAAAAAATATTTTCAAGTTTCTAAAAAGGTGCTATCCATACACTTCTGTAAAAGTATTAGTATTTACAATGAAAAAAACACATCAAGGTAAGAAATGGTTTTAAACTCTGGAGAACAAAATTTAAAATGTATCTCCTTTAAAAATAATTTTCAATGATCAGTAAGGAATTTTCCCTGATCTTCTATATAACAGGCCCAGAGGAAAAATATTGTCAAGGCTACTTATAACAATACTTCTTACCTCTCCACTAAACAGGCAATAGAACAAAGTCCATTTTTAAAAAGTTATACAGTATATATACTGAGATTAAAAATATTTACACAGAGGAGGAACCAAGATGGCAGCACAGGTAAACACCTATTTTACTGCCCCACACAACAATTCCAAAACTACAACTTAACAACAAAACAAACATCATACAGAATCACCGGTAAGCTGGCAGTGAAAATTCCACAAATAAAAGTAAAGATAGGACACTGTGACTCAGAGGAGCAGCGGAGTGCAGCCTTGAAAATACGCACGGAGAGAGGTTTGGAGCCGTGTGCGGGCGAGCAGTAAAGGGCGGGTGATAGCAATCCCGGCTGGTTTTCTCCAACAGGGAGGGCGGAGGCATCCCACTGCACTGATTCCCCAGTTCCAGGCGAGGTCCGAGGTCCGGGGAAGGCACACTAAAACCCAGGCACTGTAGAGGTCTGCGAGTTTGAGGACAGTGCGCGTTAACTTGGAACAGCAGTTTGCACGTAAACTTGGGGACAGAAGTGTGTGACCGCGCAGAGAGGACTCGTGACTTGCTCCCTCGTTCAGGAGACCACCGGACCTCTTTGTTTTACAACACTGGGCGAGACTTAGGGTGTGCAGACTCATTTGGGGAGAGGCAGAGTTGTCTGGCAATGGGTGGAGACCAGCGGCAGCTTTCTCTCGGAGGTGCGTGCAGCCATTACCACCCGGCCCGAGACCCATGTGCCACATAGGACGGAGCTGACGCTGCCTGCTCAGCCCAGAGACTCTGCCCATCCAACCTGAACACAGCTTACCTTCACAGCCAATTGACCTGGAGGTCAAACCCTCCTAGTGCTAACAACAATAAGCTGGGTTTAACTTCAACAATACTGTACAACCCATAAAGGATTGCAGTACGAGTATCCACCTCAGGTAACTGGGGAGTCTGAGCCACTGTCCCCTATAGGACATCTATCACACAAAGCTAATCGACCAACTCAGGGAAGCAGCCACAATGCAGAGACATGGAAAGAAATCAGGTGTGAAAGAAATGGAGGAAAAAAGACGACTAGACATAGAGTTTAAAACCACAGTAATAACGTTTTTCAAGAGGCTCCTAGAAAATGCCGATGAACTTAATGAGAACTACGAGGAAATGAACAAGACCTACAAGGAAATGAACAAGACCTACAAGGATATGAAAAAGGACCAACTAGAAATTAAGCATACACTGACTGAAATGAAAAATAATACACAAAGTCCTAAAAGCAGTCCACAACCGCAAGAACCAAGTCAAAGATTTGAAATACAAAGAAGCAAAATCCACTCAGCCAGAAAAGCAAGAAGCAAATAGAATCCAAATAATTGAAGATAATGTAAGGGGCCTCTGGGACAACCTCAAGCATACCAACATCTGAATTATAGGGGTACCAGAAAAAGAGAGAGAGCAAGACAATGAAAACCTATTTGAAGAAATAGTGACCGAAAACTTTACCGACCTGGTGAAAGAAATTGACTTAAAAGCCCAAGAAGTGCGCAGAACCCCAAAATATAGGAATCTAAAGAGGACCACACCAAGACACATCATAATTAAAATGCCGAGAGCAAAAGACAAAGTGAGAATAACAGCAAGAGAAAAACAGTTAGTTATTTATAAGGGAGCACCCATACGATTGTCAGTGGATTTCTCAACAGAAACGATGCAGGCCAGACAGAAGTGGCAAGAAATATTCAAAGTGATGAATAGCAAGAATCTACAACCAAGATTACTCTATCCAGCAAAGCTATCATTCAGAATTGAAGGTCAGATAAAGTGCTTCACAGCTAAGAAAAAGCTAAAGGAGTTCATCACCGCCAAACCAATATTATATGAAATGCTGAAAGATATTCTTTAAGAAGAGGAAGAAGAAAAAGGTAAACATATAAATTATGAACAACAAATACACATCTATCAACAAGTGAATATAAAAATCTAGTGAATTAAAAATCTGATGAACAGAATAAACTGGTGAATATAACAGAATCATGGACATAGAGAGGGAATGGACTGACAATTCTTGGGGGAAAAGGGGGTAGGAGGTGCAGCAAGAGACTGGACAAAAATCATGCACCTATGGGAGAGGACAGTGGGTGGGAGGTGAGGGCAGAGGGTGGGATGGGTACCGAGTGGAGGGGAGCTATAGGGGAAAAAAAGGAGGGAACAATGTAATTAATAAACTGAACAATAAAGAAAAAAATAATAGTTTTAAAAATTAAAAAAATAAAAACATGCCAGGAGAAAAAAAATATTTACACAAAATTTTTCTTAAAAAGGAACAATAAATTAGGTTCATCAACATGTTAGCTCCCTGCCAATGTTTACAACCCACCTTTAAATATTAAATTTTAATTTTACTTATTTAGAAAAAATTACATAATTCTTCATAGCACAGTTTAAAAATAACTCCAGTATTAATGCAGGCCCTTTATTTAATCACAGACTAATTTACTCCTGACAGAAAGTAAATTCCACTATTTTCTGTGAGGCTTTATGAAATTGCCATCATTTTTAATTAATTCTTAATTAAAATATATTACACCACAGCTTCTACCCATCTCTCTTGATATTCTAACATAATCAATTCAAGACCATTTACATATCATTAATTAAAAGCCTTCCTCTCTCATCCTTAAAATCATAATGAGGCTCTATTTCTCATTAGCAGCCTTTAAGGAATAAAATAACAATAGAGTCAAGAATGAATAGTAATTTTTAAAAAATAGTATTTTGTACCTTTAAAAACTATATAGTGGACAGTGCAATTTTCAAAACTCAGCTTAGAGAATTCTTAAATTCTTTCTCTATGTTTTTTAGTAACATTGAGCAACAATTGGCTATAACTTTAAACTAATCTCCAAATGGGATTTAAAAAATAAAGCAGAAATAGGAGCATCATTGAAACCAGAAAAAGTCCAATATATTCCTATATCTGGACAACGACAAGTCTCACCATGAATGCTACAAACAAGTTAATTACTATAAAAGAGTGAAAAGAAGACAATTAACATTACTTTGTCTTCATTTCAATTTTTTTGTCTTAAATTTTCGGAAATGATGTAATCCAAACCCTCCTTTGCTTTTAAAAAGATACCTTTTTTTTTTTCAACTAAAAGCCCATTATTATTTTTTAAATCTTAAGATGTAATTAGAAAAATATAACTGAAATTTCTATCTCAACGCATTCCTTACTAGCTTGCCACTGTCAGAATGAACCATCCATCTGTTACATGAAGAACTGAAACAGAGAAGCTAGTAGTAAATGCAATAATTAAACTCCAGAGCTATGATATGTTTTACACATTCTTAAATGAGCTGTGATATATGCTGGTACTATAAAAGGTTATCATTTATTGGTAATGAAAGGTAAAAATTAACCATCTATTCAACGATTTACCTCTCCTGGAGGCTTCAAAGCCAAATACAGCTTGAGATAAAATGTGTAATAACTCGTAACTTTTAACCCACTGTTTTCAATATTTTGGCTGTAAGTTACAAAATTAATATCTCAACTATGATTATTTTTATGATGAGTATAAAATAAAATTTCATTGCTTTTCTTTTGCTATAAGCAACTGCAGTAGCATTGCCTTCTACAATACTACCGAAGAAAAGATTGACTTAAACCTTAATTTGTTACATTTTTCTGAACTTCTTACTTGCAATTACATTTCAAAGCCAAACTATGAACAGAAAAAAGAACCAAGTAGTATCAAAAGGTGACCCCCAAAAATAATGCTACATAATCAAGGTAAAATCAGATTTATATCTTGAAAATTTTACGGAGTCTTATTGTCATCAATATGAACTATATCTAGGTGCTTCATATCAGGCAAATCAGATTTATATCACTGTCTTCTGTCAAATGCAGGTGCTCTACCACAACTTGTCAAGACAGCCTGTCTGAATCTTCACACGTCAGACAGAATCACAGCACTTGGGTGTTTTGGTCTGCTGACAGCAATTTATTTTGATGCGTTGTCACAATATGGAATTCTTCAATGCTCTGCACCATGGTGCCAGTAAGTCCCACTATACTTTCTTCTACTGCCAGAGGCTACAGGTTTAGTAAGAGGAGGGAGCAAGTTTTCTCCTACTTTTAAAGTCCTTTTATTAAAAATCCTGCAAGTCAAAATTCAGAATAGTCTATCCTAAGACTAAACAATAACGTGGACTACACATCTACTGTGATCAACTGTTTTCTTGGCTCTTTCACAGGGCTACTTTTAATCCCACAGTAAAAACTTTAATTCAGTAGAGTGCTAACATTTATTACATACCTATGTGTAAAGCTGGCCACCAGGGGATATAGGAGAGTGAGATGATGAATGGGAATAGATTTCATTTTGATTTTTAAAATACATTTTCCAGAAATTTGCACAAATCCCACATTAGTCCTCTAAGAGTGTGAAACATAACTTACACAGGAAATTTAAAAAAACAACTAATTAAAAGTGGTAGAATAAAGAATAATATTCACACAAAAAAGCTCAGAAAAGTGCTAAACTTTGAAATCTTTTCCTACTTTGTATATTAACTTTACAGATTAAAAGCTTCTATCAAAAATCAACTTTAAAATAGTACAGTTAATATATACATATCCTATATAATAAAAGCCTAATTGCAAATCAACCAAACAGTGGAACCACCAGTCACTATAACATGTACTGACCACCAGAGGACAGTGCTCAACACACGAGCTGGCCCCTTGGTGGTCAGTATGCTCCCACAGGGGGGTCGCTGCTCAGCCAGAAGCCAGGATCACACAGCAGCGGTGGCAGGAGCCTCTCTCGCCTCCAAGGTAGCACGTCTGGCCTGGCTGAGCAGCACTCCCACAGGGAGTGAGGGGTCCCGGACTGCGAGAGCCCTCAACTGCAAGAGGGATATCTAACTGCCAGATTAGGTCCAATCCCCAAGGGCCAATCATTCAGAGGATCAGGCCTAAGCAAACAGGCGGACATGCCCCAAGGAGTCCCGTACTGCAAGAGGGTGTAGGCCGGCTGAGGGCCCCCCAAACACCCCCACCCGTCGTCACCCCACTCCGACCCGCTCCGCAGTGCACAATTCTTGCACACCAGGCCTCCAGTATATATATACAGTAGGTCCTCAGGCTATGTCGGAGATCTGTTCCTATGGCCCAATGTAATGCAATTTTTGCCATAAATTAGAACCCACCTACATTAGCAACTACATCACTCACATAGAGCACATACACAGCAGTAATGAAGTGAAACAGTAAAAAAACATGAAAAGATAACAATTCCTGACCTTTACTTGTGTTAAATAACAAAAAACATAAAGCACATATGTACAAACATCAAAATGATGGAACATTTTTTTAATAAATAAATGGAAGATGGTGACATAACCACGAAACGATGTACATCGAGTCCGACATAACCCGAGGACTGCCTATATACACACACATAGATTTGGCAATATATATAACCTAAACCCTATTCTTATAAGCTGGGAAGATATTAGTATTTGCATGTTTTCTATTTCCATACAGTTCAATTACTCTAGAGTCAAATTTCAAATCTACAATAATAAAAGTATAATATGCTAATTAGACCAGATAAAGCCAGGGCTGTGAGGGAAGTCGGGCCCCGGGTGCCTGCCGGGGGCCAGAGGGAAGCCCGGGTCCCAGGTGCCAGAGAGAAGCTGGTGCTGGCAGCTGGGGGAAGGAAGGCCTACTCTTGTATGAATTTTGTGCATCGAGCTTCTAGTTAAAAAATAAAGATCAACAATCTCTTGAAAAATTTGAAACTTAAAAAATTTGCTTTACATTTGGAATTACATATTGTAAAATTCAAGATTTAAAAAAAGTTCTTGTCAAATTGATACTTTTAAGAAGTAATATACACAATGGACCCCAACTGAACAAATTTAAAATGATTCCATTAAATTATATTCTACTAGAAACCCAGTGTATGGATTCATGAACTGGTTGGGTCCCTCGGGTTGGCCTCGGGGATCGGGCTGAAACTGGCATCCAGCATCCCCCGAGGAATGTAGTAGTGTATGAAGTGGCAGTCATGGAGAAGCTGCTCCTGTTCATCCTGGCCCTGCTCATCCCAGTCAGCTGAGCGTTTGCCCCTATCTTCCTCCACCACCCCTCGCATCATCTGGTCTGCTATACCCAGCAATGGGGAAGTGGGTCCCTATGCTGGAGCTACTGCAGCCTCACTAGGGATGGACACTTAGGCTCATAGAAGTGGATGAATGCCCAAAAGGAGCCCTGAGTGGAATGTGGATTTGCGCTAGCTGTGCGGCGAGGCTGCCCACCCACTTCACGTGCCATCCTGCAAGTCCTGGAGTGGCTCCAGTCTGATAGGAGGAGGTGGGTGCTAGGGACAGAGTTTGTGGTTTCTCTTACTCTCCCTCTCTCTCTCAGACCCAGCTTCCTGGGGAGGATGCGGCCGGAGGTGTTGACAGGGGTTTAGGAGCAGTGGTATTTGAGCCAATAGCCCAGCATCCCAATGAGAACTGCACCTCAGCCCCACCTACTTGCGATCTTTCATAGACTCAATTGCCTGTTTCTCTTTTTGTCAGTTCATTTTGACTGCCCCCTGGTGGTCAGTGCACGTCATATCGGCCGGTCGACAGGTCAATCCGTCAACCAGTCACTTAGGCTTTTATATATATAAATGACTTCTTAAATTAGAGAACTCTAATAGGGCTGCCTTTGGCACAATTCTAGCAGGCACCATTCCTACAGTACTTTATAAATGGTGCAACCTAGAGCTGTATAATTTAACAAACCTGAATCTAAAAATAGCTTCAATGAAGTAACTGCATTCATGCATGTGTATGTGTGAATTCCTTCCAGAAAAAAGAGAAGTATATCTATGGCACAAACCCTCCTAGTCCTATCTAATAAAAGACTAATATGCAAATTGACCTTACCTCCGATCAAGCTACGACCGCAGCCACACCCATCAGCCAATCAGGAGCAAATTATGTAAATGAACCCCAACCAAGATGGCTGCCACCAAAGAGAGAAGGAGGGAGGCTTGGGTTTCCCCGGCAATGAAGGAAGCCAAGCTTCCCGCCTGCTGTTGCCAGCCTAGGACTCCACTCAATGCTACAAAATTTCAATAATAGAAGATACATAATCCCAACAGAAATGGCGGCAGCCACGGAGCTAGATAGAGAAGAGGCTAGAGTTGCCAGGGCAATGGAGGAAGCCAAACTTCTGCAGCCCTAGCCTAGGCCTCCACTCTAGGATACAAAGTTTCAAACAGAAATGGCTGTCGCCATGGAGCGAGCAGAAGGCTTGGCTCCACTCCAGGCTACAAAGTTTCAATTGTAGACATAAATTAATTCCAGGGCTTCCACTTGGGTCTCTGGGGGGCGTGGCCAGCCGGCAACCACCACAGGTGTCTTGCCCAGGCCGCCCCTCACCCCAAGGGAACCCCCAACCTGATCCGGGACACCCTTCAGGGCAAACCAGCTGGCCCCCACCCATGTACCAGGACTCTATCCTATCTAATAAAAGAGTAATTTGCAGATTGACCATCACTCCAACACACAAGAGGGCTGCCCCCATGTGGTCAAAGATCCTGCCCTCATGTGGACACAAGATAGCCACCACAAGATGGCCAGCAGGGGAGGGCCACCGGGAGCTTCCAGGCCCTGCAAGGGAGGGCAGTTGCGGGCGATCAGACCAGCAGGGAAAGCAATTGGAAGGGACCAGGCCTGCAAGGGAGGGCAGTTGGGGCAATCAAGCCTGCAGGGGAGGACAGTTAGTGGTGACCAGGCCAGCAGAGGAGGGAAGTTGGGGGCAAACAGGCTGGCAGGGGCACAGTTAGATATCAATTAGCCTGGCAGGCTAGTGGTTAGGGGGTGATCAGGCTGGCAGGCAGAAGTGGTTAGGGGCAATCAGGGAGGCAGGTAGGCGAGCAGTTAGGAGCTAGCAGTCCTGGATTGTCAGAAGGATGTCCCAGATTGGAGAGAGTGCAGGCTGGGCTGAGGGACCATCCCATCCAGCTCCCTCATGCACGAATTTCATGCATCAGGCCTCTAGTACATTCTTTAAGAAGTTTACATCATCAGATAAATACCAAGTATATTCTAGTCAACATCCAAGATCTTTAGGGAAACGAAGCTTTGATGAAGATCTGTTGCAAGCTGATTTTTAGCTAGTAAATTAGTATGACAAGTAAAAAATAAATGGGTATGATTCAATATGTGCTATATCCAAAATGCATATCTAATTACTTTAAGGAATCCAATCACACTAATACAAGTAAACTACCTATATTTAGCCTTTATAAACTGGCACTAATAATACTACCTAACACAGAACAATTTTTCACTCTAGTTTCAAGACTGATTTTGGGAAGACTGAGAAGTGGAAAATGTTGGTTAAAAAACGTTTGACTCTCATTTAACAGGTAAAGTGCAGCTATACATGCACAGATATATTAACCTGCAGAAAATAAAACCATAATAAGAACCCTAGTCCTCTTCCCCCAAATAAAAAAGTCCAATCATCTATAATCTAAAAAACGGGAGCTGGTCAAGACTGCTGGGATTCTATTTCAAAGAAGGTATGGTACAAAGATCATGGGGAGGGTGTGTGGGGAGAGAATGGGACAGATGGGGAAAGGACTAAAAACTTGAAGACACTGATAAATCAAAATAAGACTAATACTAGTGAAAATATGAGTTGGAAGATTGGGCTACAATCCTTATATGAATTCTGCAATATAGGCAAATAACCTCCAGTAAAGCCTTATTTAGCCTCTCTAATGCTCAGTTTCCTAATTTATAAAACAAAAATAATATATGTCCCATCTACATGAAAGGTTGTTGTAAGGATTAAATAGATTAGGCAAAGCACTCTGAAAAGTATAAATGCACCATAAAAATATTCTAGAACAATTTAAGATAACTGAAAAGTAAGTTTCACTTTTGATTTTTCTGGTTCGAGATAATAGAAGACTGAGTTTAAGTATTTACTCTACTACCTTCTTCCCTTGAAAATTCCCATTGATAGGACAGAAAGGGTATAAATGCTTTGAAAGGGGGGTGGGGTCTTCTTTCATTTTTTTTGCATGTATCTGTCCACTTTTCCCAACACCACTTATTAAAGAGACTGTCTTGACTCCATTGTATGTTTTTGCTTCCTCTGTCAAATATTAATTGAGCATAGTGGTTTCAGTCGATTTCTGGGTTCTCTATTCTATTCCATTGGTCTATATGTCTGTTCGTGTGCCAGTACCAGGCAGTTGTGCAAACATTGGCTTTGTAATACAACTTAATATCTGATATTGAGATCCCTCCTACTTTGTCCTTCTTTTTCAGAATTGCTGCAGCTATTCAGGGTGGTTGTTGCTTGTTTGTTTATTTGTTTGTTTGTTTCCATATGAATTTTCAGAGAGTTCATTCTAGGTCTGTGAAATATGCCATTAGTATTTTAATGGGGAGTGTATTGAATCTATAGATTGCTTTGGGTACTATGGACATTTTAATAATGTTGATTCTACCAACCCATGAATATGGTTATGTTCTTCCATCTATTTATGTATTCCTCTATCTCTTTTTTCAGTGTCCAGTGGTTTTCCGAGTACAGGTCTTTTACCTCCTTAGTTAAATTTATTCCTAGGTATCTTAATTTTTTTTGGTGTGATGGTAAATGGGATTGTTTTTTAATCTTTCTTTCTGTAAATCACTATTGATGTATAAAAATGACAGAGATTTCTTGGCGTTAATTTTGTATCCTGCTACACTGCCAAATTCATTTGTTAAGTCTAATAATTTCTGATTAAGTCTTTAGGGTTTTCTATGTACAGTATCATGTCATCTGCAAATAATGACAGTGTTATGTCTTCTTTTGCAATTTAGATACCTTTTATTTCTTCTTCTTGTCTAATTGCTATGGCTAGCACTGCCAGTACTATGTCAAATAGGAGTGGTCAAAGTGGACATCCCGTCTCGTTCCTGTTCTTAGGTGAAATGGTTTTAGTTTTTGCCCATTGAGTATTATGTTGGCAGTAGAGGTTTGTCATATAAGGCTTTTATTATGTTAAGATTTGATCCCTCTATTCCCACTTTGCTGAGAGTTTTTATCAAGAAAGGTGTTGGATTTTGTCAAATGCTTTCTCTGCATCAATTAATATGACTATGACCACCAACTTACACCATACACAAAAATAAACTCAAAATGGATAAGGGACTTAAACATAAGGTGGGAAACTATAAAAATATTAGAGGAATCTACAGGCAGTAAAATCTCAGACATATGCCAAAGCACTATCTTCACTAACACAGCTCCTAGGGCAATGGAAACTAAAGAGAAAATAAACAAATGTGACTACATAAACATAAAAAGCTTCTATACAGCAAAAGAAACCATCAAGCCGAGACCGGTTTGGCTCAGTGGATAGAGCGTCGGACTGCGGACTGAAGGGTCCCGAGTTCGATTCCGGCAAGGGCATGTACCTTGGCTGCGGGCACATTCCCCAGTAGGGGGCGTGCAAGAGGCAGCTGATTGATGTCTCTCTCTCATCGATGTTTCTGACTTTCTATCCTTCTCCCTTCTGCTCTGTAAAAAATCAATAAAATATATTTTTTTAAAAAAAGAAACCATCAAGAAAACAAAAATCACATAATCATCTGAGAGATACAAATCAAAATGACAATGTGGTACCATCTCACTCTGTCAGAACGGCTATCATTAACCAATTAACAAATGACAAGTGCTAGTGAGGATGTGGAGAAAAAGGGTCCCTCATGCACTGCTGGTGGGAATGCAGACTGGTGCAGCCACTGTTGAAAACAGTACGGGGTTTCCTAAAAAAAACTAAAAATGGAACTCCCATTTGACCCAGGGATCCCACTTCTAGGAATATATCCCAAGAAACTAGAAACACCAATCAGAAAGGATATATGCACCCCTATGTTCACAGCAGCACAATTCGCCACAGCTAAGATTTAGAAACAGCTTAAGTGCCCATCAGCAGATAAGTGAATTAAAAGACTGTGGTACACCTACACAATGGAATACTATGGGGTTGTAAAAAAAAAAAAAAAGAAAAGAAAAGAAGGAATTCGTACCATTTGCAACAGCATGGATGGAACTGGAGAGCATGATGCTAACCAAAATAAGCCAGTCAGAGAAAGATAAATATCACATGATCTCACTCATTTGTGGAATATAGTGAACAACATAAACTGATGAACAAAAACAGATCCAGAGACAGGGAAGCATCCATCAGACTGTGAAACCTTAGAGGGAAGGTAGGGGTCAAACCTTGGAAGATAGGGGAGGGTGGGGAAAGGAGGGAGAGCAACCAAAGGATTTGTATGCATATATATAGGCCTAACCAATGGACATAGACACCAGGGGGTAAGAGGATGAGTAAGGGGAGAGAGGGGGGTTGGGGGAGCGCAATGGAGAATAAGAATACATATGTAATAACTTAACCAATAACAAAAAGGGGGTGGGGCTGTAGATCAGATCTGGATAAATTTATGGACAACCGATAGCAAATGTGATTACATTGACAAATAAATCATAGAAGGCCCAAATTAAATAATGAGAAAGAGTTACTACACTAGGAGTATGAACCAGTTTTACTAGCAAAAACTGGAAGATTCTCTAAGCTATGAACAGAGAATAGCAATGGAATATGGGGCAATAAATTAAAAAGGTTTAAGGAACACTCAGGCCTTTTGGTCCCTCCCACACTTTCTATAAACATAAGACACTGCAAAGAACATAATTTACCCCCTAGGATAGATCCAGACAATTATATTCTCAAAAAATGAATTAACATTGAAAGTATAACATAGAAGGGGATACTAACTTCCTCATCTTACATAATGAAAGTCAAGAAATTATGATCTGATGTTAATGAAATCAAAATTAGAAAATATATTAATGTTATGTAAATAACCTGAGCAGAACTAAAAATAATACAACTAACAAAACTAGAGAGAAGAGGAATAAAGGAAATGGGAGATGGCATAAAGCAAATCCCTCACAATGGAAAAACCATATACATAGTTTAGCAATACAATTTAAAGGTACAGGAAAAGAAATGTACAGTGGGTAACAGAAAAACTGAAAACAGAAAGATGAAATGTTCTCTCCTTTAAAGAATGAGACTACAAGAAGGAAAGGCAACTGTGAAAAAGAAATATTATTATATTAAAACTAGAGGCCCAATGCACAAAATTCGTGCAAGGGGCTCGGCCCTTGCAGCCAGGCTTTGTCCATTTGGCTGTCTGGCCTAATTAGCATATTATGCTTTTATTAGTATAGATTACATGAAAATATTCTTTTCAAAATAAATTGACCCAGAAACTTAGTCTGAAAGACATAAAATCTGACTACCTTGTCTAATATCTTTCAACTTTTACAAAAAATTAAAAAATAGACATAATTCTTTAGGTCTTGAGGAAAAATTATCTTCCTGAGTGCACGAGTAAGGAAAAAGGAATGTAGCTGAGAAATAAGGCAAATTTCAGCATTCAGATAAAAGATGAGTCAGAAACAAGGGCTATAATTCCCTAATCCTTTAGGCTGAAGAATGGCAATTGGGAACAGTGTTTTCGATCTCAAATTCCTATTCTGGAAGTTGTTAATCGGCTTGAATGGTGGATGGCTTAATTATATAAGGACCATATTAATGTCTCAGAGGAGGGAGAGTGATCTGATAGGTTTTAATTTGAAACACTCTTCATAAAATTAAAAATGAATGCCAAACTGACTATAATCTGTGCCTCTGTGGAGAAGTAAAATGCCAATATGGCTATAACAATACAGTATAATCAATTGGGCTTTGAGGCCAAATTGATCCAACACTAGTCAATAATCATGAAGGTTAGTCACTGGACAGTCAAAAGGAAGTATTTTCCATTTTTGTTTCAGCTAATAGGTATTTCAATAGATTATTTTTAGGCAATTAGAAAAAATACTCATATCTGGGAAAACATTTTCAGACTACTCATACCTTTTGGAATTACACTGTAGAACTAAATATCCTGGGATCCCGAGTATATCTAGGTGATAGCATTAATTTTAAATAGAACAGTACAATTTGGGAAATTTTGAATCCATTCTTTTCTGTTAAGAGTTTTACTTGTAATGTAGCACTTTAAAAAAAGGAAGTAGAGCAGATTGTTAAATTCAAATCTACATAAAGTTAAAAGTTAACCACGTTAATAGCTCTTTTCAAGGTATACAAAAGTACAATAACTAGAGGAACAGCAAAATCAAACATGAAAGTGCCTATCTTTGGGGGGGAATATTCTATCTGCTAACTGATCCTTCCATGGTTTTCTAGGGCCAATACTGACAGGTGTGTTTGCCTTAGCTGTTGAATCCACAGCAGTGAACAAAAGAAAAATAATGCAATCCATATGATGTCATTTTAAATTTCTGGTAGCCAAATTTTAAAAAGCAAAAAGAAACAGATAAAATTGATTTTAATAATATATTTTAATTCACTATATCCAAAATATGACCATTTCAACATGCAGTCAATATTTTAAAAGACTAAGAGATATTTTACATTGTTTCAGTTTTTGAAAATTGGTATGCATTTTAAAACTACAGTACATCTCAATTCAACAAGCTACATTTTAAATGCTCAACAGCCCCAAATGGCTATTAGCTGAGACATTCATTTGAGAAGTTCTCTTTTCAGCTGACAGGCATGACTTAATGGAAGCAAAGGACTCTGAGTTCCCAAGTCAACCGAAATTCCCTAATATCATACAGGGTCCAGCAGGAGTCTTCTTTGTTGTAGTGTAAGAAGCCTTGACCTCTATTGTAAGAGCCAATTGGATTGGTAGAATGAATGCATTCGTTGCCTTCACTCCTTACTGAAGTGCTACTACAAAGACAATGAAAGGACAGGAGAGCACATGTATCTGAAAGAACAAAGAGCATAAAACAGACAAGAGCCCCACTTTGTTCCCAGAACTTTAAACCATGCTTACATGCCTCCCGGACCTTCTCTCTTTCTTTCTAGTCAGGAAATTGGTGAAAACTTCCCAGGGAAAGTGAAGTTTACCAAAACCAGGAATTTGCACTCACATACAATGAGTTTTCAGTCAGCTTTTGAAGTGCCTCCCATTCCTAAGCATTTACTGAGCCTACTATGTGCCAGGCACTAAGGATACAGCAGTGAAAAAAACAAAATCCCTCTCCCAAGGAGCTTGCATTCTAATTTAAAAGAAAATACAATAAACAAACAGAATACAGAACAGAAATAGAAAGAAATCAGGTTAGGGGGACAGAGTGTAATGTGAGGGGGAAAGAGGAATGCTGTTTTAACTATGAAGGTCAATGATAGTGTCTGTGATGGGGACAGATTTGAGCAGAGGTCAAAATCGAGGGAGTGAACCACACACACACCTGGGCAGAGGGTATTCCAAGCACAGAGAAGTCTAAAGCCCCCTAAATGATGAGTATGTTTGGCCTACTGGAGGCAAACAAAGAAGCCAGTGCAGCTGGAGCAAAATGAATGGCAGTGTGATCGGGAGGGCGGAGTAATAATGGTAACAGAGAGGTGGAACTGGGCCAGAGCATCAAGGCCTTGAAGACTCTAGTCAAGGACTGACTTTTTATTTTAGGTGAACTGGCAAGCTATGAGAAGAGTGACGTCATCTGACTTCGTTTTAAAAGGATCACTTTGCCTGTTGAGTAAAGAAATGACTGTACTACAGTGTGGGTGGAAGCAAAGAGATCACATAAAAAGCTGTAATAGTCCAAGCAAAACATAAGGTACCTTGACAAAGGGAAGTGAGAAGGGATGAGATTTGAGTTATGCTTTTGTTTTAATAATAGCAAAATTATTTTTAAAATAGCAAAAATAATATAGTAAAAAGGGCACCCATGTATTCTTTACCAACATCTTTTTATCTACACAATTTGTATACACAATTGTGTACACACCTATTTATATACACAATTTCATTCTCAACTATTGAGGGTAACTTACATATATCATGGCCCTTTCCCCTAAAGACTTTAGTATTTCCTAAAAATGGGATATTCCCTAACATAATCACAGTATAGCTCGCAACTTCAGCACATTTAACATGATGTAATACTTTTATCTAATCTCCTGTTTGTACTCCAATTTTGTCAGTTGGCCCAATATTGTCCTAGCATTTTGTGCCTTCCAGTTCTGGATCCAGTCTAGGGTTTTATATTACATTTAGCTGGCAACCTTTTTAGGTCCCTTTGGAACATTTCCATTGTCATATATGTTTCCAGAACATTTACGACAATGACATTTTTAAGAAAAGTCCTCTCCTCCTATTTTAAAATCAGATGTCCCTCATTTCACAATTTTCATCATCAAACACAGATTATGCATTCTCAGTGATGCACAGGGGATGTTGTGATCTTCTCAGGTCATCACAGCTGGAGTCATAGAATGTCCATCTGTCCCTCCCTGGTGCTGTTAATTTTAATTATCTAATCAAGGTACTGTTTGCACTATTAATGTTACTTTTTCCCCTTGACAATCTCTAAGAAACACTTTTAAGACCACATAAATATTCTACCCCTGATCAACATTACCCGATATATTTAGAATTTATTGATGATTCTTGCTGATCCAATCTTAACTACAATAATTGTAAAGGATTTCCCAATGCCAGCATTCTTCCACATTTATCAGCTGGTCTCTGCATTCTACCATAAGAGTCTTCCCTCCTCACCCATGTACTTATGTGTCTTTCTATTATCAATATGAATTAATGAATTCTTATTTTTCCCCCAATGATTTATGAACATAACTATTTTGGTGCTCAAATTGTCTCTGAGTTGGTAAGTGGCTTCTTTGTCCTTGTGACATGTACTCATCATCTTTTTCAGCACTTCATGCAACTTGGCATAACAAGATGTTCCTGGAATCATCCTTATGTCCAGGGGCTTGATTCTTTTTTTTTTTTTTTTAACAACAACAACAAAAAAAATCACTTAGTATTTGTGTCATGTAAATCTTTAAAATTGTCAAATCCAAAAAAAACTTTTATCAAGTCTCTTTAATACAATAATTATTTTGGTTTTCGAGTTCAAAATTTGATGTTTACATTCTTAGCTCTACTGATATAGACTGCCCTGGCTGTGCACTGTAACCAGATTTCCACCTGTTCCAAAATGACAGGAAAGAAGGTCTTAAAGAACAACTTGCTCCCAATTCCACCAGCCTTAGGGAGGGTTCTTCTTGGAACTGAGCACAACATGAATAACACAGTGACAAAGGGAGACAACAGTAGCATCTGCTTCATAATCATGGTGCACTAGCCTTTTTACGTACTTTTTTTTTTAATAAATCTTCATTGTTCAGTTTATTACAATTGTTCCTTTATTTCCTCCCCCCCCACCACCCTATAGCTTCCCTCCACCTGGTTCCCACCCCACCCTCTGCCCTTACCACCCCTCCACTGTCCTCATCCATAGGTGTATGATTTTTGTCCAGTCTCTTCCTGCACCCCCCACACACCTTTCCCCCTTTCTATGACCTTTATTCTGGTATATTCACCAGTTTATTCTGTTCATCACATGTTTATGCACTTGATTTTTAGATTCACTTGTTGATAGATATGTATTTGTTGCTCATAATTTTTATCTTTACCTTTTTCTCCTTCCTCTTCTTAAAGAATACCTTTCAGCATTTCATATAATACTGGTTTGGTGGTGATGAACTCCTTTAACTTTTTCTTATCTGTGAAGCTCTTTATCTAACCTTCAATTCTGAATGAAAGCTTTGCTGGGTAGAATAATCTTGGTTGGTAGGTTCCTGCAATTCATCACTTTGAATATTTCTTGCCACTCCCATCTAGCCTGCATAGTTTCTGTTGAGAAATCAGCTGACAATCGTATGGGTGCTCCCTTGTAGGTAACTAACTTTTTCTCTTGCTGCTTTTAATATTCTTTATCTTTTGCTCTTGGCATTTTAATTATGATGTGTCTTGGTGTGGTCCTCTTTGGATTCCTTTTGTTTGGGTTCTCTGTGCTTCCTGGACTTAAAAATCTATTTCTTTCACCAGATGGGGGGGGGGGGGGGGAGTTTTCAGTCATTATTTCTTCAAATAGGTTTTCAGTATTTTGCTCTCTCTTCTCCTTCTGACACCCCCATTATTCACGTGTTGGTATACATGAAGTTGTCCCAGAGGCTCCTTACACTATCTTCATATTTTTGGGGTTTTTTTCTTTTTGCTTTTCTAGTTGGGTGTTTTTTACTTCATTGTATTTTAAATCTTTGGCTTGATTCTTGCAATCCTCTAGTCTGCTGTTGGATCTCTGTATAATATTTATTTCAGTCAGTGTATGCTTAATTTCTAGTTGGTCCTTTCTCATATCCTTGAGGGTCTCGTGAAATTTATCGGCCTTTTCTAGAAAATTCTTGAAAAACCTTATAACCGTAGTTTTGAACTCTATATCCAGGCTTTCCTCCATTTCTTTCATTTGTGACCTGTTTCTTTGTCTCCCCATTTTGGCTGTTTCTCTGAGTTGAAAGAGTGGCTTTGTGTGCTAGATGTCCTATAGAGCCTAGTGGCTCAGCCTCCCCAGTTACCAGAGGTGGACACTCTTGGTGCACCCTTTTGTGGGCTGTGTGCACAGTCTTGTTGTAGTTAAGCATTGATTGTTGTTGGTATCACTGGGAGGAACTGACCTCCAAGCCAATTGTTGTTGGTATCACTGGGAGAACTTCTGTGCTGGAGACATCCTTATGAGAGAGGAGGCCCCTGGGTCTCATTGTCCCACAGAAATCGCTGCAAGCACCTCTGAGAGAAAGCCACCCTTAAGTTTCACCCACTGCCAGACAGTCCAGTTCCTCCCCAAATGAGCCTGGGTCCCCAGAGTCTTGCCCGGAATTGGAGTTCAGAGCCATCGGAAGCTTTTGTCTCCCTCCCGATTGAGAAAGCCAACCACGTACTCAGTTGCCAGCCCTCTCCACGCACACACCTCGGTACCTCTGCCTTCTGTGGCTCCTCTGAGTGTCAGTGTGCTTTTCTCTTTCCTTCTAGTTATAGAATTTCCACTCAGCCAGCCTTCCTGTGGTTCTGGATGATATCCGTTTTGTCTTCTAGTTGTCGTTTTGAAATTGTTGTGAGAGGCAGCAGATTAGGTGTTTACCTATGCTGCCATCTTGGTTTCTCCCCCAGGGTGCTTGATTCTTTCAGTGGGGAATGGTATTAGAGATTAAGACCTGGGTAGTTGTCCACACTGCCACTGAGATGTCTGTGCTTCTTGGACCTTTCAGATTCTGATTAAAGAACCAACTAATGTTGCTAAGAGTGAATATGGGCTATTAAGAGAAAAAGAAAAATCAAAAATGACTGCAGTTTCCGGCCTGAGCTACTAGATGAGTGATATTGGCCTTTACTAAGGCTAACTACTAGGCTACTAAAATGAAGAAAAAAAGTTTACAGGGGAAAATCAAAAATTCCATTTTGGATGAGCTGATTTTGCATGCTTCTTAGATATGTAAGTAGGGATATTGAGCAGAAAACTGGAAGAGTCTAGGATTCAGGGGAGAGGATCAAGATGGTGATATAAATTTAGGAAACACCAGCATATTAATATTTAAACCATGGGACCAAATAAATGAACAGGTATGGATCACCACACATTTGAGGAACATCTCTAACATAAAAGATAGACCAAACTAAGCAGAAAAATGTATCTATAATTCAAAGAAAAAGGAGACAGTGCAAGTAACAGATGAAAACTTAATAGAAATAAAACAGAAAATCTAAAATATCCTCAGTGATATTCTTGGAGATAGAAAAACCTGTGTCTGTGAAATAATAAACAGGAAAGAAGGGAGAGCTGCAGGGAGGAGTTAATTAATTCAATCCCAGGCCTTTGGGTAGGGCTGAACAAGGCAAATGTCTGAAGGGAGGTAGGGAAGGAAGCATAGCAACGCAGGATTGGCAGATCCCAAAGTGGATTTTGGAGAGCATCTGCACATGTTTGGAGAGTATCTGCACAATGGTGGTCTAGTGTGGGCTGTGGAAGCTTGACTAGGGTCAAGAGAACATACATTGGGAAGGAGGTGGAGTAGGGGAGGAGGGACACTGAACCATCCTAGCATACTGGAGCCTAAAAAGGGTAAAGTCATCCCAGAAGATGCTGAGGGCAGCCAGGAAAAGGAAAGCCCATTCTAGCATGAATCTTTGTGCATTGGGCTTCCAGTACTTCAATAAAGTACATGTATGGTATAAAAATAATAAGCAACCATTATCCAATATGCCTACCACCCAACTGAAGAAAAAAAATCTAACATAATCTTTTAAAGAACTCTGTCCATAATCTCATCCCTGTCCTTCTCCCTCCCTTCTTCCTTTTATAGTTTTCGCACATTCATATAAGTTCACTTTATATGTCTTTGAAAATCGTATAAAAGAAAACATACTGTATGTACAGTCAGTTCTGTGCTCGTTCTCTCTCACTCCCTCCTCCCCCTCCCCTTTCCCTTCTCTATCAAATCAATGACCATGTCTTCAGGTGAGGATTTTTTTTTTAATGTAAAAAGTCAGTTCTGCTGGTCAAGCATGTCATAAATAAATAGAAAATAACCACTAAATTTCTAGCTTGTGACATTTTTTTCCATTCTATAAGCTTGATCATATATACATGTCTTCACCTAATTATATCCATGCCCAGCAAAAGAAAATGGTGCCTACACCACAGTGTTTTAAGATGGTTCAGTAAAGAAAACATTATATAGGTAATGAAAAAATTATTTTGGTTGGAAGAGAAAATAAAAAAAGCTCATGTTTAAATAGTAGACAAACCCCTCCTAAAGGAGAAAAGACTCTTTTGCTTCTTTAATTAATGTCACTTCTAGTCATCTACGTTTTGCATTGTGACCTAAAATGTATCACCTTAATATGAGTACAATGAAATAACTGAAACATGTAAGATGGAGCTGAATGTTGATTTAATATAAGTATAGGAGTTTTCTGATTACTAAACAGCAGATAAACAACTATAAATACCTTAGAAAATAAAAAGAGTAAATGTAAATATATCAAATTAAGTTATTTTTTAGGAAAGGAAATAAAAATCTTACAAGAATAAAGTTTGCTTTAGTAATCACTTTATAAAGGTAATACTAAAGTATTATATACATATGTTATTTAAAGTAATCTAGTTAAACAAATTGGGATTTGGCTTTTTATTAAGATGGCAGTTAAAGGTAATTTCATTAGAAGAGAACAAATATATATTTGTTTAGTTATATCCCAAACATGACTTTTTAAGAGTCCATTAACTACCACAGCTGCTATGGTAAATTCATGTATGTGTTGCCAGGAACACATAAAGGCCTGAAATAATGAAACAATAATGAGAAAATTAAGAAAACACATTAAAGTTTTTGTGGGGTTAAATTTCTTCTCTCTTACACCTCTTCACATCCTCTTCCTTCAAGAAGTTTGGAGAAAACCCAAAAAAAATGTCTTTGACAAATATTTGTCAAATATAAATGTCCACCACACTATTTTGTGATTTTCTCTGTTTAAAATAAGAAAGGGGGAATAAAGAAATAGAAGACCAAAAAGTATGTGTTTATCAACAACAAAGGGCTTGGGAGGTGAGAAGGCTCTCAATTTATAAGAGATCAATTCTGGCTTAGAATATAAATTTCATTAATGAGCACTCTGAGGACTTTGGTATAATTATAGACAAATGTACAAACATTCTTTGGAAACTCCGTAGAAGTAAAATAGTCATCAGTGTATTTAACAATCCTAGATTTAAACAGCTTTTCTAACAAGCTCTCTGGGTAATTACTAAGCTATCTAAGAATCACTATGAACTTTGTACCTTTTCCTTCACTGACATATGACTTTGTTATTAGCTCAAGTAATAATGTATTAAAACACTTGCTTGATATATAGAAACATATCTTTGCGTTTAGACTACAATGAACTTTGTTCCCCAGAAATATATTATGAAAAGTCACATAGAAATCTGAATTAGCAGCAGGGGCAACAAAAGTGAAATCAGTTGCTGTTTCTCTTGGAGTCTGTGATAAAAGCTATTTCATGTCGGGATGCATATTCTAAAGGAGTATGTCTTGATGCTACAGAAAAATCTGGGGCTGTTCTTATCTCACTGTTTTGCTTATCAACACTTACATACCAACAGCTGAGGAGAAAAGCACATTAAATTCTCCTTAAGAATTCCTGATCTTTACAAACATGGTTAAGTGTAGAGCTGATTTGCTAAGAATTAAGTAACTCGCCTTGATTAGAGATAAAGTAACACAAAGACCAAATCCATGAACTGTTAAAAAATTCTAAGTGAGGGCATTGTGAAAACTAAAGTGAGTTCAATGACACAAACATCAAGCCACAAAAACTTCTAGTGTGTTTAGTGTGTCATTTAGAGCATGTAACTAATTCCAGATGGCAAAAGAGGAGCACTCATTGAAAAATATTTATTGATTAGTAATTTAAATGTCACTGGAAACTTCTGCCTCATTTCAAAACTACTTTTTATTTTAAACTAGTGGCCCAGTGCACAAAATATGTGCATGGGGAGAGGGGGGCATTGTCCCTCAGCTCAACCTGCATCCTCTCCAATCTGGGACCCCTCGGAGTATGTCCAACTGCTGGCAGTCAGACATCCCTCTTGCAATATGGGACCACTGGCTCCTAACTGCTCACCTGCCTGCCTGCCTGATTATCCCTAACTACTCTGCATGCCGGCTTGATCAACCCCAAATGCCCCCCCTTCTGGCCTAATCACCCCTAACTGCCCACTCCTGCCAGACAGATTGCCCCCAACTGCCCCCCACCAGCCTGCACGCCCTCACCTGCATCCCCTGGTGGCCTGCTTGTCCCCAACTGCCCCCCGACAAGCCTGTTCATCTCCATCTATCCCCCCAACTGGCCTGATTGCCCTCAACTGCCCCCCTCTGCCATCCCATTTCTCCCCACCTGCCCCCCCCCCGCCAGCCTGCTCACTCCCAACTGCCCCCTTCTGCAGGCCTGCTCTCCCCCACCTGACCACCCCCCTGCCATCCTGCTAACCCCCATCTGACCCCCCTGCCAGTATGCTTGCCAACTGCCCCCCCACGAGTCTGTTTGCCCCAACCTGGCCCCCCCACCATCCTGATTGCCCCCAACTGCTCCCCTCTGCCGTCCTGCTTGCCCCACCTGACGCCCCCCCCCACCAGCCTGCTCGCCCCCACCTGCACCCCCTGCTGGCCTGCTCACCCCCACCTTCCCCCCCAACTGCCCCTCCTGCTGGCCTGATCCTCCCAACTGCCGTCTCCCTCACCCTCATTGGCCTGATCACCCCTAACCACCTCTGCCTCAGACCTGCCACCATGGCTTTGTCCAGAAAAACATCTGGAAGGTCTCCAGAAGGTCTCCTGGTCTAATTAGCATATTACTCTTTTATTAATATAGATAAGTCCTTAAAATAGGATCCATCCTCTTTAATGTGGTGGTTACTTAATTTGAAAGCCTATTTTATTTTTTATTTTTGATATTAAATATCAATGTCTCATAACATTTTACTTAGTAACTATCCTAATAAAAGAGTAATATGCAAATTTGACCATACCTTCACTACATCCACAAGCCAATCAGGAGCAGATTATGCAGATAAACCCCAACCAAGATGGCTGCAGCCACTGAGAGCAAGAGGACGGCTTGGGTTTCCCCGGCAAAAGAGGAAGCCAAGCTTTCCACCTGCAGCTGCCAGCCTAGGCCTCCACTCAATGCTACAAAGTTTCAATTATAAAAGATACAGAAATGGTAGCGGCCACTGAGCTGGAGAGAACATAGGCTTGGGTTCCCCTGGCAACAGAGGAAGCCAAGCTTTCCGCCTGCCATTGCCGGTGGAAAGTTTCGATTGTAGACATTAATTAATCCCAGATCCCAGGGTCTCTGCTTGGGTTGCTGGGGGGGCGTGGCCAGCCTGCAAACCACAACAGGCCCCTCACCCCAAAGGAACCCCCACCCTGACCTGGGACACTCTTCAGGGCAAACCAGCTACCCCCCCCCCCATGTACCAGGACTCTATCCTATCTAATAAAAGAGTAATTTGCAAATTGACCATCATTCCAACACACAAGAGGGCTGCCCCCATGTAGTCAAAGATCCTGCCCCCATGTGGACACAAGATGGCCACCACAAGATGACCAGCAGGGGAGGGCCGTTGGGAGGTTTCAGGTCCTGCAAGGGAGGGCAGTTGGGGGTGATCAAGCCTGCAGGGAGGGCAGTTAGGGGTGACCAGACTGGCAGAGGGAAGTTGGGGGCAAACAGGCTGGCAGGGAAGCAGTTAGATATCAATTAGGCTGGCAAGGTAGTGGTTAGGGGGTGATCAGGCTGGCAGGCAGCAGCAATTAGGGGCAATCAAGGAGGCAAGCAGGTGAGCAGTTTGGAGCCAGCAGTCCTGGATTGTGAGAAGGATGTCCAACTGCCGGTTTAGGCAGGATCGGGCCTAAACGGGCAGTCGGACATCCCTCGAGGGGTCCCAGATTGGAGGGTGCAGGCTGGGCTAAGGGACATCCCCCGCCCCCTCTGCACAAATTTCGTGCACCGGGCCTCTAGTATTATTATAATTCTATGTATAAAAAACAAATATAAATAAAAGGTAAATGAATGGTCTTTGGCACAATGGTAACTGTTTTCAACTAAGAATTAGTAAGTGGTGGTGGTCACTATATTAATTAGATAATCCCTGTCCCTTGCAAATAACACTGAGCATAAACACACTAACCTAAAATCTTAAAATTGATAAACCTAAATATAAAAAATATATTGGTGCAAATTAGGAATTACATATATAATTCTCATTTAGAGCAATACAATTCTCTTTAAGCAAGACTTCTCAGGGGACTGGGTGAAAAGGTAAAGGGATTAAGGAAAAAAACTCAACAGCATTACACAATATTAGGAACCTGACTAACACTTTATGGTATTGGTTAATCAAGAAAACCTCTTTGGAGTGGGTGGACTCGAGTTATGATTTCAAGGAGAAGGAAATAGTAGGCAGAGAGGAAGAAAACTATTCCCAATATATTAGACCTTACAGCCTCCCTACTGCAGACAATATATCTCTTTTCTTAGCCATAGGCTACCCACTCACAAGTCTTTACAACATCCATGGTGGTGGTAAGGAACAATTTAATACAACAGCCCGCCCCACAGAAAATTTCCACTCAACTTTAAAGGCTTGTCATATCTGTCCCATCAATTGGAGAGAAGAGATGAAAATGGATTCTCAAGAGCAATAGGCTTAATGCACTAACCCTGAGGTAGTAAACCATCCCACTTAGTGTAAATAGTTTTGAAACTGGGTGATATAAGTATAAGATCCATTTCTCGTCTGTAAAAGCAAAGGCTAAAGCACATTAACTGCTATGGTTTCAAATCATCAGTAAAGCTAAAATATTAGGAGAGAAAGGTGAAGATCTGTTATCTGTGGCTCTGGACTTTAACCCTGTACAGTGAAATGAATACATGCCAAGTGCAGTTTCTAATTTTGATCTGAGCTATTCCCACATTAACCATATTTTCACTACTTATTACTAATTGTATGACCACAAATAAAAGAAAACAGACATGTACACCATTGCAAACACACAAACTAGATTTTACAGTTTAAGAGCCAAGGCTGAAATTAAGTAAAGACAATCCAGAATATGCATACTGGAAAAAGCTCAAAATAGTGAAGATGAAAAATTTCAAACTATATGTACAACTGCCATGTTTTTTTCTCTCATATCATAACTCAAATACAATTCTTCAAAGTAGTAGCAGTTCAACTATTTTTTATTGCTTTGGACTTTACATATTAGTTTATTTTTTACATTTTTAAACTTACTTTGAAAGTTTCCATTATCATTAAAATGGAAATTGTACTTGTGTGATTGGTTCATATTCTCATGGTGTCGATATCAGTGAAATAATTCCACTAACAACTATGGGATCTGACAGATCCAGTAAGGCACCATCAGAATCACTGCAGTGTGTATCTTGTATATGAATGTTTGACTGAATATATACCAGACTCTGAGGACCCATGCATGCATTTAGTAAAACTGGAATCATTTATTTTAATGGTAAACTCCAGAGCATAGGCTTTCAACAGAAAGAATACAACAGTAAAAAAGGACTGGTAAAACCTCTTTTACTAAATTCTGAATCTAAATGTTTTTTGCAGCTGCCAAATCATTCTCTGAAAGGTAGAAAGAAATACCAGCTAAGTGCTATATGTGAAAACATTACAAATCAAAAGAACAACATGGGTATTTTCTCTTTGTTAAGATACTAATATCTTACTGTAACATAATACACCTCGAAACACATTTCAATCCTGCACAGGTTTTTACCTGGGACCATACCAAGAGTTTCCATTAACGAGTAACAATCGTCCAGAAAATGCTTCTGGAGCATGGGCACAAAGAATATAATGGGGCGCAAAGAATAGAATTATAACGAGTCCCACACATATAAGGGATATGGCAATGAAGCAATATTACAAGGCTTTCTTTAGAGTGAGGATGAAGCCAGTGGCTGCTGTTTGTACACTACCATTAGTAAAAAACTGTTCTGCCGGAGGCAGAAAAGTTGGTAAGTGAATGCATCAATACTGAATTCAGTGTTGCCTTCAAAATGTAATGGCTCATTCAGTGCAAACATTAGGAAGAGGCTAATAGAAAGGTTTCCTAGCCAGCTAGATTGAACACAACATGAGGTCCTCCCTTAGTATACACATTGAACAGTGTTTAATTCTGCCTTCTGGTTGCCCAACTTTGCGATCTTCAGAATGAAGGTGGCAGAGGGAAGAGACTGGGTTTTACTCTATCAACTTATGGGGCTGTAAAAAAAAAAAAAAAAAAGCCATGCAAATGGTGACTGGAGAAAGCTAATAGAGTAACTTTTCATAGAAGTATATAGGGCATCATGTAATAGCAGAAACTAAGCAATATCTAAAGTGAGATTTCTAATTTTTTTCCCTTTCACCTACCTCAGTTAAAGAAACATTTTTAATTCTAAAATTTCATTGTTGCCCAAAGAGGCAATCTGCCCTAGTACTGTATGCTTTTCAAACGTGTGTGTGTATGTGTACCTGAAAATCTTATTAAAATACATCTGATTCAGTAGGTCTGGAGTGCAGCATGAGAATCTACTACAGTTCTAATAAATAGCCATACTGCCAGTCCACACAGCACACTCTTGAGTAGCACCAGTCTAGTAAACACAGGAGCAGAAAATATGTTTTTTCCTCCTTATCAACTCCCACATTTCCACAATTTAAAATTATTTTCAAGTAATACAATTTCGCTAGGCTTTTTTAAAAAATATATTTTATTGATTGTTTTTAAAGAGAGGAAGGGAGAGGGAGAGAGAGTTGGAAACATCAAAGAGAGAAACATCGATCAGCTGCCTCCTGCACACCCCATACTGGGGATGTGCCCACAACCAAGTTACATGCCCTTGACCGGAATCGAACCTGGGACCCTTCAATCCACAGGCAGATGCTCTATCCAGTGAGCCAAACCGTTTAGGGAAAGTTCTTCATTTGTAAAATAAAGAATTCATATATTCAGGCTTTTGCAAGAAAAGCACTACATTTGTAAGAAAGCAATAAATTTAAAAATTCATCTAATTTACAAATAATACTTCCAACAAGGTGCTAATATCCAAAATATATAAAGAACTCATACAACAACAAAAAACAATCCAATTAAAATATGGGCAGAAGACCTGAACACTTTTCCCAAAAAGACATACAAGTAGCCAACAGATATACAAAAAGATACTCAACTTCACTAGCTATAAAGAGAAATGCAAACCAAAATCATAATGAGATACCACTTCACACCTATCAAAATGGCTATCAATAAGGTAAGAAATAAGTGTTGGAGAGAATATGGAGAAAAAGGAACCCTCATACACTGCTGGTGGATATGTAAACTGTACAGCCACTACGGCAAACAGTATGGAGGTCCCTCAAAAAATTAAGAATAGAGCTACCATATGACCCAACAATTCTCTTCTACAGATGTTTCTTAGATAACTTGTGCTTTTCATAAGCATTAATTTATTTAAATCTAGATAACATGGTAAACAAATATGCCCAACCAGGCATACAAACTGGTGATACATAGAAACAGACCTGGAAATCTTACTATTTTATTCCTTTCCAATTTTGAACACTGTGACAAATTAGCTTCTAACACACCAGCCACTAATGTCACACCTCTTTTGAACATTAGTAAAGTTTAAGTCAAATTTTTTGTGAAAGTATACATTAGAATAGCCATCTCAGGAAGAGTAGTCACGACATCTAGGAAAGCTGAGAATGTGTAACCTATGACCCAATGTGGTAGGCAGCCTCTAAGAAGGCCTCCAATGACCCCACCTCCTGCTATTCCTACCTTATGTAATCTCTTCCACTTTAATGTGGACTAGACTCCCTGGAACTCAACAGAATACGGGAGAAGTAATGGGATTCCAAGATCAGATTAGAGATACACTGTGGCTCTATGTTGGGTTCCCTCTCTCTCTGTGGGAAGCGCTGTGGAGACACAATATAAGGAGGAACTGGCTAACAGCCACGATGACCTGAGGTCATCCAGCACCCAGGTGAGTAAGCAGGAAGGCAAATACTTCCCCAGGTGAGCCTTGACATGACTGCAGGTCCACTGTAATCTTGTAAAAGACTAACTCTAAGGCACCCAGGTAAGCTCTATCTAGCTAGGTGTTTAACACACAGGAACTGTGAGATTCTAAGTATTTGCTGGCTTGAGCTGCTACATTTTGGGCGTTTTCTTATACAGCAATTAATAACTGAGCTCAAAGACTACTGTAACACTTACAACACCACTTTATAATAAGAAAAATTAGAGCAATTTAAACATCTACCATCAATTGAAACTTCCAGAACAGCCATATAATAAAAAACTATACAGCAGGGGGAAAAATGAATTTAAGCTAAATGGGTCAATGTTGAAAATTCCTAAAATGTTGAGTGGGGGCAAAGGTAAATTGCAGAAAAATAAGGACAGTATGAAACAATTTTATAGATTCAGGACATCAACTAAAAAATTTCATTTGAATGATAAGCAAAAAATCCAGTGTGGGATGAAGGAGAAAGTGAAAGGGAGGAAAGGGGTGGTTAGAAAAGGACTCACAAGAAGCTTTCAATTGCATCTATAATATTTTTAACTATATGCCAGGTACATGCGTATTTGTATGTTATCTATACTTTTTGTATTGTCTGAGATCTTTTGCATCAAAAGAATATAAAGTACATACAATGAAAGGATACATTTAAGTATAAAATGTGATGGTTTTTTGCCCATTCCCTTGGATTTTACGATATATTCCACATGAGACCACTATTCTACTATAACTTTTAGCATACTATATTAATTATGTGTTTAGATGTTTGTCTCCTCCCAAGGCTGTAAACAACTTCAAGGCCCAGAAAAAAACATTCAGTAAATGTTTGCAGAAAAAATTAATGGTATGAACAGTGCTTATATGGGTTTCATTTTCCTAACTTAATATCTGCTTATTTTCAAATAAACTGACCATAGCTTGATCTCCATAGGAAACAACTAATTATCTAAGAAAAATTAACTTGGCAAGGCTGCATCCACTGTTGTACACTATCTAATATTAGTAATTGTCCAGATTCATTAAAAATGTTGGCACAAAGACTCAGCCTTTTTTTTTCTATCCCAAGTCATGCCATTAGCTGGCTTCAGAGAGCACAAAGGAAATTCAACCAAGAGTTTAGCCTTACAGTTCTTTGATCTCCTTAAAATCAATAACCTTTAGCTCCATTTCACTTTGACTAACCAACCCTCAGGGCCACATCCTAGACTTTATCATTTATCACATGGAATTGCTCAACTTTTGAAGTAAAATTCAAATGTCTCATTCTATGACCACAACTTATACTGGCAGCCCTTTCTCCTTCTCCGCCTCTTCTGCATTGAGTCAACCAATCCTCATATCCCTCCATCACTCCCCTCAAACTCTACCCACACTCTAGCCTAACTCCTTATTTAACAGATGATTTTTCCTACTTCATCAAAAAGAGGTTAAGCTTTGTGATTCCCACATATAAATTTATCTAACTCCTTATTCATCTCCCACCTACCTCCAGACTTAAGAAATGTAATGTCCACCATCTAATGAAAGTAAATTCCATCTGTGCTCTTAACTCTACTTCTATATCCTCCCTCTAACATTTCATCATTCATGCCTGTCCTACTCTATCCTCTCCACAGGTCCTTCTACCACTCCAACCTTTTATGTTCAAATCCTGTGCCAACTTAAAAAAGAATTTTTTTCTTTTACTTTGTGCCACCTTATAGCTAACATCCAACTCTTCTCCTCTTTCCATTCAAATGTCACCATTCTACTGAAATAAATTATATTAAGGACACCTCATTTCAATTTCATCTGACCGGAGAAGTTTCATCTTCACAGTAGAAATCATTCTCTTCTCCATGCAACTCTACCTTCTTAACCATAGTTTTTCCTTACACTTAGTGACCATGAGTTCTCTGCCTCTCTTGTGGTCTTTCCTACGTAATATGCCCTGGGATCCTCCCTGATGTTCTTATCCACCACTATATTTTCCACAATAAGCTGATCTACTTTCTAATCTTTAATTATAGCTCAGACTGCTTCCCTAAGAAAGGGATTCAAACTCACATCTAACTTATGAACATGTATACTGGGCCTTCCAATAGACACCACAAATTCAACATATTCAAAACTTACCTCACTTTCAAGAGTGAAATTAGCAGGAAAAAGTAGGTAGCTCCAAGAGACAATTTCCCACAAAAACATTGAAAAGCGGTCAGACTAAAGTTTTTCAGAGCTCTATAAAAACAGTCAAAGTTTTACAGCGAACAATCAAACACAATTTTTTTAAAAAGGTAACTTCAAAACCATAGGAAAGTTTCAAGGCATTTTTCTCTTGTTCAATATCCCAACTTGGCTCAGTGATAATCTCAAAGACAGCAGCCACATTCCTAAATGTGGGACACTGGTCCCTGGTTTTAAAAAGAGAAGAAAATTGTGTGTTTGTTTTTACCTGTCTGGGACTGCTGAAGGGCTGATGGAAGGTGCTAATCCACTTCGCCTAACTGGAACTCAAGAGTGCAAAAGGAAACATTCCTCAAACACACACAAACACATAAAGGAAACAGCTCCTGTCAGCTGGGGTAAAATATTATAGTTGTGGCAAACAATGGAGCACCAACCGAAAGCTAGGGGGACAGATTTTTTGGAAATCAGGGCATTCAAAAGTAACACATATGCTATGGAATTTAGAAAGTTATGTGGATGCTCAGGCAGTACATGTACCCTGAGACCTGAGAATAACCTAAGCCTATAGTTGATCTCAAGTCTCAGCACAAGCAGGCAGTAAAGATTAAGACACAGTAGCAAATAGTGTGGCTAGTAGATGAAGGGATGCCCCAAAACAGAGACAATTAGCAAACACTGGGAAATGTTTATCTTTTTCTTCTTGCTGTTTTCCTCATTATTTAATTTTTTTGGTTCCTGAAAGACAGAGAATCCTGACTAGAAAAAAGAAGCAATTCATTTCATATAAGGAATCCTACATAAGATTAACAGTCAAATTCTCATTAGAAACCATGAAGGCTGGCTAGAAGTGGGATGACATATTCAAATTGCTGAAGAAAACAAGTGCCAGCTAAGAATTCTTTATCTGTTAAAATAATGCTTCAAAACGAAAAATGAAATGAAGGCAATCCAAGCAAACAAAAGTAGAGAGATTGCATTGTTAGTAAACCTGCCCTACAATAAATATTAAAGAAGTCCTTCAGGCTAAAATGAAAGGCCACTAAATAGTAATTCATCTACAAAGGTAAATATAAAAGACGACGTTACTGCCAAAACCAGTTTTGCTCAGTGGATAGAGTGTCAGCCTGCAGACTGAAGGGTCCCGGGTCAGATTCCGGTCAAGGGCATGTGCCTTGGTTGCGGGCACATCCCCAGTAGGGGGTGTGCAGGAGGCAGCTGATTGATGTTTCTCTCTTATCGATGTTTCTAACTCTCTATCCCTCTCCCTTCTTCTCTGTAAAAAAATCAATAAAATATATTTTTTTAAAAAAAGACAATGTTACTATATTTTGGTTTGTAACTACTCTTTGTGTTTCCTATATGATTTAAAGGACAAATGCATTAAAAATTACAAATCTATTTTAATAAGCACATATGTACAAAGATGTAATTTATTACAATGACATAAAAGAGGGAGATGAAGCCCTAACCAGTTTGGCTCAGTGGATAGAGCGTCAGCCTGCAGACTCAAGGGTCCCAGGTTGGATTCCGGTCAAGGGCATGTACCTTGGTTGTGGGCATATCCCCAGTAGGGGGTGTGCAGCAGGCAGCTGATTGATGTTTCTCTCTCATCGATGTTTCTAACTCTCTCTCCCTCTCCCTTCCTCTCTGTTTAAAAAAAATATATATATATGGAATTTATTTATTTATTTATTTATTTATAAAGAGGGAGATGGAATTATATAAGGGTAGAGTTTTTTTATGCCATTGAAATTAATTGACATCCATTTAAGCCACATTGTTATAAATTATAGGTTATAATTATAATGCCAACGGTAACCACTAGGAAAATATCTAAAAAATATATGCAAAAGGAATTAAAAGAATCAAAATGGTACACACCAAAAAATCAATTAAACACAAAAGGACATAATGGATTGAGAAACAAAAATGTATAAAACATACTTAAGAAAACACAATACCAAACCTTACAGGATATAGCAAAAGCAGTGCACAGAGGGAATACTGCTGTAAAAGTCTACGTCAAAAGTGCAGATCTCAAATCAATAACCTACTCTGTGCCTTAAGGAATTATGAAAAGAACAAATGAAACCCAACACTAACTAGTAAAAAGAAAGAATAAAGGTTAAATTCGAGACTGAAAAATTAAGGATAAAAAAACAACAGAATCAATAAAACAAAATTTTTGTTCTTGGAAAAGATCAACAAAGTTAAGAAACTTTAGCTAAACTAAAATCAGACAGAAGACTCAATTAAAACCAGAAATGAAGGTGAGAATATTAAACTACTAACCTTACAGAAATACAAAGTTTATTGTACACTAAAATATTATATTACCTAAAAGAAATGGACAAATTCCTTAAAACACAAATTATCCTATCTAATAAGAGAAATATGCAAATTGACCATACCTCATATAAAGCCACGCCCACAAGCCACACCCACAAGCCAATCAAGAGCAAATAAACCCCAACCAAGATGGCTGTGACCACTGAGAGCAGGAGGGAGGCTTGGGTTTCTCCGGCAACGAAGGAAGCCAAGCTTTCCACCTGCCGTTCCTGGCCTAGGCCTTTACTCAATGCTGCAAAGTTTCAATTATAGAAGATATATCCCAACAGAAATGGCGGCAGCCATGGAGCTGGAGAGAGCAGAGGCTAGGGTTGTCCAGGCGGTGGAGGAAGCCAAGCTTCAGCAGCTCTGCCGCCTGGTCTCCACTCTAGGCTACAATGTTTCAATTATAGAAGATAAATGTCCCAACAGAAATGGCTGCCACCACAGAGTGAGCAGGCTTGGCTCTGCTCCAGGCTACAAAATTTTAATTGTAGAAATTAGAATAAATCCCAGATACCAGGGCCTCCACTTGGGTCACCAGGAGGCATGGCCAGCCTGCAAACCACCACAGGCCTTTCTCCCAGGCTGTCCCACACCCCAAGGGAACCCCAACCCTGATCCGGGGCACTCTTCAGGGCAAACCAGCTGGCCCCCACCCATGCACCAGGCCTCTATCCTATCCAATAAGAGTAATAAGCAGACTGACCATCACTCCAACACATGAGACAGCTGCCCTCATGTGGTCAAAGATCCTGCATCCATGTGGACACAAGATGGTCACCACAAGATGGCCAGCAGGAGAGGCAGTTGGGAGGGACCAGCCTGCTAGGAAGGGCAGTTGGGGGTGATCAAGCCTGCAGAGGAGGGCAATAAGGGGTAACCAGGCCGGCAGAGGAGGGGAGTTGGGGGCAAACAGGCTGGCAGGGGAGCAGTTAGACATCAATCAGGCCGGCAAGGGAGAGGTTAGAGGGTGATCAGGTTGCCAGGCAGAAGCAGTTAGGGCAATCAGGAAGGCAGGCAGGTGAGCAGTTGGGAGCCAGCAGTCCTGGACTATGATAGGATGTCCGACTACCCATTTAGGTCCGATCCCACTGAGCAGTTGGACATCCCTTGAAGGGTCCCAGATTGGAGAGGGTACAGGCTGGGCTGAGGGACACACACCCCCCCCCCAACCCTGTGCATGAATTTCGTGCACCGGGCCTCTAGTCTAAACAGATTTAAGAAGAAATAGGAAATCTGAGATTTAACACCAATCCTTCTGAAACTCCTCTAAAAAATAAAGCAGGAGGTAATACTTCTAACTCATTTTTTGAAACAAGTATTATGCTACCAAAGCCAGACAAATTTACCACAAAAAAAGCTACAAACCAGTATCATTCATGGATATACTAGATGTAAAAATCCTCAAAAAAATACTAGCAAACCAAACCTAAGGCCATTTTTTTCTTTTACTTTAATATTTTATTTATTTCAGAGAGGAGGAGGGAGAAAATCACTAATTGGCTGCCTCCTGCACATCCCCTACAGGGAACTGAGCCTGCAACCTTGGCATGTGCCCTTGACCAGAATCAAACCCGGGACCCTTCAGTCCGTAGGCTGACACTCTATCCACTGAGCCAAACCAGCTAGGGCTCAAGACCACTTTAAAAGGCTTATACACCATGATCAAGTGGTATTTAATCTCAGGAATGCAGACCCTATACCCCCACGAAGCATTAGCCTCACTGATGTGGTCCTTGCTAGTCTCATCCCCTGCCTCTTCTTACTTCAGTTTATATGTATTCCTATATACAGGGGCAGGCAAAAGTAGGTTTACAGTTGTTCATATGGAAATTCATACAATAATCCTATCTAATAAAATAGCAATATGCAAATTGACCGTACCTTCACTACACCAAATAAACCACAAGCCATGCCCACAAGCCAATCAGGAAAGATATGCAAATTAACACCCAACCAAGATGGCTGCTCCCATGGCAGGACAATCGCTGGGTTCCCAAGGCTGGAAAAAAGCCTTGTCAGAGGCTTTTTCCAGCCTTGGGGCAGGCTTGGGTCAGGGTGGGGTCGGGGCCATCCAGCAAATCGGCCCCAAGGCAGAGGGTGATCCACTGGGTTCCCTAGGCGGGCTTGGGCCAGGGTTCCTTGGGACGGGCTTGGGCCAGGGCCCCAGTGATCAGCTGGATCGCAGGGTGACTGCTGGCTGGGGTCCCAGCGAACAGCTGGATCACAGGGCGATCACTGGCAGGGGCCACCTGGCCAAGGTCCTCTGCCCAAGGTCAAGGGCAGGCTGGGGTTGAGTTGTCAGTAGGACTTCCCCTGAGGGCTCCCAGTATGTGAGAGTGGGCAGGTTGGGCTGAGGGACCTCCCACCCCCAGTGCACGAATTTCATGCACCAGGCCCCTAGTTAATAACAATAAAAGAATAAACTCTGTGTTTTGTGCTCATAACAGTAAATCTACTTTTTTTTTTGCCCCATCCTGTATCAATTTATTTCTCAACAGACATTTGCTTTGTATATCTGATGCCTTACTTGTACTATTAACACAGTGAGTCATCAATACATGTTTCTTAAAGAAAAAATTTAAATAGATTTAATAACAGCAATAGCTAGGATTATTTATTAAGCACCCATGATATGCCAGATATCACTTTAGGTACTAGATACACATTCACCTCACAACAACCTTGAAAGCTAGGTGTAAGTGGCCTCATGTCAGAGAAAGGATCACCAAGGCCCAAGAAAAAATAGGTAAATTGCTGAGGCTGCATATCAATTAAGTGGCATTTCTAGAAGCAGGACTTAAGATCTGTTGGATTCTAAAACCAGTAGAGTCCTACTGCATCAAGCTGCCTCCCAAACTACTCTTAAATATTGTCTCCCTCCTAAATCAACGTGTCTTATTATTTATACACTACTTTCGCCAAAGTGAACATCAATTAAAACTGTCTGCCTCTAATTGTGTTAAGATGTACCTAATGTTGCTTTAGAGTACTAACCCAGTTCCCAAAACATAGAAGTGGCAAAGAACTAATGATTATTAATAGCCCAATCATTCCAATAAAACAATACCAATCAATCATCTATCTAAAATGGCAAAGAACAGTAAATTTTTTATTTTGTATGACAAGGTTAAAAAATCATCTTACTATTTCTTTTTTTTTTAATATATTTTATTGATTTTTTTACAGAGAGGGAGAGGGATAGAAAGTCAGAAACATCGATGAGAGAGAAACATCGACCAGCTGCCTCCTGCACACCCCCTTCTGGGGATTTGCCTGCAACCAAGGTACATGCCCTTGACCGGAATCGAACCTGGGACCTCTCAGTCCGCAGGCCAACGCTCAATCCACTGAGCCAAACCGGTTTCGGCCATCTTACTATTTCTTAATTCTTCATGTACTTGCATTTTAGTTTGCTGAGAGTAGAATTAAAAATGCACGTTCCTTATCACAAATATGTAACTGTCCTCAGGAGGCAGATGATACAGAAAGATCCACTTTGAATTACACAATTAAGTATATGCTTCACATGTTCTAAAAGGATAATAGTTGATTTCTTAAATATCTACCACCTACCTCCTTCCCAATATAACACACACTGTACAAGCAGACACAACATGATCTTCATATCATGCTAGGTCCTCTCTGGTTATCCAGTTTCCTAGGATGAAGGCCTCCATACTTGTACTCCTTTCCCCCAAATAAAACATACACCAAGGAATTTAGCTCCAGAATGATTAAAAATTCAAGATGTTATGAAGGCTAGATAATGCTAAAAAAGCTTGAAACATCAAATGGAAAGGAAGAAAAGGAGAAAAGAAAAATAGCAAATATTCAGTACCTACTACCTATATAGTATATTAGACACTGTACTAGATAGTTTCACATAAACTATTTCACTTAATAATAGGTCATTAATGTTGCTTAAATAACTGAGAAAAATATGATTTTGTTAAAATTAGTCCTGAGAAGGAAGGTTACATGTAAGGAAAGTAACTTTGCTTGTTATTCTTCTAATACTTGCACCGTTTTAATGGGATTTTTCTATTAATCTTTGACAAGCCATGAAATTTCATATTTTCACCATGACCAATCCATGAAATTTACCAACTTTGTCCATGATTCATACCAGGTCATAGTTATAATGTCTGCTATGCATTTTAGCTAAATAACAATTGAAACTTCTCCCTTTGGACAGAATGAAAAATCTGCCTATAATTAAAGCAGGAATTGTTAACTACAAGCAGTTAAAGTTTACAGCCTTGTCTGACAGGTGGAAAGATAAACCAGTAAAAAGCCCGAGATGCTGTGTCTACCTGTACTTCCCACACATTTGAACAAAAGTGTGATATCTCTTAGCATCATAAAATCAATCTCAGATTAGGTAATGAAATATGCACCAGCATTTTCCCAGAACCTTTGACAAATCACACACAATCCTAAATCTTCATAAATCACGATTAAAGACAAGTATATCATCACCAACGCATATATCTTCCCAAGCCTGACCCTGAGACTAATGAGAAAAAGCCGAGACTATCTCATCTGATTAATTAATTCAAAATGTCTGCTGTTATTCAAATGTGAGGCTGGTATTATTTGAATAACACTTGACAGCAGCGCCTGAAGATATCATTTCTGATTTGTGAAGCTGCTGCTGCATAACTGATGACAGTTTATGAAATGTTCCAATGTAGCTGCTTTTCTTGGCACAACTATGAAAGATTTGCCAAAGAGATGGTTCTTTTTTTGTCAGAAGTTGATGTTGCTAATGTTGTCAAATATTTCCAAAATATATAGTCTCTGGAGTCTTTTTTCCTTAAATACTGCCACAATGGAAGCTTTCCCACCTTCAAAGTTTGATTTGTCTGAACACAGAACTGTTTTACTTACACAAGCCTGCTCTCCTCTTTTACAGCTCTAACCAGCACCTTCCCAGGATTCACCAAGTCCCTCCAGATAGCCTTTTTTACAAAAAAGACCTCACACTGTGCTGGACTGAGGATGAGCCTGAGTTTGGGGGACAATTTTTTTCTTCCTTCAGAATGTCATAATATATTTTAAGGTCATATAAAAGGTTTTGTTTTGTTGTATTTTTCACAGAAAAGCAAAAATAAATACTTAAAATTTTACTTTCCCCTTCAAAAAAGCAGGGTATATTGGTATTCTTCAACTTCTAGGCCATAGTGTTATTTCTGAGCTCAAATTTTCCTTCTCTGCTGTTCAAGTAAAGAGCATAAAGATTCCTCAGAGATATATACGTTAAATGCCTTGCATTGTGCATCTTCCCATCATTCAAATTTCTTCTTGCCTGCCACAAAAAACTCACTTGCTTCTAGAAGCCTTCTCCATTAAGTCCCCTCCATTTCCTCTTCAAACATTCCAACTTTCAGTACTGTGAAAACAACATTAATGCTTACCCTATGTGATGACAATAAGCACAAATTATACGAATTTGATTAACGGGCTAATTCTGCTTTTAAAAATGCATTTAAATATTATGAAAGCTGAATGAGACCATAGAACTCACTTAGTCCAACTCTCTTATTTTGTAAATAATCACTCTGTGACTTGCTCAGCAACTCCAGGAAGGTGACGCTAGATCTGTGTGGAATGTGAATCAACCACCGTGTATCTGTTAAACCGCCCTTTGGCTTTTACGTGTGCGGTCAAGACTGATAATGAGGTCCACTTTCTAAGAGCAAAAGCTGTCTTAATTTTGAAGAATATTCAGCAGAACATCATAATTTATAGACACTTAATAATCCAGAGGACCACAATAATGTTGTAAGGATGCATTCTGCTGCCTTCAGGAATTTACTAAAAACCTGCTTATTTCTGGATAATTTTTTTCTGTATAGCTATAACGAAGATCAAGTATGGTCTTAGGGCAAGTTATATTTTACTAGAGGCCCTCAGCCTGGCCTATGGGGATCAGTGGACCTCCACATCCACGCCCAGCCTTACCCGCCAGCTTGTGGGGCTCCAGCCCACGGTCTGCATCGATCCTGCACAGCATGAAGTAGTGCAGGAAACAGCAGGCGGCCAGGGAGGAGTCCAAGCCCGGGCTGGGCACTGGGTGCTCCTGCTCATCCCAGCCCCGCTAAGCCTGTTGCCACCACCTCCAGGGCACACAGGGGGAGTGTCCAAAGGAGAGGCTCATGCCACTGCAGCTGCACTCGCCAGCTGCCAGCAGTGAGCACTCACAGGGTCACTCACAGGGTCCCTCACAGAGTCCCTCTCATGGAGTCCTTCACAGGGTCTTCTGGTGCCTGTCTGCCAGCTGAGCAGTGCTCCCTCCTGCTATGGGAATGCAGTGCCCCCAAGCATCTGCTGCCTATTGGTCAGTACATGTCATAGTGACCTGTAGGTCATCCGATTGCCTAGGCTTTTATATATATAGTTTATAGTTTACATAGATTTGCAATTCTTAAAAGGTGGTTTGTAGGCCCCTGAGGTTTCCTGAGACCCTTTCTAGAGTCCACAAAATCAAAATTACTTTTCACTGCTAAGGGGTTATTGTCCTTTTCACTGTGTTGACATTTGCATCGATGGTGCACAAACAAAGGTGGGTATAACTGCTGACACCTTAGCACAAAGCAAGGCAGTGAAGCCAAAATATGCCAGCAGTCATTGTGTTCTTTATAACGAGGCACTGCAATTTAAAAAACAAAAAAGCCAATTTCACTTCAGAATATCCTTGATGAAACAATAACAATTATTCATTTAATTACACCTTGAGTACCCGTCTTTTTAATATTCTGTGTGACAAAACAGAAACTGCACATATACAAACACTTCTACGGCATAATAAGTATGAGAAAAAGTTCTAGTACAACTGAGTTGCAAACTGAACTACTGTTTTTTAAAAAAAAGAATAACTGACAAATTATGGTTATGTAAACTAGATATCTGGCAGGCAGTTTTTGGAAAATGAACTAAGTAAAACTGTTACTTCAAGGAAAACAACTATAGTTTTGGGTGCCAATAAAATTCTAGCTTTCTTGAAAAAAATAGAATTTTGAAAAATTTGTCTCCACCACTGTGGGTGTGACAGCTTCTCCGAACTTAGAAACTTTTCTCATAAATTTGGTGGTAATACCAATTTTTATCTTGATGTAATTTTTTATCTTGTATGATGAAATTTATTAACATTTGGAAGATATGCACAATTCTGTGAACCAATATTTTTCAAATGACTAAGATATGATGTTAGAAAATCATGTATGGGTAGAAGAGCTATTCAAAGTGCAACCTAGACTAATAAATTTTAATGAAACAAAGTAGAAAAGTTTATTAACACGGCTTCAGATTACACATTTGAACTAACCTTTAAGAAACTACCACTTATCAAGTTTTGGTGTAGTATCAAAAAAGAACATCCACAATGACCTGAAAAGGCTATTAAAATACTCTCCCCTTTTCCAAGTATGTATCTGTGTGAGGTTAGATATATTTCTTCAGATATAACAACCCTACAGTAACAGACTGAATCAAGAGCAGATATGAGCATCTGTACCATTTTGTTTTGTTTTGGAAAATATGGTTTAAGATAACATGTAAAGAGTTGATAATTATAATAATGTTATTTATATTAACATAACAAGTTTATAATTTATAAATTAATTTAAATTATTTTAAATTTCTGTTTAATTTCTAATACAAATATATACTGATAGATATTAAACCCATATAAACAAAAATTCTTTTAAGAGTGTAAGGGGGTCCCAGATCAAAAAGTTTTGGAATTATTAACATAGTTTCCTCAAAAGTCTTCATATACAAATATTTGACATATTAAATACAGTTTCCTATCCAATAAAATATTTACTTACTTTCTTATATATACAAGGATTTCATGTATGTTGAAGGAATTCTACCAGGTAGCAAAACTAGAATCCCTATAAAGAACCAGGGAGCAAAAGATTTGCCAATAAATCAAATTCCCTTCCCCATAAGGAGCTTATACTACATCTAGATTATAAACCAATACTTTCAATTTTTAAAAACAAGTCAACATATGCTAATTGCCATATAAGTGTTTTAACAACTCATGTTCCAAATTTCAGGCCACCTGTCCTTTTTTTTTCCAGGTCTACCAGCACCTGAGTCTGGTGACTAGCTTTCCCTCTCCTTTCATACAGTTGTTTTATTCCATTTTCCTCCTGATCCTTTTCCTCCATTACAGCCAGTCACTAAACTCACTGGTACTTTTAGTGTTTATAGAACCAGTGTTAAGAAAGTTAATCCATTAGGCTTCCAAGAAGAAAGTGGACTGCAATTACAAATTGGGACAAAATATGGTTTAAAGAGAAAAAAGAACTTACCCTACAAAAGCAGTTCTCAAACTGAGGGCCATCTGAGATCCATGAACAAATTTCATGGTTTTTATAAACTCCCTGCAATTGTATGCAAAATTCTATAGTATGTGCCTTTATCTAGGAAGTGGGCAGTGAAGCCATTGCTTTCATCACATTCACAAAGGAAACTATAACCAAAAAAAGATTAAAAACTGCTCTAGTTTTTTGAAGTACCTCAAGCATATGTAGTTGTGAAAGGTAGATATAAGCAGACCTATTAACTATTAGACAAAACAAATGACAGATACTTGAATTATATGACTTTTGAAGAATAAGGGCAAAAGAGAAGTAAAATATTCATCAATTAAATAATTGTAAGCTTCCCATGCTTAATGATTTTCATGAAGCAAATATTTGGCAATTAGTTTATTATAAAGCAAGTGAGACTTTGACATATACCTCAGCCTCATGGCTACTACCTAACTCACCACTTAGCATTCACCAAATTCACTAGTCATTTGAAATGGCCTTTTGGCACTGCGATTGAGAAACCTATGACAAAATTACTTCCAATGGATTTTCATTACAAATAGGGTGCTGTAGTTTTTTCCCTATTTAAAATTGCTTTAAGGGCTACAGTCAACAAAGCAAGTGAATACAAACTATGATTTTCCAGGTTTTTCCACCTGACAAGCACCAACAGATCAGTGGCTGGTTCAAAATAGAAAATAAACAGTTCAATAATGACTGTAGTGCAGGTAAGTTATATAATTAAAACTAAGTCCAAAAGGGCAAAAAACTAGAGCAATTAAGGAAATGATACCTATTCTGTTTCCCCCACATGCTAAATTTGAAACTAACATTCATTTCAGTAACTTATAATCATAGTACATTTAAACTAATCTCTGGACTAGTCAAATACATGTGATCAATCTGACACCTTTGAAGATAATTATTTAATTTATTATTAACTTAAACAGAGAATTTTGTAGTTTTAGGTAGAAAACTCAGTTATGAAACTGTAGTCTAAAATGAATATAAATCAACACATTATGACAGAACTTGAGAGTCAAAATGAACAAAATATTCTGTCAGCAAAATGTCTGTCAAAATCTACTCTTTAAAATTTTACTATAATATACTAAAACAAATGTCCTTCCCAGCTCCATAGACAAACAAGTCTTAAATCATCATAATTCAAAACTACTATTTGGAAAGACACAAATATTGCCTAACTATGAAACAGATTGCTTATTATCATACCTAGTTATAAAGTGAAAACTTCAAAGATGAATATTCAACCCCAAACATGTTAAAAGGAGTTTCAACACTGATTTTTCTCTTATTAGCATAAATATTATCATTAATGACAGTAATGGGATAAATAATAGACATAAATTACTTTTATATAAAATGTGTATATTAAGATCCTGGTAAATAGCTATGGCAGTTTCCTTATATTGTATATAGTTATCACAGTTAAGATAAATTTCTATGTAAAGGATTAAAAGACTGTAATATTAGTTTTAATATATTCAGCAACTACACATCAGATAACACGTGCAGGAGGAATTTATTTATTTTTTTAAAAGTTATTGAGCCATGGCCGGTGTTAAGAGTGTCAACTCACACACCAAAGGGTCTCGAGTTCAATTTCCGGGAGAGGGCACATATCTGGGTTATGGGTTCGCTCCCTGTCCCTGATCAGGGAACATGGGGGGAACAACCTAATGATCTTTCTCCACTCCCCCCGCCCCAACCCCTCATCTCTCCTCCTCCCTTCCACTCTCTCCCAGAAAAACAATGGAAAAAATATCCTTGAGTGAGAATTGACAAAAATAAAATAAGTAAGTTATCGAGCACATAATGTGTGCTAAAGAAAAGCAACAGACAGCCTCTGCCCTCCCACAGCTTATAGCATCCTGGAGAATGGAAACTAAAAAAATTGTACATTCATTCCTAAATTAATCTTTGTAACATACTACTATCAGTATTAACTTTATCCAATGATAAACTTTAATGAACCAAGAAACATCAAGATTTTTACATTATTAGAATAAGCCCTTCTAAGTAGAGATAAGTAAATTTCTCATAATTTTCCCCATTAGGTCATAATTTAGTACTCCTTCCTTCATCTTGTAACCCAGCTAGACCCTTCTCTTTTTCTCCTAGCTGGTTATCTCGAAAATCAACTCTAGATTTATGACTTTACATGCCCCACATATATTATTTATAAGTTTAAAAGTTGAGCAAACAACAAAGGTAGGAATAATTAGAAATGGCAGCACAAGTCCCAAATTTTAAAGACTGAACATATTTTTCAGTTGTCTATTTCTAAGAATGTGCCTGTAAAAGACTTGCAATACAAATAACACACTAAAAATAACAATTCTTAAATGCATGAGAAAACCCTGGTATTATTTTTATACCCATTTCCCTTCAACTTGTTTCCTGCCCTTAAATATTGTGAGCTCTCAGTTCACCACTGACCATTCTAGCAACTTCAGGGTGTGGTATTTCAATTTTTATAAGAACTCCTTTCTTTAAAATAAAACAACTTTATTTTTTTTAATATATTTTATTGATTTTTTACAGAGCGGAAGGGAGAGGGATAGAAAGTCAGAAACATCGATGAGAGAGAGACATCGATCAGCTGCCTCTTGCACGCCCCCCATCAGGGATGTGCCTGCAGCCAAGGTACATGCCCTTGCCGGAATCGAACCCGGGACCCTTAAGTCCGCAGTCCGACGCTCTATCCACTGAGCCAAACCGGTCTCGGCAAATACAAACAACTTTAAATGATGCCATTTATGAGAATTTGTCTCTGGGTTCAATACCTATAATCATTTCTGGAGCCTCCAGAAAGGTGAGTTACAGAATTATCAAATTAGAAATAAGACTTATTTCATTGATTCGATCTTTAAATGGTTAAAAACTCAGCAGCCTTCACAGCGAGTGTCAGGGATTCCGTGTCTAGAGACCTGCTAGGCAGAGGCAATCAACCACCTAGGACTACCAATACAAAGAGAAGAATAGCGACTTTTCTAAATTTCTTTTTGATCTATAATTATACCCTAACATATCGAGTTATAAAAACAAAATACAAAAATGGGCTTAAGTCTATCATAATTTCCCTGAAAAACAAACCTTTGCAAATATTCAGCAAGAGTAATCATCTAAAACTCTAATATCCTGAAGTTTCAAGGTCCATTTTAGATGTTAATAGTTTTATCTATGAAAAATGTACATAAAACAATAGCTTTACCTATGAAAAGTGTATTTCTAACTAAAATTTGAAACTTTTTGCAAAACAGTATTTTTCTCATAGCATGTAGTTCCCCCAAAAGGCAATAGATAAACTCTTTATTCTTGCTTTGTGCCTTAAGACATAATCTGCTTTTATCCTTCAGCAAAATATGAACCAGCTACTAGGCTGACAATGCCAAGAACCATGACAAAATGGATTATTAATGAGAAACTGAACTCCAGAACTCTATTAATTTATGTCTTCCTGTCGGATCCAAAAGATATATCAGCCTTCTCACTCAAAAGAAAAAAATGCCAACACTGTACTTTGTTTTAAAGTTCTCCACAGATGAAGAATTCATTATCCAAAGTACAGTTCTGTTATTTCAGGCTTTCTTGTAGAATAAAGAATCTTTATCAAATGGCTAAGAAAGCTGCTGACAAGTGCAAGTACCCTGCAAAATATATTTACGTCAAACAGTCACTGAGGAAAACCGGGCGAGGGGCAAAATAAAGGTGAGAACCCCGGCAACATTCCTGCCCTAGAAATCTTTAGAAAATTAAGGCCTTGTGATTCCAGTTACATCATAGTAAGCAAAATTAATACAACTGCATGTTTGTGGACTTTTTAAATTCCTAATTACACTAATTATTCTGACATGAAGGGAAATGACCTAAAAAGTGAGAATGTGTGATTTCTTTACGCATAAACAATGTTTAAGTGACATAAAATATCCTTTTAAGCTTTCATTTTTAAAGAAATCTATCTAATCCATGCTTATCATAATATTTATGAAATAAAAAAACCAGAGAGGAAAAATTGCTATAATGTACTCTGTGTGACCTCTGCTTTCTACAGAGAATGAAAACAGCCTTTTGCTTTTCAATCCCCATCAAAGTAGAGTAAAAGAAGGGACAGCATTCCCGTGCTCACTGCCATTAATCATTGCTTTCTTCAAGCAAGTGCGTATTAATTTCTGTCATCCCAAACATCATCGAGTATTGTTACAGCACCGTTCACTCCTCATTCACCACCAGTTGTTACCAGTTTCCCTACACTGAGCAGAGACAGGGTGAATCGTGTGGATTTCAGTGTTAGAGGCCTTTATCCCTGGGGTGCTGACACCAATTAAGCCATTTCAAGAAGAAATGAGAACAGGCCCAACCCTTCCATGTAACAAGAGCTTGCACCTAGCTTTGGCAGGTTGCCATTTTCTCTGGCTTCACACTATAGAAATACTCTTCTCCACATTCTTTTGAATGATTCCGGCTGTTTACATGTAATCAGCAACAATATCTTTTCGTTCCTCTCTCCAGGTTCAAATTTAGTACCCAACATAACCTAACACTTAATTCTTGGAAAATCTAGATGGTAATCTAGAAAGATGAATGCTATTATTTACAGATTCAGTAAATTCAGGTTAGGAAATAAGTCATATATTCCCTTTAATTAAAAAAAAATTAAGGCATTTAAAACAGAGATTAGCAGAATTATGAAAGCTACTGCTTTTCTCAAACTGGGTTAATTGAAGATAAAACATTTTATTCCATTAGATCAAGTTTAGCACTGCATTTGCTAAGAAAATTAATATACAAAGGAATATAAACCAGATACTTCTAGTATTAAAGGGAAAGTTTGTATTCAGTTAAAAGAAGCTCAGTATCAACATTGCATTGACATCTGCTTTCTTTTGGAGTCTTTGGTCAGGCACTAAAAGGCCATGCTTTGTAAAAGGTTACCTTCAATTCCAAAAATAATCTGCTCAAGTGAGTTTAATTAATATCATTTTTGCATCCTTAAATATAGAGATCCATCAAGCTCTTTCACAATATTGTTTACTTTTTTGACCGCTTTAGATCTAATCATTCTCCTTGTTTTAGACATTTACATCTGCTTTTAAGTTTTTATGGTTGCCTGTTGGCAGGCAGCAAAGTGGAGCTGTCGATGCTACTGCAGAATAATGCAAGGTTTGTTATGAATTAAATATTAGAAACCTTAACACAGCGGCCAATAAGAATTATTTGCCTTATTAAAGCAGCAGAAGACGCTGATTAAATTTTCATTGCATTGCAGTCTTTTCCCCATTTCTGCTTTCAATTCATCATTCTAATGTATGAAAGGCTCGCCGAATAATGGCAGGGGGACTTAATTTCTGGAATACAAATATAGCAAAGAAAATACATAAATACCCTCCCAAAAAACATTAAACAGTCAGTTCTAATTAAGTGAATACTAACTAAGTAAATATTCTCTTAAAGGGAAAAAAAATAACTCAAATGTCAAGAATTCAAAAAGAAAAGCACAATTATCTATTTTACAAATACATTCAGATACACATTATGGGCAGACTGTATTATTTTTTGGAAACTGCACTTCTGACAATCAATTAACTCCTTTACAGGCCTTACATTATTCTAAAGAAAAGGAATACAGTTATGGCTGTATTCAGCTTTGCAGAATTTCTCAAAAATTAATAATTTTTGTAAGAAAAAAATGACAATGGTAATAAAACAATGTATGTAAAGTAGCACTCAGCCAGAATGACAACTAGCATTTTTAAATTCCTACATTATGTTTTAAATTTACAACATTTACTGTTGCAAATATATTGAGGGAATAAACTGCTCTCGCAAAAATACTGTAATCATATGTCCTATAGTGAAGGTTGTTCATGTTTCTGCCTTAATGTGAGAAAGAAAATGAACTTCAAGTATCCATTTCCCCTAGAGAAAATCTCTTCCTTGAAACTCTGCAACTAATGAAATTGGGATCTATAAATAGCAGCATCATTACCATGAGAGCCTCTGCTCCGTACCAGTCTCTGCAGCTGACCCTCTTTATACTAATAACTACCAGACTCCAGTCTCATCCCTCTATAGGGTGATCAATATTAGGACAGTTAAAAATGTGATGGAAATTTAACCTACAGAAATGGTATTTACTTATCAAGTTTCCTAAACACAGGCAGTACTGCCTATACTTACTACCTTTCTGCTCAGACTTTACCTGAAAGGTGGTTTGGGGTATTGTTTTGGCTTTTAAAAATTTTTTAACTGAGATGAGTGGGCCTCTGTAGCTTTTTCTCTAATGCTATAGAGACGTGCATTATGACAAGACAAAAGCCATAATACACCTGAAATGCTCCCTGCTGAATCTCTCTCAATGAACCTCATTAAAATGGTTACTCTATTCCAAATATTATCCAATGAAGCATTACTGTAGTAAACTCTTGCTAGAATTGTTAAATACAGTGATGGATAA
>CM050522.1:77954499-78039499 GCA_027563665.1 Antrozous pallidus | reverse complement strand
CTAGCCATGTTGCTGAAATTAGGCTTTAGGGAATAAAAAGACTAGATGACACAAATTCTTAGTATAATTTCATACAGAGAGAGCACAATGAAAACTTAATATTACTATCTCCAATTAGGTCAATTAACATTCAGAAAAATTCTATAACCTTACGTTTAAATAATCATCGGAGAGAAAAAAAAAAAAACCTACCAATGTTCTAGAAACTTCTCTAGACCTTTCAATCAATTTTATTTATATGCAAAACCAAGAAAAATTTTTAAAGATTAAAAATTAAAAAACAAAACAAAAAAAAAAAACCACAAAGCTCCTCCTGATGCTAAAGCTCTCAATTTACTGACAGGCAAATGGCTTCATGCTGCCACTTAATCTCATTTCTTGCATAATGCCCTCTAATTAGCATATCAAAGTGAATTAATACTTCTAGGGCATTAGCAATGGGGAAATCTGCTCCAGGCTCACAATAGCAGTTAAGAGAGAGCCAAGAAATCCTCAAAAACACCACAAACCACTTTGCATTGCAAAACTGTTCAATTTATTTATCCTCTCTCTCTAAACACTTCTACCGCACACTGTTTTACTACTGTTCACCAAACAAAATGATAATTGCCAAAGTTACCAGCATCTGTAATGCCTGTTTAGAATCTTAATTTAGATTATGTTGCAGATAGTTTCTATACGCAACCATTTGTTCTGTTATAAATGTTAATAGTGAGAGTGGAAATGTTGACATTCTCAATTAGTTAATTTGAATTTGAAATAAAATTTTATGAGATTTTAAAATTTATGAATTTTTTAATGTAAAAAGCCACCTGCTGGACTCTGATGCCTAAGAAATATGCTTTGAAAACTGATGGATCACATAAAGCAAAACAAACCAAAAAAATCATTTTGTCATAACATATGTTGAGTCTCCCAAATAGTTTTAAACATTGTGAGGAATCATCAGCATTAAAGGGATTACAATGTATGTATACCAATTCCTCCATTAATATGATTACACAAAAAGGTTATTGTTCAAAACAGCTTAACATTTTTAAAACACTTAATTTGAAGAAAACAAATAGTTTTTAACAATTATTTTTATCTATAATTACTTTTAATTGTTCTCCATTCTAATCAGTTACTATCTTACATAGTATGGAAAAAAAATGCTATACCAATTCAATTTAACACATTCTGTCACGCCATTTTTTTTTTTGCTAGACACATACTCAAATTTAGTACCAAAGCAAACTACTGTATTGTATTTATGGAATATGTCCGTAAAAAATAATAAAGAGATTCTGGTTACTTACTACTCTACCTATATAGGGGATAATTAGACTCAAGTGTTAAAGATTATTTTCAGATATGTTCCATATCTGAAGTCATAAAAAGGCTTATTTTTTCAGTGGCTCACTCATGCATTGATTATAATTTATTTGTTATATATAACACTATCATCTAGCTATAATAGCACTTTAAATTCTCTAACTTTGTAAAAAGTCTGATAGCCAGGTTTGAAAAACTTTGACCAATTTACTACATAGTGATATAAATTATTTACTCTGTTCATACTTAAAGACTCAAATGGCCTACTGAAGTACAGCAAATGCTTGAAAAGGTCAACATGGGAGGGGGTGTGTGCAAGCTTTGTTAGTACTGTTACTACCTAAATCATGCTGATAAATGGCTAAAACACAAGCCTGCTGAGAAAACAAATAAAACATTATTCTCATAGTGTCAATAGAAATAATAAATATCTAAAGATGCTCACATGTACACAAATAGATAAAAAATTGTCTGAAAATCCTTATTTAACTTGATGTGTTGGTGCTGATGTGTTAAGTATTTATTATGAACAGATAGATGCCTCAATGGTCTGAGTAAAAAAATAAAGTGATGATTGATTTAGGGTGTGGTTCATGAAATGCAGTTTCAACTCTTTATAGCTGTACTTAATATAACTTCATTTTATACAATGCCACCATAAAGTAGCAAAATGTAAGTAATCCAAATTAGACGTTAAACTTAAATCTGTTTTGGAAGCAGCCTTTTAAAAAAGTAACAAAATTAAATCCAAAAGTACAAGCGAAATTAATTAAAAAGTAAAGGATCGTAGTATGAGAGGTACATAAAGATATATTTTATGAAAGTGTACTCTTTGGAGCAATTCAGGGCTTCCTTTGCTTCTGTAATATACTTCTGATTTGGAATAAAATTATGTAAATTTATATAATAACATAGTAAAGTCTACACAAATCTGTAATAAAATGAAGTTCACTAAAACTGAGACAAGAAATAATTACTTGAGAGTTCACTGTATTATTGGGGGAAAGGGTTGAAAGACAGCCCTATATTTTTAAAATGCTACTTACTTGACACTTTAGATCATGACGTTCTAAACTAGTATGGTAGAGGGTAAATACTCTTATGAGGCTGGGAGAGGAAGAATAAAGTTAGAAAAACATCTTTTGCATCCTCCCTCAAAACCTCCTTAAAAGCTTTAGTAAGTTATACAAATTTACAAAAATATAAAAAATTAAGAAAATATTCTGAGATTGTTCTAAGAAAAAATTTGTGATAAAGCAGTATATGATAGTCCCAAGATACACTGACTCTGTATTTTTTCCTGCTTAATCATTTAAAATATCCAATCTAAACAAGCCATGTCTAAAACTGAAAGGAAATTTAAAATATTAACAGTCCACTAAAACTTGCTTCAAAATAATTGTGAAAGGGTGGGAGTTAGAAAACAAGATTAGGCAAGTGTTCCTGCTGATGGTAAGTGATGAGTTTATGGGGATTCAAGTTTCTCTTACATGTTTTGTTTGAAGCTGTCCATAATAGTCGTTAAAACGCAAAATTAATCGTATATGTAACAGTGCATTTGTTTTTAAAGCTTTGGGAAAATAATGATAATTATGTTGAAAATATTGCAAGAGCAACTGAAAAGAATGTGTATGACATATACAATAACATTTTAGACTTACATATAACAATTTTCATCTTTCCTGTTAATTTTTCACTTGATGGAATACTTGGTTTTTAAACATTGGGGTTTAAAGAATTATATTGCACTATGCAAAAAATAAACATTTTAATATTGAAGCATGAATAAAACAGACCAGAAAAAGAAGACTCGAATGAGTCTCCAAACCTTTAGGGACAGAATTAAAACAGAGAGGTGTTGACTGAGAACAGTGCCCTGTCCCTCTTAAAGCTAGTCATACTTATAGGAGTAAAGATAAAAGGTTTAATCATATAAATCATAATCTAAATTCATATATAAACTCACAAGCTACATTCTTGATACAGTTTGGATATCTAAAATTCTTATGACTCTTTCTATGAAGGGTTCCTTTCAAAGTAAAGCATTTTTAATAGTCATTTTCTTCTCCTTAAACATAAAAAATACTTCAACCAGCCCAACCAGCCAAGCAGGCCTTTCTCTTCCCCTGCGGACACCTCCTGCAGTAGAGAAGTTCATTAAGTTTTATGATCTTCCCAAGTCAGTCCTGCTTATAAGCCTCACAAAGGCCACAAATCTGGCAAACCATCATGTATGCCATTAGACATTACTAGTAAATGAACGCTATTTAGGGTTTGTGGTGGCAATAAATCCGAGTTTGGTTGGCAGCTATCAACATGGAGTATTTTAACCTACCATTTAAAAAGAGGAAAAGATTGTGTTGATTTTTTTTTAATATACAACAATTTTTCAATGATTGAGGTTATATACTAAAATGTTGGATTTTCATTAAAAATTTTTTAATACATTTTTTTCTCTCAAAAAGAGCCATTCCCTTCACTTGAAATGTCACAATTAAGGGCATTGGAAAGAAGGCAGATTTGTGAGGATGTTTTCACAAAGAAAGTACTTCAATAATCAAGATGAAGGTGACCAAAAAGATGTGAGGGAATGTACCCCAAAAAAGTATGTAGATGAGGAGGCCTCTTAGCATCAGGGATGTTTAAAAGGAGATAGATGATAAAATATGGCTTAAAAAAAAAAAAAAAAAAAGACAAATCTTAACATATTTATCTCACTGGTTGCTTAGTTCAAAATGCGCTAACATCTTGATTATAAAACCTCTAACTTTTCAGTTGCTTCCAAAATGCATAAGTACCATAATTTAACAATGACAGAATTTTCTGCCCAAAAATAATTGTATGCTGAATTTTACTAAAAAAAATATATATTTTCAAGAAAAAGCAAACATCTCACAGTAAAAGCATATGTTCCCTACCTCTGCACAAGAAAATAATATAATTGTGGTAGATTACCCATTTATCTGTCAGAAGGAAAAAATACCTTTCCATATTTAGTAGGAGGGAAAAAAGGTTTTTCCAAACTAAATTCCTCATGTGCATCAGAACTGGCAATGTTCACTGTCTGATCAGAAACCTAAAAAATCTACTAGCAAATCTACAAATATATGGAATTTTTTTAAATGATTGTCTTATTTTCTAAGAAGCACAACTGAAATGACATTATTATCCATTGAAGTGATGGTTTTCTCTCACCAATCCCCACAATGATGGTTTTCTCTCCCCACTGCCCGCTAGTCCACCCCCTATAACACCGCCCCCCCCCCCCATTATACAGAATAGTGTCATCACATAATCTTCCCAGTTTCTATTACAAATGACTAAACTTTCTCTAGATCACAGAAAATTAATGTTTGGCTACTATATTATTAGATTACATAAAATGATCTAAAGAAAAAAAATTATACAACCTATTCCACAATGCTTATAAGTTCATGATGTTTCCAAACCATGACTATGGGAACCGATTCGGGGCTGGGGGAGACTGAAATTTGCTGCCCTGCTTTCTTTGCCTTGGTGAGGCTCATGTCCACATCGCTGTTTTATTTCAAAGCAAGGATTCTGAGTCCAGCTTCCCTGTCTCCTTCTAAGACTAGTTTTGGAGAGTGAGGTGGAGCTATGGGGAGAAATGAGGGGAGAGAAAGAGCTTCACCCCCATCAATCATTCGGTACTTAAACCCCATCCCTCTCTAGCTTAGAGAGGCTGGCAGGAAGATGCCTGTAACCAGACAGCCGTGTTGACTCTGTCGGCTGTTGGTTTCTTACAGGAGGGAACATACAAACTTGGATCCCCTGACCAAAGCACAAAAAGAGGACCTAATTTACAATTTATCACTGAAAGCCTCAGAAACAATTTTCAAACACAAAAATTTCCTTTGTCAGCAGCCTCTTGCTTTTTAAATAGCAAGAGCCCTATACCAAAGCTTTTCTGCCAGACTCTGAAAAGACTTGTTTCTTTTTCGCAACTCACCTCTGACATGAGGTTGACTACACTTTCCTTTCAGAATGGTGTAACTAAGTCTTGTGCAAATAAGCAACTAGAGGACTTATGCTTCCTAACTGAATTCTGCCTGCTGCTAAATGTCTAAACAAGGAAAGCAGTTTTCTGGGTATGGTTCTCAAGGTGGCTAGGCCAAAACTTTAAAAAGGAAAAAGAAAAAAAGAATTATAAGAGGGTGAGGGGGAAATATCAATCCCCTCACCCCAGTAATATAATGCCGTACAAAGTGGAATCAATCTGAATATTCACAACATAGTCAACACCCCAGTGCCTAGCTGTCAGCAGCAACTGAAGTGGAGCCCTGATGCAAGAAAATCCTTGGACATTAAACAACATAATTTACTGAGAATTACATACTTTTAGGCTCCTAAACTAAGGAAGCCTTAAGACTTCATTCTGAATGTCTTCTTTTATAATCAGGTAAAAATTATCTACCATTTCAAATCACAATGCTTTCTACAGATAGCTTAAAATCAACACAGGGTAAAAGTTAGTAATTTAACATGTCAGTGGTTTACAAAATAAAAAATATATATCTTTAAAAGAATCACTCAACATTAGGAAATCATAAATACTAAGTGAATGAAAGGCAGGAAAAAACTACTCATTAAGGCTGTCAATATTTGCTATTAATTATGGTTTTAGCATATATTTTAATAGACAGCAATAACCCATCATCCTTTCTTGACTACTCTTAGGCTCAGAATAGCGTTGCAGAGTGAAAATCTGTTAAAAGGAGGGAACTGACAATGACATGCAGTGTGCTATTACTTGTCCACTCAATTTAAATGCAATCACACTTAACCTTCACATAGTATCACTTGGATATTGTTACATCCTCGACTTTAACTTTCTCTTCTTTGCCTAAACATAAAAAAAAAAAAAAATGGCAACTTCATATGGTATAGCCAACACACACCAAAAAAATAAATAAAAATAAACGGTAAAGCTTGTTTAATTCACTTGTTTGCCATAAACAGGGCAGCTAATCCCAAATACTAACTAAAACATCTCTAGATTCAATCTATAATTTCACTTGAATTATAACTGTCACCTCAAGACTAAAATATCTTCAATTTTAAAAAGTGTTAAGGAAAAAATTAAATTGAAATGAACTGCCAGAAATTTACCTAATATGCACTTGTAGTTTACACTCCAGCACTTCTGCAAAAACTGTCTTCTCCTATAACCCCTGACTTAAACACGTCAAAAATTGTTTAACCTGCATCTGTGACCTTTTCCTATTTTATAAAACATATTGAGCATATTTACAAAAGGATTTCAAGCATAAGACATACTAGAAATATGAATCGCTGGAATACACTGTATATGCTTAAACGCATCATTAGCCTGTCTAGATTCTTAAAAGTAGTCTTCCCAACTAACACACTAAAGCAAACGTGCCCCTGAAGTCTGTTCCACGGCATCGACTCCATCTGAGGAGCTGGCGCTCCAGGCTTCCAAGTCCAACAAAGTTGGGGCGATGCTTCTCCCAGGGCCCCGGCCCGGGCATCCAGGCTCCCGACGCTCCTTTTAAAAACTGACACACAAACAAGGCGAAAGGAGCGGGAGAGGGCGGCCGGCGCCCCGGGCCCCCTCCCCGCCCGCAGCCGGCCAGGGGCGGCCGCCTGGGGACCGCGCCCCAGCCCCGCGCACATCCACACTCCATTTTACACCGGGAACAGGACGGAGAAATCGACTCCAGATTTATTGCAGTTTTTTTCTCTCTCTCTCTCTCTCAAGATCAGGAGGTGGGAAGGAGAGAATGATCAAAGATGGCGGTGCCCAAAAGCAAGCAGCTCTCAACTGGAGAGTCGGAGGAGTAGCTCCGACCCCACCTCGGGGGTCTCGGGGCCCGCGGCGGGGCGCGGCGCCTTACCTGTTTTCTCTTTGATCTCGCACAGGACGCTGAAGAGCGCGGGTTTCATCCGGTGACAGTTCAGGGCATGTTTCCTAAAGAGCAAACAGCAAAACACAAAGGTATTAGCATCACCTATGGAATAATATGGCGCCTACAAGTTAGACCCAAGATTTAATTCCGGCTCCCAGTGGTGGAGAGCCCTTTTGAACCCGGGCAAGTCAACAAAAAACTCAAGTTGACGGGTGGGAGCGACAGCCGGCGGGCTCCGGCGGCTCCGGCTCCCGCCCGAACGCGGCGCGGCCCGTCTGCCCGGCAGGCAGCCGCCCTGGCGACCGCGGGGCGCGAACCCGCCTGGGGAGCCGCGACACCGGGGCGGGCGGCGACCCGCAGGAGGGGACGGCGCCGAGGGGGCTCCCGCGTCCGCCCTCCGCCGAGAGGGCCGGGCCGGGAGGGCGGGCGGCCGACCACGGCCGGCGGACGGTGACAGCTCGGCACAGTTTGCCAGGCGGCCCTCCCTCTTCCCCGAGAACTTGGCCGCCCGGCCCGGTCAGGCAAACAGCCATCGCCCCGCGCCTGTCGGGCGGGCGAGGTCGTCCCCCGGCCGAGGGGAGGCCGGCGCCGGGCCCGGGAGAAAGTTGCGCTCCCCTCCGCGGCGGCCCGGAGCCCTGGCCGGGCGGCGTGTGCACGGGGTCCGGGCGGGAGGTTTGAATCGGCGCGAGGGGGGCCGGGCTCCCGGAGGCCGGACGGCGCCGGGGAGGAAAAACCACCACATCCGCGTGGCGCCAAGTCCGTCCCGAGCCCCGAGAGCAACTTTGCGGACTCCCGCCCCGCGTCCCGGGGCGCGAGCGAGTCCCCCCCGAGGCCCCGGGCGGGCGGCTGGGTCTTCGGAGAAAGTTCCCTGCCCCGGGGCTCAGGCCCCTGCCCCGGGCGCCGCCCCGGTTCGCCACTCGGCCGCGGGCCTCGGCTCCCGCACGCGCACACACAAAAGATGCTTTAATGAGAGACGACACCAACTTTGCTTGCGCCTCGTCCAAGCTCTGGTCGGTGATGGTCATGATCTGGTGGAGGATGTCGCCGATGTCCTGCTTCCTGCCGTCGCCGTCCGCCCCTTCGTGGCCGTGCGGGGGAGGCGGCAGGGCCATGCCCCCCTGCACCGAGTGGCCGGCCAGGTTCACCCCGGCCAGAGTCTGCAGCATCCTGGATTGATCGTCCATCCCGCCGCGCGCGGGCGGGAGCGGGCGGCGGCGGCTGAGGCGAAGGCTGAGGCGGCGGCAGCGGCGGCGGCGGCGGCGGCAGCGGCGGCGGCGGCGACGAGGGAGGAGAAGAAAGAGGGGGAGGGGGAGGGGGAGGCGGCCGCGCGCTCCCCGCCCGCGCGGGGAGGGGGCTACCCGGCCGGCGGGGCCCGCGGCTGAGGCGGTGCGGACGGGTTTCCCGGCTCCGGCTTCCGCTGCCGCTGAGGCTGAGGAGAAGCGGCGGGCGGAAGCGCCGGGGCTCCGCGGCGGTGGCGGAGGCGGAGGCGGCGGCGCCCGCTGCCCTCACGCGGCCGCCGCGCCGCCTCCTCGCCGCCGCGCACCCCGCCGGGCGGCCCCGCTCAACTTGCTCCTCAGCGCCCGCCGAGTTGCCGGGACGCCCGCCGTCCCCCGCGCCAGCCTGCGCAACTCCCCTCCCTCGGCCGCCGCCGCCGCCTCCTCCTCCTCCTCCACCGCTTCGGCCAGGCGGGAACCGAGCCCCCGAGGCCCCGGGGGAGGGAGCAGCGGCGGCGGCGGGCAGCGGAGGAGGAGGAGGCCGGCGGGTGGGCCGAAGGGGGCGGAGGACTAAAGTTTGGGAGCCGGCGGGCCGGCGCGGCGGGGGGCGCGGAGCCCGGTGGAGGGCCCCGGCGGGCCGCGCGCCGGGCGGACAGCAGATGGATGGGGCGGGATAAGTCGCCGCCGCCGCTGCCGGAGCCACGCACCCTGCCAGCAGCCGCCGCGAACCGGGCTCGAAGGCCGCCGGGCTGAGGGATTGACAGGCTGCCTGTGCCACTCACTCACTGCGACCCGGCGCTCGGGGGGAGGGGCGGGGGCGCGAGGGAAGGCGGGGACCGCTGCGCACGCCCCGCCCCCGAGGGCGGTGCGCGAGCTCAATTGGACCCTGCGCCTCCCGCCGCCGCCGCTGGCCCCGCCCACGGAGTTTCTCCCGCCCCCTCTGGCCTCTGATCCCCCAGCACCCGGGTGCGTGCCACCGGATCTTGACTCCTGCCCGCATCCTCGCACCCCCGAGTGGCCCTCCTGGGACCACAGTTGTGACTTAGCCCCGGCCCCTGCTACCTGGTGTTAATAATCATGGGTACGATGAGTTGTGTATGGGACACCAGGTAACTCGCTCCAGAGCCAACCATGTGCTTCTCCAAAGCGCGGCGAGCTTCACGCCTCGAACAACGCCTGGTCCATTTTCCCGCTCTTCCCGTCAGGAGGTGGTACCCTCAGGGTGCCTGGCCGCCTGTCCGGAGCCAATCGCTTCGCTCTCAGATCCGAGTGGGGCGGGACAGAGGCACGAAAGGGCTGTCCCAATTGGAGCGTTCGAAACATGGACACAGGCGGGTAAGCAAGGGCTAGAGGCCCCGCCCCTCCTGTGATCACCATGGTAACCGAAAGGGCGCTGCTAGGAGTTGGGGCCAGCGCTCTGGCCTTGTGCTGTCCCTAAAGAGGTGACCAGGTAAGGGTACAGTCACTGTCCTGCATCTTTGAAGTCTACATTGAGCGGATTTGACTCCACTTTCCCTTAAAAGGGGACCATATGGCCCTAGCCCGTTTGGCTCAGTGGATAGAGGGTCCGCCTGTGGACTGAAAGGTCCCAGTTTGGATTCAGGTCAAGGACACATCCCCAGTGGGAGGTGTGCAGGAGGCGGCTGATTGATGTTTCTCTCTCGTCAATGTTTCTGATTCTCTATCCCTCTCCCTTCCTCTCTGTAAAAAAAAAAATCAATAAAATATATATTTAAAAAAAGGGGGGGGGGGCATATTAGACCTGACATTAGGACTAATTTAAGCCTTACAACACATTTATACATCTTGCAATTCCTTGTAATCTAGGTACTAGTCCTTTGGCAGTGTTTGCTCTTAGCTGCCTCCAGATATACCAAAGCTGCAAAAATATGTTTATTTCAGGGTAGACTAGATTTCACTTATCAACCTACCATATCATTTCATGTTGGTGATTCTAGCCACAGCTTTTCATGTTTAACACCTCTCGTTCCATTACATTGTTTACAAATGACTAAAAGCTCACATTATTTGGAAATCTGGACTTCCATCGCTTGTGGACACTTGAGCTTTCTCTTAACCTGATTTCAGGGGAAACTTTTGGTGAGATTCACAGAGCTCACCCTAAGTGGGTCCCCAGGTTAGACCGTTCTAAAAACTCTTGTTTCTTCTTCAAACTCAGTAAGCTCCCTTACCTGAAACCAAAAATAGGGGTGTGAGGTATGAAAAATGGCTCTTACTCTGCAGGGCTTAATGTAGGACAAGCAGTTCTTTACGTGCCAGATGGATTCTTGGAATGAAGCTGGCTACTCTGTTCCAGGTTCTTTCCTTCCTATGTTTGTGTACTTTTAAATACTCCCCACTGCAAAGCTAATAGCTAACCTTACCGTTAGGCAAGCTAAAATGCTTACAAACTGCTCAGCTTCTGGAGAAGGAGTTCCAAGCAATCTACTCTGATTTCTTACCTCCAAAGAAGAAGGCCCCCCACCCCATGATAATTAGTATTCCCAGCTCTTCTATGGTCCATCTATGTGTCAAGTTTCATTTCAAGCCCCCATTACGGGTAACTCATAGTGATCAGTGATTGGACTTCCTCTATTCTTGTTTTTCAAAGCTGTCACCAAATCCTTATACATTTTTGGCATAAAGGAGTAAGAGTAAGCAGCCAATCTTTCATAATTCTCCAACACTGAAGATGTAAAACCATGGAATTCTATCTGAAAAATGCCTTAAAACCTAAATTCTAGTTCTAAAATTTAATGATCCTGTGACTCACAATCAGGCCTCCTCCCTGCCTTCCTTCTAGGCTCATAATCTTGATTAATCAGTCATGAGGATGAGGTTAATTAGCGATGTGGATTTATGGTTATTTCTAGCCCACTCCAAACAATGAGTTATGTAAGCGTAGCAACATATATAAATATGTAAATAAATGTAAAGAAACACTTAAGCAAATAAAGACAATTGGGAACTATGGGCTATGTAAACAAACTGGAACATAAAACATAAATTAGAGTTAAGAAAATAGTTAAGCAAATGCCAACAATTAAGAATAAAGCAACTTCTTAAATGTCTTAACACCCACAGCTAGTTTATGGCACACACCTTTAAACACTTGATCATTCATTCAGTAATGTAGAAAGTTGGTACCATAATTCTGCATTAAGTGATTGTATTAGATTGACCTTTTGCTTGGGAGGCTTTTCTTTTTTATATTATCAATATGAATTGCCATAAACGCTAGAGAGGCCTAGCGAGGTTTTTCTCACATGCTCATTGACAACTGCCATTGATTTAAAGCATAAATTCTTTTAGATTGGTTTCCAAGCCCCCGTCAACATTGTCGGCTAATTGCATGTGCTCCAAGATCTCTTATGCTTTTGCCAGTCTCTCATGTAGGATGTTGCCTTATCTCTGCTCAGCAATATGAATCACCTGGTTGATAATAGAAGAGAACCTCCCTAAATATCTGAATCCATCTTTACTGTTTCTAAGGCAGTGATTATTAAAAAGTCAAGGGAGCCCTAGCCGGTTTGGCTACATGGATAGAGCATCGGCCTTCGGAATGAAAAGTCCCAGGTTCGATTCTGGTCAAGGGCATGTATCTTGGTTATGGGCACATCCTCAGTAGGAGGCATGCAGGAGGCAGCTGATAGATGTTTCTAACTTTCTATTCTTCACCCTTCCTCTCCATAAAAAAAAAATCAATAAACTATATTTTAAAAGAAAACTAGATATTTTTAAAAGATAATTTATTGATGTTGCTTCTCTTTTTAAAAAAAAAAATATTTTATTGATTTTTTACAGAGAGGAAGGCAGAGGGATAGAAAGTCAGAAACATTGATGAGAGAGAAACATGGATCAGCTGCCTCCTGCACACCCCCCACTGGGGATGTGCTCACAACCAAGGTACATGCCCTTGACCAGAATCAAACCTGGGACCTTTCAGTCCGCAGGTCGACACTCTATCCACTGAGCCAAACCGGTTTCGGCAGAAAAGAAAACTATATTTTAAAAAAATAATAAATAAGTAAATAAATTAAAAATCAAGGGGAATGTAATTTACTTTTGGCAAGTGTAACGTTAACAGTGACAAAGTGGTGAGAACCAAGCAGAGGCTCTCCCATAGCCATCTCTGCCCATGGGTTTATATGAACATCACTGTGGCCTCCGTCCGATGCCATTAATGAACACTCGTTCAGGGTGGGACACTGAGCTCTGAGTTCCCTTTTTTCCTTTTATTTCAGTCTCCGGGCCCTGTCTAGGAGCAGTTATTAAATAAGGAAACAATAAGAGAGGGTGAGGAATTTACATAGGACCGTACACCCAATAAGCCCTAGAGTTTGAATTCAAATCTTGATCTGTGTTGGTGCAAAGCCCACCCTATGAAACACTGCAAAAAAAAAAAAAGTAATTTAGTCAAGATTACTAAATAAAAAAACAAGGCCTTAACAGGTGAACTATAAATTGATGAAAATAAGTAACTAGGTTCTTAGTAAAAGAGGATATAAACAGAGGAATTAGAGGAATCCAGACTTCATGGCAGCAGAGAAGGAAAATGAAGACCATCCTTCATGGCCATGTAGGATCCTGCCACTCTGCCAGGCCTGCCTTCAGTGATCTTCATCTGCCCCAAACTCTCAGAACATAACACCTGTAATATAATTCACCACTAGACTAGGTAGTCCTCTGTTATTTGCTCTCAATTAGTTTTCTAATTAAAACTTGTTAATTTTCTCATCTAATTCATAAACATGTTAAGGGCAAGGTATTTTGAAATGTGACATAACATGATTGATTTAGCTTAAAATAAATTAGAGATCTAAGAAAGAATTAAACTTCCCCAGTTATCACTTTGGGTAAACTGCCCAAATACTTATTCCCAAACATATTTCTCTACCACTTTAGCAATGACTCTTAAGAAGTGGTCTTTATAGTTGAAAGTACATGTGACATGTGGCAAATTTGCATCTTCTGAGAATGTATTTGATTGAGCAACCACAGGATCAATGCAGCCTTCTACAATGGGGTTCTTAAAAGAGAATATTTATTGGAATACAGTAGTCTCCCCCTAACCCACAGTTTCACATTCCTTATTTAAGTTACCCACAGTCAACTGTGATCCAAATATTAAATTAAAAATTCCAGAAATAAACAATTCATCAGTTTTAAACTGAGTACTGTTCCACTCAAGATGTGAACCATCCCTTTGTCCAGCAAATCTACGCTGTGCCTATTAGTCACACTTAGTAGCCATGCTCCATGGCCATTTTAATTATCAGATCTACTAATGAGATATGTTGTATTCAGGGAACCTCTATTTTACTAACTAATGGCCCCAAAGCAAAAATAGTTTAAACTTTATCATAGTTATGTGTGTATAAGAAAAAAACCTAGTTAGGATTTGGTACTATCCATGGTTTCAGGCATTCACTGGGGGTCTTGGAGCATATGCCCTACAAATAAGGGAGGACTAACTACTAAACCTAATTTCTTGAAGGTTTGAGGAAAAGCTCCATCTCTCATGACCTTTCATTCCTCACAGCACCTCGAATAGTGCAGTCTCATACATAGTAGGCACTTGGGGCCAATACTGGCATTTGCTTGCCTGTCATCCATTGGCCCACCTTCTGCTCTGATGGAACCCTGATTTTATTCCAATGGCAATGTGCTCAGGCTCAGTCAAGGTTGAAGTCAAATAAGAAATCCTGTCCCCTGTCTTTTGAGCCTGTCAGGTGAGGAATAACTTTCCTCATTTAAAAAAAAAAAATGGTAGGGGACAAACATGAATCTTCTTTCCTCAGTCTCTTTCCATCTTTGGATGTAGTTCTGTTTCTGGAGGGGTGGCAGCAGCCATCTTGTGATAATGAGGTGACAATGTTATATAATAAAAGTTCAGTGACTGAAAGGCAGAATGACCAGAACAACCAGTTGACCAGTCACTATGACATGCACTGGCCATCAGGGGGCAGACGCTCAATGCAGGAGCTGCCCCCTGGTGGTCAGTGTGCTCCCACAATGAGAGTGCCACTTGGCTGACTAGGATGAGCGGCTGCTCCACAGTGGGCTGATCCCTGCAGGCCATGCCCTCCACCGGTGCACTAATTCCGTGCACTGGGCCTCTAGTATGAGGATAAAAATCAACATGGTTTGAGGGTTTACCTCTGTGGTCTTTCTCCCCCAAACCCATAATCCCAGTCTAATCATGAGATAAACAATGAACAAATCCTAATAGGACAGTCTACAAAATATCCGACTAGTACTCCTCAAACCATCATGGTTATCAAAAACAAGGAATATCTGAAAAACTGTCACAACCCAGAGCTATGAAGATATGACGACTAAATGCAAGGTGGTATCCTGGGGTGGATTCTGAACAGAAAAAGGACATTGGTTGAAAACCACTAAGAAAATCTCAATAAAGTATGGGCTTTAGTTAATAATGTATTACTATTTCTTCATTAATTGTAACAAATGTACCATATTAATGAAAGATGTTAATGAGGGAAATAGGGTAGTAGGTATTGGAGAACTCTCTGTACTATTTTTCTGTAAATATTTTTCTGTAAATATTCTAAAATAGAACATTGAAAACAAAAAATAAGCATAGTAAATGGGGCAGAAAGATAGGGAGAACATAGGTGCTTGCAGACATTGTTGAACTTCTGGACAAATCCAGCAATTGCTTACTTTCAGGTTTTTAGTTATGTGAGAAAATTTATTTCCCATTTTAAAATTCCTGTTGGTTGGGTTTTTTGTTACCTGCAGCAAAGTTTGTCTAACACTGTAAATACTTAAAGGATAGGTGGATGGAAGACTAGCTTAGCACAGTGTCTGGCATGTAGCAGGAGTTCCTACAGTTTGGAAGATGTAGTATAAAGCACTTGCCTACTCTTTGTCTTAGGTTCCTGGGAGATAACTTCTAAAAACTTAGAAATTTCCCAAGTGATAGGAGTGTCTTTGTTATTCATGAGCCCCTTGGATCACACCTGAGTTTATAACTAGCAAGAAAACTAAAAAAGAAAAGAGAAGAGAAGAGAAAAAAAGAAAACTCAGAATAGAGGCTGAATACCAGAAAGACCACGCATGTAATTAGAGGGCTGGGGCTTTGAGCCAGCTCATCCTCCCAGGAGGGGATGGGAGCTGGAGATAGAATTCCATCACATGGCCAATGAATCAACCAATCATAACTATATAATGAGGCTCTAATAAAAACTCTGGACACCAGAGCTCAGTAGAACTTCCTGGTGGCTCAGCAGAACTTCAGTGGATGTGACCTGACACCGCTCAGGGAGAGCATGGAAACTGTTTAGGAGCTCCTTAGACCTTGACCTATGAGTCTCTTCACTTGTCTGGTCCTGATTTATATCCTTCATGATAACCTGTAGTCATAAGCCTAGTGCTTTTCAGAGTTCCATGTCATTCTAGTGAATTATTGAACCTGAGGGGATCATGGAAACACCCAAATTTGTTACCAATTGTTCAGAAGCACAGATGGCTGGGGAAGTCTAAACTTGTGGCCAGCAGTGGAAGTAAGGGCAGTCTTATTGGGCTCTGTACTAGTAACCTATTCCCATGTAATAATCTACCCCAAAACTTGTTGGCTGAAAACAAACAAACAAAAAACACAACACATTTATTATCTTAGAGTTTTTATGTGTTAAGAATTTGGATGCAGCTTACCTGGGTGCCTCTGATTTAGGTTCTCTCATGAGACTGCCATCAAGGTGACAGCTGTCACCTCAAGCCTAACCAAGGGGAGGATTCACTTCCCAGCTCGCTCACACGGCTGTTAGCAGGCCTCATTCAGATGCTCAGTGATTGCTGGCCAGAGTCATCGGTTTCTTAACCCTGAAACCCAGGCCGGTGCCCTGACCAGGAATCCAACTGGTGATCCTTTGGTGCATGGGGCAGTGCTCAACCAACTGAGCCACACTAGCCAGGGCAGGTGTTTGAGTTCTTGCTTTTAATTCTTTTTAGTATATATCCAAGTGTCAACTTGCTTGATTATAGAGGAATTCTATTTTTAGTTTTTCAGCCGCTGCCTGTCTTTCATAGAGGCTGTACCATTTATATTCCACCAAAAGTGCAAAAGGGTAAATGTGTAGCTCTTAATATAGCTCCTAGGAATATATCCTATATACTCTACCCCTTGGAGAAAAGTTCTTTTGACATTCTACTTTATATCCTGAGCAACACCTCACATATAATTGATGCTTCAAAAATATTTTGTTAAATAAATGCATAAATAGGGCATTAAAAAAATCACTATCTTGAAACAAAGGAGTCTGCTTTTATTTGAGAGATGCTAAAAACTTCAGACAAGATCCAAATAGCTGCTGAACAGTGTCCCTAGAGATATATTTTTTAAAGCTGCTATATAAATCCAGAGTTTTATTTCTTAAAAACAAGTAGTCCCGCAGTATATTTCTTTTTCTCTCGCCAGCCTCTTGTCAACACGAGGCTCATCTCCTAGTCCTGTTTCTTTCCTAGGCTCACAATAAAACTGATTTAAAGTAAAAGTTTCTTTAAGAATTATGCTACAATATGCTGATCTGAAAATAAATTTTCTAAAATTATTTTTTTTTACCCATAAGGGGGCCATCAAAGATTTCCTGGTGATATTATTTTCTAAGAACTTATGCACAGGTTATAAACTTCCTTCTGTCAGAAGCAACTAGATGATACTTTTGATTATCTTCCATTTCAATTTTCTAGGTAAGATTTTAATGCAGCAACAATTAAAATGAACGCAACAGGCCTTTTATTTTATTATTATCATTAATAACTTTGTATTCCAGGGAAAATGCTGTTGAAGTATATATTGAAGCTTTTATTTTTTAGAAAGAAGCTTAGGGATATTTTCCTCCTGATGTTTTCCCTCCTATGTTACTACTCTCTCTCACAACAATGTGAAAAGAGGAGAGGAGGTAAAATAAGTAAATGACACTTCACAAAACCATAAGCTAGATGGATAGGCAAAAAGGTTAGGCATTTACCTAAAATTAAATTTTGTAATCTCTGGAAATATTGGTTATCTGTGATTATTCGGGGATGAAAATCTTATCTTAGTTGCCCAGCACAAGACCTCATTTCCTCTTGAACCTCACTCTACTCCATGAGCCTTCATAGCCACACAGCTCAACGACCTCCTCGCCTTAGCCCATTGGACCATGGATGAGCACCTGACCAGGACTAAGCCAGTCTCTCTTCTGGCGACTTGCCCTTGCACCAGGAAGACAATGATTTGTTTGCTGGCTGCTTGAATTGAGGACATGTGGCCTGCAGACCTCTGGGTCAGTCATGTTTAATCAACAGCACAGGGAGAAGCAGAAAAAACACACTTGTAAACAGAACACCCACAGAAAGAAGAAATACTGCAGCCTGGAAAGAGGTGGGGTTGTAGGAGAGGCAGGTAGCTAGGCAGCTCCCAGGCTTCCCAATTTATGGTCACTCTAGATAGAGTACCTCAGTCCATATACATATATATGTGTGTGTGTGTGTGTGTGTGTGTGTATATATATATATATATATATATATATATATATATATAATTAATTAATTTCAGAGAAGAAAGGAGAGGGAGGAAGAGAAAATCAATGATGAGAGAAAGCCACTGATCAGCTGCTTCCTGCATGCACACCACTGGGGATCAAGCCTGCAACCCGGGCATGTGCCTTTGACTGGAATTGAACCCAGGACCCTTCAGTCTGCAGCCCGACACTATGCACTGAACCAAACCGACCAGAGCGAATATCTCATTCTTGACGGACCCACCACTACCTGGTACCTGGACGATGACTTAATTTTGAATCATGTGTACATCTGTGACAGCAATTAGGAAAGGAGGTGAAACTCAAGGGCAAAACTGGGTGGGGTGTTTTCAGGGACGTCCTGGGAAACCTGAGTGAGAAGAATTGGGGAAAGGCAGAGGCATAGATACCAAGGAGGGAGCTGAAAGTCTGAGGACAGAGTGACAAGTTCAACTATGCACATGTTAAGCCTGTGGAGTCTGCAGAAATACTGGGGACTGTGTCCGAGGTGGGGGTAGGGAGGGCAGTGGTGAGTTTAAGCTCGGGAAAGAGATCTGGGCTAGCAAGAAGGATTTGGAATTATTAACATCTTGATGGTATTAACAGCCATGACATTGAATGAGATCACACAGGAAGAGTGTGAGAAGCAAGAAAAATGAGTGTCCATGACAGCACCTATAATTAAGTGACAGATGGAGAAAAAAATGAGCCATAAAGGAGACTTTGGGGTGGGAGAGAGACTAGGAAAGCACAGCAGCACAGAAACCAAGAGCAATTGGAGAGAGAGAGAGAGAGAGAGAGAGAGAGAGAGAGAGAGAGAGGTCACTGGTGCAACCCAGTTATGGTCTAAGAGTGTGCAGTAGATTTAATGCCAAGATGAGCATTGGTGCCCCAGTGAGAATCATTTTCGGGGAGCTGGATGTGTGGCAGAAGCTGGGGATGGAGCTGACAGAGAGGATGGTAGAGAAGACGGCAGACTGGAGATAGACAGCTCTTCAGAGAACTCTGGCTGTCAAGCAGAGAGAAAGAGGGCAATGTGGGGCTGGGGGAGCCTAGGCAATCTGAGACGCTTAAGAATGTTGACATCCTCACAGGTAGATTGTAGTGTAAGCATAGAGGTGCACCCCTGGTGAATGAGGTTCTAGGAAAGGAGAGAGGATGAGATCCACGCCTGGGACCAAGCTGTCCTTGGTAGGTGTTCCCATGGGGGAGGAGAAGAAAGCTGGAAAGAAGATAGAGGGATGTTGAGCTTGGATGTAGAACTAATGACAGCCTCAGTTGAACCCCACAGGGACCTTTGGAACTAGAATGCCCTTCAGAGGTGTCCAATTTGGGCCAAGGCTGGGTGTTTATCAGGCAGAGACTGCCAGTCACCCTGCCAGGAAGGGACAGGACCTTTGGCGAGCTGGCTCTTCTCAGCTGAAGCAACCCCCAAAGGGACCCTGACGTTGAAGACTGCCTTTGGGTGGCAGTCCCAGCAGCCAGGGCCACAAACCCTTCAAAGGAGAGGGTCTGAGGACACGACGCAGAGTGCCCCACTTCTCCTTTATATGTTAAAGGGGCGTCTGAGCTCCTGGGCCCCATTTTCAACTCCTTCCATTTTCTGGCCTTTGCCCGCCACGCTAGGCTTCTCTCCTACCTTCTACTGCAACCCCACTCCTCATTCTTTGATCCCTTTATGCCTTGTCACCCTTGGTCTGTTGATCCTGATCTTATACTGTTCCTCCTTCAAAATCCATCTCAGACATTGCTATTTCTGAGACTGCTTCCCTGACTCTCCCAGATAAGTCTCTCCCATGTTTCTCCTACCTTGTATGTATTTCTACTTTTGCACTTAATCACCTCCTGTTGTATTTTATCTCCTTCCTCAACTGGGCTGAGCTCTCTGAGTGCAGGGACACTGAATAATCTCGGCATCTCCAGCCCTATGTGTTGGATATAGAGGAGAAACTGAGTTGCCATTAGTTGTTGAATATGTGAATGAATTTCTGAATGAATTTATGAATAGATGAATGAATTAATGAATTGGCAAACTTGGAAATGGATGACTAGTGGGGTGACTAGTCTGAAGCCTGGTGCCAAGAAGGATCAGCAGCCATCTGAACTGTAATGTCCAATGGGCATGGTGAACCCCTTTCCAGCCCATCTCAAGTTGATACCCAAGGGGTCCTTTCTGGTGGGTGGGGGCAATATGATTTGTGGAGAGGTAGAGTTTTTATAGACATTTTTTGATTTGAGAGAGAGGGAAAAATTGTTTTTCCACTTACTTATACATTCATTGGTTGACTCTTGTATGTGCCCTGACTGGGGATTGAACCCACAGCTTTAGTGCATCACACAAGGCTCCAACCAACTGAGCTACCTGGCCAGGGTGTGAGGGAGGCAGAATTGTTATTCCAAAGAGGAAGGAGAAGGATGGGAAAAAATTCTGTCTTAATGGAAGTAAGATTTCAGCTACTGTCTGTGAGTACAAAAGAAGGTTCTAGCCACATAGGGCCCTGGAGTAGTCCAGAGCTGGCTAAGTGTGGGGCCTGCATCAGAGCCTTGCATTAAGGGTGTAATCTGATACTGGTGGGGTTGGGAGATGACAACAGGACAAGCAGGTACAGGGCTCCCCCAGGCCCACTGTGTGCTGGGCTCAGAAAGGAGACAAACCCTGGATTCATCAGGTCCTATTGAGTCTGGGGCTGCATACTTCTGAGCCTTCTTGGCGTAGGGTTTCATTACATGGGATAACAGCTTCTTTCTTCTCTGCTTTGATACACAAATACTTGTCCTCAAGCATTTTCTTATTTGATTCTTAGAATACCCTTTAATACATATTATTGTATATGTGTATATATGTATGTGTATGTGTGTGTGTGTGTGTATGTGTGTGTATACATATATTGGGGGCCCGCTGCATAGAATTTGTGCACTGGGGGTGGGTGGTTCCTCAGCCCAACCTGCCCCCTCTCACATACTGGAAGCTCTCAGGGGATGTCCTACTGATGGCTCACCCCCAGCCTGCCCAAGGCCTAAAGCCTCTGGGCTGAGGCTTTAGGCCTTAGGCACCCAGCGATTGCACTGCAATTGGGCCAATGGCTGGCTCCTCTTGGCCAGAGGCTTTCCAGCCTTGGGCAGCAGCCATCTTGGTTGGGGGTTAATTTGCATATTGCTCCTGATTGGATGGGGACATGACTTGTGGGTATAGCAGAGGTATGGTCAATTTGCATATTACTCTTATTTTTGTGTGTTTTTTAATTTATTTTTCTATTCTTTAAAGTATTACAAATAGTAGTCACGTTTTCCTTCCCCCCTCCATTGACCTCCCCCCAGCCTTCCCTACTTCCCAGCACATGCTCTCACCTGCCCCCTTGCCCCAGTGTCTTGTATCCATTGGTTATGCTTACATGCACGCATACAAGTCCTTCGGTTGATCTCTTACATCCCCTGCCCCCCTCCCTCCCCGGCCTTCCCACTGTAGTTTGACAGCTGGTCAATATTCATTTAGTGAACACTGATACACACCTGACCATGTGCCAGGTACTGTTTCTAGCATTTTATAAATATTAATACATTCGTTCATAATATTCCTATGAGGTCATAGGTACTTTTATCCTGCTTTACAGGTTATATAAGTAGTGGATAACTGATTATTTGCATTTTACAGGACAAAGAGGTTTATTCATTCATTCATCAGGCAGTTATTGATTGCTGCCTGGGACAAGGCCCTGTGCTAGGCAGTAAGGGTCAGTGCCAAATAAGGTGAGTTAAGGCCTCACCCTCAAGAAGCTGACACTGTTGGGTCCTGAGTTCCATCCTGCTAACGCTTGGTGACTGCAGGTGTTCTCCATGGATGCTTTCTGCTAATCTGTGGAAATTCTTCATTTTTAAGCCACCTGGAAGGCAGAGATAACTGTTTCTCTGGCAAGTACTTGCCTTGTCTGTACCAAACTGGCTCTAGTAGGAAGAAAGCAAAGCCCTGTTCCTAAAATTGAGTGGGATACTTGGTTTCCAGCCCTTCCTGCCTTTCTCCATCCCCCTCCTCCACCTGGAATGCCATCTCCAAAGATTCATCCTTTCTGCAAACTCTGGCAATAGCTGCTTCCAAGATCGCTTCTTTGACTGTCCCCAGCCCCATTATGACAACACATTTAGTGAATACTCACTTCTTATTATTATCTTTTTAATGTATTTTTTATTGATTTCACAGAGGAAGGGAGAGGGAGAGAGAGAGAGAAACATCAATGATGCACCCAGCCAGCATGGCCCAATGGTTGAGCGTCAACCTATGAACCAGGAGGTCATGGTTTGATTCAAAGTCAGGACACGTACCCAGGTTGCAGGCTCAATCCCCGGGGGGAGGAGGGGCATTGAGGAGGCAGCCAATCAATGATTCTCTCTCATCATTGATGTTTCTATTCCTTTCTCCCTTTCCCTTCCTCTCTGAAATCAATAAAAACATATTTTAAAAAAAGAAGAAGAAACATCAATGATGAGAGAGAATTATTGTCTGCCTCCTGCATGACCCCCACTGGGGATCAAGCCCACAATCCCACCATGTGCCCTTGACCAGAATCAAACTCAGGACCCTTCAGTCCAAAGGCTGATGTTCTATCCACTGAGCCAAACCAGGTAGGGTTGGATATTGTCTTATTTAATTTTCACAACAATCCTTTGATAAAGATCTTATCATCTTCCTATCATAGATAAGAAAACTGAAGCTCAACAAATGAAAGATCTTGTCCAAGGTCACCCAGCTGGTAAGCAGCAGAGCTGCAATTTGAACCCATGTCCGTCTGATTCTGAATACCAAGCTGGGTTTTTTCTTTCTTTTTTTTTCATTCTCTTTATTTTATTGCATTAAAAATTTATTTCCTTCACATATACAGAATATAAAACCTATCTTTACAATGAATTATGCCTCGCTGCTCTCATTTTTTCACACAAAAATTAATGGCCACTCCCTGAAAAAAACTGAAATAAATCCAGAGGCCGGCGCCCTGAACCAGGGCACTACACTGCTGCTACTTCAGCTTTTGTTTCTGGAATCCTTGGATATTCGAAATACATTCCACAATTATGCAGGTGCTCGTGGCCTTCAGTTGTTTCATGTGTGAATTTCTTGTTTGCTCAGCTTGATTTTTATCCCCTGCGATGCACACAGTAAATGCATAATAAATGTTTGTTGAATGAATGGATTTTACATGTATCTTGCTGAAATATACGCAGCTCTATTTGATTCACTAGAGTGGCATACCCGAACAAGAAATAATTTTTCTTAATGTGTCCCTTATAAATTGAACCTGACTATATTTGATTAATTCCACATCGTGCATTTTTATTGCACCGATCACTCTGGTATCAGGTCATATTTATTTTAAAAACAGATTCACAAAGGGTGCTGGGCTGGAGTGACAGTGTAAATATGTTAATAATAAAAATAATACTAAAGATATGTTACTGGAAACTCTCACATGCTAATGATGAGTAAGTGCATTCTACAGAAATATGTTTGATTTACAATGCAATTGATTTTTAAAAAGAATCAGATCCTGTGCCCTATCTTGAATACTTAGAGAATAAAAACTAAAAATGACTATGGAGGTCATAAAAATCAGAGAAACAAAAACCACCTTAAAGACCTTTAGCATTTTAGTTAGAACAATAGCCCGATCACTAAAAAACGGTGCCGTTGTCAGAGCAAAGCGTCCAGATTAGAAAGATCCTCTTGGGTAGAGCAGCCCACACCCTGTACAGCCCTCACGAGGCAAAACGCCACGAATTACCCCGAGACCGAGGAACCCTGCACCTTCAATCACGCAGCGCGAGGCTTTGGGGGTTTCTTGTTCAGGAGGAAGCAAAGTCTTTCATGTCAACTCGCATTGTGGGATGTGTGAGCACTTGCATAGTTAGGGATTTGGCCCCGTCTTAGGATCCAGCTGAAAAACAAATGCATTCTCATCCCCTATTCAAACGGCAAGAAATAAGAAATGTGCTCCGTTTGGTATTTCATCACTCAACTCAGATGCTCTAAGAAAGCATGCATTCTTATGTTCACTTTGGGGAAAGACGCCCGTTTCTGTAACAGGGTTTATAAAGTTGACTCTGCCTGCTTTGTATCCAAGAGAGGGAGGGGCAGATGCTGCCAAGCCATCACGCACCACGGGGATCTCGTGGCCGTACAAAATGCTTGCGATTTTCCCTCATTTATTTATTGAGGACAGATCTGCCGTGATGTAGCAGTCACCAGACTTGCAGCTAGAACTATCTGGCTTATTAACCAAATCTTATGTACATCTTTGATTTAAAAAAAAAGAAGAACATTTTAATTACCAAAAGAAGGGATCCTGTCTTGAGATAGTGCGTTTTCATGTTTCTCTCATGCATCTTAAAAAAAATATTGTAGAATGAATTATCACAATTTTCACTTTAAAAAAAATACATCAATCCCAAAACAAATAGAGACTAAACTGGGCCTTTAAAAGACTTCACAGCTTAGTAGCCATATTATATCCCCTGAGAAGCAGAATCAGGGAGAAGACAGTAACAGGAAATACCACATAAGAGCTTTTTGTTATAGGCCTTTTAGCATTATTTTACCTTTAATCTCCAGGCACAATTACTTTGCGAAAAATAAAATTTTAATTTAGAAAGAAAATAGCAAAGTAATTTTTTATCAAATGAGAAAAAAATTGAAATAAAATATAGCATTGGAAAACTTGATGATGCTTAAATGTTTTGTGGTTTACCACCAACTCCCTCCAGTTAGAAACCACCTTACTCTGGGTATTCTGCTAAATATCTTTAAAAGGAGAGGAGAGTTGACTATTTCTACTCAAGGGGATGTTTGATATGCAATGAGTAACACAACTTCTTCCTGTTTAACCTTCTCTCCCACCTGGTCTTCACAAGCTCTTCCTATGGGACTGACAGGTGGGTTATGGTTAAGAGATGGACCTTTGGACACACCCAGGTTTAAATCCCCACTCTGCAGGTGATCTTGAACAATTGGCTTCTCTAAGCCTCAGTTCCTCATCTCTGAAATGGGTAGAATTATAGTAGGTACTGCTATAATTAGTGTTAGTGTTAGCAGGAAAGGAGATGGTGCATGCAAAAAAAAAAAAGAAAGAAAGAAAGAAAAGAAAAGAAAAAAGAATCAAGTATTTCATAAATTGTGAGAGGGATATGCTAAACCAAGTTTTAGACTCCTATTCTGTTTTCATGGCCTGTTGTATGCAGCCAATCAACACTTTAAAAAAAAGTTTTTTATTTCAGAGAAGAAGGGAGAAGGAAAGAGTCAGACACAACAATGATGAGAGAGAAACATTGATCGGCTGCTTCCTGCACGCCTCTTACTGGGGATCGAGCCTGTAACCCAGGCATGTGCCCTTGACTGGAATAGAACCCAGGACCCTTCAGTCAGCAGACTGATGCTCTATCCACTGAGTCAAACTAGCTAGGGCCACACATTTTTTCATAGTAAAGTTCTGATTCGTTATTCCCCGGCTCCCTTCCAGAGTGTCCTCTGCAGGCACAGTTTCCTTTGTCCTCTAAGCAGCCTGCTTCTTCCCCGCTGCCTCTGGCTCCTGAAAGGTAATTTGCAATGGTCAGCATGACCAGTGTTTTACCCAGAATTGAGAATATGGAAGAATTAACACCAAATGTCGTCCTGCTTTTTCAGTTTTTAATGACCTTGCCAATTCAGAGAACCAACTTGCTTTTTCCCAATGTAGCTCAAAACATTAAAGTGAATTATCCTTAGGTTGTCACAGCTAAGTTGTCTGATTTGCCCACTCCCATCCCCACCAGGAAGGAGGGGCAGGCCAGGCAGGGGTGAGTCCCATGGGGCTGTGGTGGGCTCTAGCTAAAAGGGGTTGTCACCTGGCTGAGGTAGTGGATATTTATTTTTGTACTTTGAGTTATAATTTATTTTGTTGCTCTAATTGACTTTCAGTTGGCTCCTGTGTCCCTCTTACCTACCCCCATCAATGTAGGTTGGTTTGTTTTTTCAACCCCTTCCTTATTTTTTGGTTATTTCCTGTCCCAGACCTAGAGTCAGCCATTTTTCCAAGGAGTCCTGGTTCCTTTTTCTGGACAGTGGTATATAATAAACCAAGATGTTGGCACTAGGTATGCTTTATATGGCAAGAAAATTTACTTTTCAAAAAATATATATAGCCGAGACCGGTTTGGCTCAGTGGATAGAGCGTCGGACTGCGGACTGAAGGGTCCCGGGTTCGATTCCGGCAAGGGCATGTACCTTGGCTGCGGACACATCCCCAGTAGGGGGCGTGCAAGAGGCAGCTGATTGATGTTTCTCTCTCATCGATGTTTCTGACTTTCTATCCCTCTCCCTTCCACTCTGTAAAAAAATCAATAATACATATATATATATATATATATGTCTATGGACTTTCATTTTTATTCAAAATGAAAATTACTTAATTCAAAATCACTATCGTTGAGTCTAAAGGACAAATTTATATTTCAAAAATTTATCTACTTTATTGTGAAAAGAATGTTAAGCCCTAGCCAGTTTGGCTCAGTGGATAGAGCATCAGCCCTTGGACTGAAGGGACCCAGGTTCGATTCAGGCCAAGGGCACATACCTGGGTTGTGAGTTCGATTGCCAGTAGGGGGCATGCAGGTGGTAGCCAATCAATGATTCTCTCTCATCATTGATGTTTCTATCTTTCTCTCCCTTTCCCTTCTTCTCTAAACTGAAGCAATAAAACAAGAAATCCCACCGCATGGGAGAACATATTTGCCAATATTATCACCGATAAAGATTTAATCTCCAACATTTATAGGGAACTCATAAAACTTAACATAAGGAAGATAAACAACCCAATCAAAAAATGGGCAACGGACCTAAATAGATACTTTTCAAAAGAGGACATAAGGAAGGCCAAGAGACATATGAAAACATGCTCAAAGTCACTAATCATCCAAGAGCTGCAAATCAAAATGACAATGAGGTACCATCTCACACCTGTCAGAATGACTATCATCAACAAATCAACAAACAAGTGCTGGCGAGGATGCGTAGAAAAAGGAACCCTTGTGCGCTGCTGGTGGGAATGCAGACTGGTGCAGCCACTGTGGAGAGCAGTATGGAGTTTCCTCAAAAAACTAAAAATGGAACTCCCATTTGACCCAGTGATCCCACTCTAAGAACATATCCCAAGAAACTAGAAACGCCAATCAGAAAGGACATATGCACCCCTATGTTCATAACTGCACAATTTACAATAGCTAAGATTTGGAAACGGCCTAAGTGCCCATTAGCAGATGAGTGGATTAAAAAACTGTGGTATATCTACACAATGGACTACCATGCTGCTGTAAAAAAGAAGGAATTTGTACCATTTGCAACAGCATGAATGAACCTGGAGAGCATTATGCTAAATGAAATAAGTCAGTCAGAGAAAGATAAATATCACATGATCTCATTCATTGTGGAATATAATGAACAACATAAACAAATGAACAAAAGCAGATCCAGAGACAGAGAAGCATCAATCAGACCCTCAAACCTCAGAGGGAAAGTAGGTGAGGGTGGGAATAAGGGGGAGAGATCAACCAAAGAACTTGTATGCATGCATAGAAGCTTAACCAATGTACACAGACATGGGGGGCATGGGGAGTGAGGGCATGAGTGGGGAGGTAGATGGGGCACTGGGGGGATAAGGACACATATGTAATACCTTAATTAATAAAGAAAATAATAATAAAAGAATCGTGATTTTAAAAAGAAATATATTAAAGAAAAGAAAAGCCGAGACCGGTTTGGCTCAGTGGATAGAGCATCAGACTGCAGACTGAAGGGTCCCGGGTTCGATTCCGGCAAGGGCATGTACCTTGGCTGTGGGCACATCCCCAGTAGGGGGCGTGCAAGAGGCAGCTGATCGATGTCTCTCTCTCTCATCGATGTTTCTGACTTTCTATCCCTCTCCCTTCTGCTCTGTAAAAAATCAATAAAATATATATATTTTTAAAAGCAACATTTTGTGCTGAGATTTTGGCCAAGAACTGGGAAATACAAAGATGAGTAATACGTGCCCCTCCCCCCTTATTTCCTAGGACCTCTTTCTTCAAATTAAGTGATAAACCTCATTCACCATAATACAAATATTTATTTTTTTAAAATACTTTATTGATTTTTTTACAGAGAGGAAGGGGGAGGGATAAGAAGTTAGAAACATCCACGAGAGAGAAACATCGATCTGCTGCCTCTTGCACACGCCCCACTGGGGATGTGCCCACAGCCAAGGTACATACATGCCCTTGACCGGAATCGAACCTGGGACCCTTCAGTCTGCAGGCTGACGCTGTATCCACTGAGCCAAACCGGTTTCGGCCATAATACAAATATTTAATGAGCACCTACGAATTTGTTCCTTACCATGCCAGTCTTCGGGGATGCTAAGATGACTGAAATCTGTTCCTGCCTCAGGTTACTGCTAGTTGAGTAAATCACCCTCCAGGGAGGTGGATGAGGTGGGAAAGCCATGCAATCACGGAAAGATGGGAAAGAACACTATTTGGAGACCCAGACATTTTCTTAGAGGAGCCCAACTTTTGCTTTCCTGGCTCGTGTAAACTGCAGCAGAGGTCACACACACATGTGGGTGTTTAATAAATGTTCTTTGGAAGTGATGATAATGAGTTGAGATATGGAAAATCTGAACCCATTCTCTAGGAGTGTGGCTCACGGGTGGAATGCTTTAGAAAGAGTCCCTGGGAGAAAAGGCTAAAGGAATTGGGGTTACTAATACGATATCATGGAGAAAAGAAGGTTAAAGAGAATTTAATAGCCATCTTCAAATATCTAAAGGGATATTGCTCATGTGTTTTCAACATCAGTTCTTGTCTACGAAGGACAGGACATGAGGGAATTATCTTAAACGGGAGCAGGAGGGACTTAGATTAGATGTCAATGGGGGAAAACCCAGCTGAAAGGATTGTGAGATGCTGGAAGGCAATGTGATTTAGAGCAAGAACATGGTTATTTTAGGAGCAGGGTCTGGCCGATTATTACTGGGGAAAGTGTAGAGCTTAGGGCTTCCAAGTCACCAGTTATTAGTTGATGAGTTTGCACAAGTGACTTCACCTTTTTTAGAAAAATATATATTTTATTGATTTTTTTACAGAGAGGAAGGGAGAGGGATAGGAAGCCAGAAACATCAATGAGAGAGAAACATTGATCAGCTACCTCCTGCACACCCCCTACTGGGGATGTGCCTGCAACCAAGGTACATGCCCTTGACCCAAATCAAACCTGGGACCCTTCAGTTCGCAGGCCGACTCTCTATCCACTGAGCCAAACAAGTTAGGGCAGTGACTTCACCTTTTTAAGGCTCAGTTTCCTCCTTTATTAAATGGGGATAATAATATACATTATTGGATCGTTGTGAGAGTTAAATTAGATTAACCATTAGGCATATCTGTGCTGGGCACAGAATAATGCAAAATCAATAAAGGATGCCATTCATTACTATTAATCAACCTACTTAGAAAAACAAAATAAAAACATCTACACACAGCTGAAACCGGTTTGGCTCAGTGGATAGAGCGTCGGCCTGAAGACTGGAAAGTCCTGGGTTTGATTCCGGTCAAGGGCATGTACCTTGGTTGGGGGCACATCCCCAGTTGGGGGGTGTGCTGGAGGCAGCTGATCAATGTTTCTCTCTCATCGATGTTTCTGACTTTCTATCCCTCTCCCTTCCTCTCTGTAAAAAATCAATAAAATATATTTTTTTAAGAAACATCTACATATAAACATAGTTCTCTTTTCAGGGGCATCAAACAAACACAGAAATGCTGCTGTGAATTTCGGGATTTAGAGTCTCACTGAAAACACATGATGTGAACACTCAACGTGAAATAAAAGATTAAAATAATAGCATTCATAGAGTGAACTGGTAAAAAGCATGGAATCCATAAAATATGTGAGCACTTAGCACAGTGCCTGGCAAACGGAATTGTTTGCCCCTGATAGAGCAAAACCACAGTGCAAGCTAAGGTCGATTTTTAAGTGAAAGTTTAAAAAAAGACCTGCAGGGCTGCTCCCCTGAGAGAAATTGCTCCAAATTAGTGTGGGTCAAGCAAATCCTATCTAATAAAATAATAATATGCAAATTGACCATACCTCCATTACACTCACATGCCATGCCCCCTAGCCAATCAAGAGCAAATATGCAAATAAACCCCAATCAAGATGGCTGCAACCACTGAGAGCAGGAGGGAAGCTTGGGTTTCCCCAGCAATGGAGGAAAGCCAAGCTTTCTGCCTACCCTTGTCAGCCTAGCCCTCTGCTCAATGCTACAAAGTTTCAATTATAGAAGATACATAAATCTCAACAGAAATGGCAGCAGCCATGGAGCTGGAAAGGGCAGAGGCTAGTGTTGCCCCCAGCAATGGAGGAAGCCAAGCTTCTGCAGCCCTGGCCAGCCTAGGCCTCCACTCTAGACTACAAAGTTTTAATTATTGAAGGTAAATGTCCCAACAGAAATGGCTGCTGCCACAGAGCGAGCAGAAGGCTACAAAGTTTCCATTGTAGAATATAAATTTATCCCAGATACCAGTGCCTCTGCTTGGGTCACTGGGGGGCGTGGCTGGCCTACAAACTACCACAGGCCCCTCACCCAGGCTGCCCTATGCCCCAAGGGAACCCCAACCTGATCCAGAACACCCTTCAGGGCAAACCAGTCAACTCCCACCCATGCACCAGGCCTCTATTTTATCTAATAAAAGAGTAATATGCAGATTAATCATCACTCCAACACACAAGATGGCTGCCCCCATGTGGTTAAAGATCCTGCCCCCATGTGGACACAAGATGGCCACCACAAGATAGCCATCAGGGGAGGGCAGTTGGGGGGGACCCAGGCCTGCAAGGGAGAGCAGTTAGGGGAAACCAGGCCTGCAGGGGAGGGCTGTTGGGGGGATCAGGCCTACAGGGGAGGGCAGTTGGGAGGGACCAGGCCTGCAAGGGGGGCAGTTGGGGGTGTTCAAGCCTGCAGGCAAGGGCAGTTACGATTGACCAGGCCAGCAGAGGAGGGAAGTTGGGGGCAAACAGGCTGGCAGGGGAGCAGTTAGACATTAATCATGCTGGCAGGGTAGTGGTTAGGGGGTGATCAGGCTGGCAGGCAGAAGCAGTTAGGGGCAATCAGGAAGGCGGGCAGGCGAGCAGTTGTGAGAGGAATGCCCAACTGCCCATTTAGGCCCGATCCTGTTGAGATAGGGCCTAAACAGGCAGTCAGACACCCCTCGGAGGGACCCACATTGGAGAGAGTGCAGGCTGGGCTGAGGGACACCGCACCACCCCCATTCACGAATTTTGTGCACCAGGCCTCTAGTAGGTGGATAAGATTTGAGTACACTAATTTGTAAATGCACCTGATCAGAAGAATCTTGGTTGTCTCAGGCAGTGGTCAATTCTCCCTCATTTGGATATCCTAAGCTTTTATTCTTAAAATATCTGCAGACCCTAATACCTTACTTGTCAGCTTTAAAGAAAGGCAGCTATTTGTTTCTGGTATTTTGAAAGTTCTCTGCATTGTGATTGTAGTCTATAAACTTTACTTCATAGCAATTATAACTATGCAGCACATTCAACTTACTAATATTTATTGAAATATTTTTAGCTGCAAAAACATTTTATGTTCACTATTATTTATTAATGCCCTGATTTAAAATATTACACATAAAATTTATTCCAGTGCACATTAGTAAATAAATTATGCTTGTAATTTCTAATGCATTTTTAATTATAAATTTATCCATGTCTACCTTTATTTATGATAGCGGTGTCTCACTGTTGAACATACTGTATATTAATGGCGACACTGCTAATTATGCATTCTTAGAAGTTGTATTCCACAAAACATACGAGTCTGCTTTTTTTTTTTTTACATCCTAAGTCCTGCTAACATCAATTAATTTAGGAGTCAACACACACATTACTAGCTACCTTTAAAGCAAGGAAAGATACTACTAGAAGATGGTTACAGGGCCTGGATTTGGGACAGGGACTACATTTATATATAAATATAGCCAGAGAGATACTAAATACCAACCAGATGTTTCATTTTCAACCTGAGTGTCTAAAAAAGGATATTCACCAGAAATAATATTCAGCACAAAAACACAAACGCTCCATGAATCTCTGGGGAGCTCCCAGAGGAGAGCTGCACTTAAATAGTATCAGTAAAGTGTTGTCTTTAAGATTTTCAGGTTGCACCCACAAACTCACCTCACTATAAGCAATACATTTACTTTAAAAAATTCTTCCCATTGAAATATTATTTTAATTTGAAAAAAATATTCTAGTTCTCTGAAATTGTACACTTCTTGGGAACTTCTTTAAAATAGCCTGAATGGATTTTTGACACCTGATTTACTGTTATCCTGAAATTGCTTTGTACCACAGGAGTATAAATGCCTATGTTTTCCCTATGGGAGGAAAAGGTATATTTCAAAAGTAGAGGAACCCAACATTGGGAAAATAGCAGGGAAACATATTCACACACATAAAATATTAAGAACACACATTTGCAGAGAAACTTAAAGATACCTCCATTTCACCGCTCTGAAGGGGCTCGCAAGAGTTATTTTCATCTTATTACGTTTCCTCTCAGCTGCTGTCATAGGCTTGGCAAAGTGGTATTTTCCACGTGCAGATTCTGCTCATACAAAACACCATTTCCAACTGCTTTATTGCAAGTGCATGTTTTGAGCAGCTTTTCATTTAACAAGCATTTTTACCAAGTGTTTATGTTATTTTAAGGCTTTAGTATGTATAAAGAAACAAGGAACATCCCCTTCCTTACGTCCAGTCAGGGAGACGGAAGTACATTGAAAGAACAACAGAAGATGTGAGAAATGTTGAGCACAGAGAATGACGCTCTCCAGGGGGCCTACTGGGAAGAGGTGATCTGGAAAGCTTCCTGGAGGAAGCACTATATGGATTGGGTCTTCAAGAAGAAAAAGAATATATTTGAGAAATGATTAAAATGGCATATATATGTATATACATATGTAAAATGAAAATATTTTTTAAAGCACATTGAGACTTATCCTTTTAAAGTATTGCCCCTACGTTTTGTAGAAATCTAAGATAGTCACTAGAGAGGCTACAAGAGAAAAATCGAGGAGCCCTGCCCAACATTTCCAGGCACCATAGACCTCCTGCAACCACATTAGCTGCCACCGGGCTGTCTAGACTGGCAGAAAAACAATCCACCAAACCTTGAGAATAATACATGATGTTGTTTTAAGCCACTAAATAGAATGAGGAGAAAGAGGAAAAGGAGGAGGAGGGGGGGGGAGAAAGAGGAGAGAAGAGAGAGGAAGAAGAGGAGGAAGGAGGAGGAGGGAGGAAGAGGAGGGAAGAGGAAGGAGGAGGAGGAGGAGGAAGGAAGAGAAGGGAGGAAGAGGAGGGAAAAGGAGGAGGGAAGAGGAGGAGGAGGAGGAGGAGGAAGAGGAGAGAAGAGAGAGGAAGAAGAGGAAGGAGGAGGAGGGAGGAAGAGGAGGGAGGAGGAGGAGGAGGAGGGAGGAGGAGGAGGAGGAGGAAGGAGGAGGAGGGGGAAGGAGGAGGAAGGAGGAGGAGGGAGGAGGAGGACGGGGGAGGAGGAGGAAAAAAGGAATTTACTCAGTGGAGAGGGAAAGGGCAATTAAGGTTTGAGCAGGAATTGAGGAAACCTGGAAGAGGAAGATCAGATATAGAGGCGGCAAATCACTTGCTGAAGGCCACACAGCTAGTAGGTGTTTTGAACCTCTATCTATTGACCCATATCTAGTCCTGGGAACCACAAGAAAAGGAACCTCTATCCCTTCCCACAGTCTCCTCTCCAAATTGGAGCTGAAGTCTATGAAACCTGATTGTCATAGGTGTGCTGAGGTTTTCAGCCCCTCTGCCCTCTGGTCTGTTGGAGTGCCCCTTCAGCCCCTGGCCCGGGACAATCAGTCTGCTGTAAAAATGTAATTTTTCTCTGTGTCAGCTGCTATGGTCCTTCCCCATGCACCCCTGGGTTGGGAGATAGGTCATTGTATGCTTTGCTTTTGGTTGTTGTTGTTACTCCTTGCCTGAGTATACTTTGTCCACTGATGGTTTTTGTTGTTGTTGTTTTAAGAGAGTGGAAAGGAGATTGGGCAAGGGCGAGAGCAAAACCTTGGTGAGAGAGAACACATCAATTGATTGCCTTCCGCACATGCCCCTCCTGGGGCCAGGGATACAACCCACAACGTAGGTATGTGCCTTGGACCAGGAATCAAACCTAAGATGCTTTGCTGCTCGGGCCAATACTCTAACCAATGAGAAACATGGGCCAGGGCTGCTTTGCTTCTTAATGTCATTTCAACTGTCCGATACAACTCCTACCTTTCGGAGGCTAAGCCATACAGTTGGCCCACCCTCTCTCCTCCTCATCTATCTCCCTCCCTCAGTTTCAGAATGGCTTGGGAAGCGCCCATTTCTTTTTCACCTCACATCCATCCATTTTCCTAGGATAGTGGTCGGCAAACTGCGGCTCGCCAGCCACATGCGGCTCTTTGGCTCCTTGAGTGTGGCCCTTCCATAAAATACCATGGCCTGGGCAAGTCTATTTTGAAGAAGTGGTGTTAGAAGAAGTTTAAGTTTAAAAAATTTGGCTCTTAAAAGAAATTTCAATAATTATATTATTGATATTTGGCTCTGTTTACTAATGACTTTGTCAACCACTGTCTTAGGAGCTCTTGAGGTCCATGGTGGCATCTCAGTCCCTTGACCATCTCATCTCCAATTCTATTTCAGCCAGGACCCCACTCTCACAAGGCTCTTCATCTGAGGTTATTCACTGAGCCATCCATCTCTGATGATAGCCTCCATCTTTCTGCCTTGCTCCATCATTGACTCCCATTCCACCCATTCCAGGACCTTCGAGTCAGGGACACGAACCTTTCTGGGATTCTGTGGCCCTTTGTTTAAGGGACTCTTAAAAGCTGAGATCTTAAACTCCTCGACTCCATCACACCTGTCTGGCAAAACTCCTTCCTTGAATTAAAGCAATTGCTCACCCTTTGTGTGCATTTATCTTGACTAAGTAAACTATAGAAAACTCACACAAAACATTATATTAGTATCACCATAAATTCAGGCTCTATTCTCAATGGGGCCCTCAACCATGTCTTTGAAATTTTACATTTTCCTGCACTCCAGCTTACCACAAGAACATAGTCAAATTTAACTACAAGCTTCATGAAGCTGGAGTCCCTGCCTTGTTTTTCACCACTGAATCTCCTGTGCCCGGGAAAGGCTTAATCTACAGGCACTCAACAAGTACTTGTTTACTGACTAAGGTACAGTAATAATGATAAGCATCCTATCTAATAAAATAGTAATATGCAAATTTGACCACACCTTTGCTACACCCACAAGCCACACTCACAGCCATGCTCACATCCAATCAGGAACAGATTATGCAAATAAATCCCAACCAAGATGGCTGCCACCACTGAGAGCAGGAGGAAGGCTTGGGTTTCCCCGGCAACAGAGAAAGCCAAGCTTTCCCCCTCCCATTGCCTGCCTAGGCCTCCACTCAATGTTACAAAGTTTCAATTATAAAAGATACAGAAATGCTGGCAGCCACTGAGCTGGAGAGAACAGAGGCTTGGGTTTCCCTCACAACAGAGAAAGCCAAGCTTTCAGCCTGCCATTGCCAGCCTAGGCATCCACTCAATGCTAGAAAGTTTCAAACAGAAATGGCTGCTGCCCAGGAGCGAGCAGAAGGCTTGGCTTTGCTTCAGGTTACAAAGTTTCAATTGTGGACATAGGTTAATTCCATATCCCAGGGCCTCCACTTAGGTTGCTGGGGGCGCCAGCCTGCAAACCTCCATAGGTCTCTTGCCCAGGCCACCCCTCACCCTCAGGGAACCACCACCCTGATCTGGGACACTCTTCAGGGCAAACCAGCTGGCCCCCACCCATGAACCAGGCCTCTATCCTATCTAATAAAAGAGTAATTTGCAGATTGACCATCACTCCAACACACAAGAGGGCTGCCTCCATGTGGTCAAAGATCCTGCCCCCATGTGGACACAAGATGGCCACCACAAGACGGCCAGCAGGGGAGGGCCATTGGGAGGTTCCAGGCCCTGCAAGGGAGGGCAGTTGTGGGCAATCAGGCCAGCAGGGAGGGCAGTTGGGAGGGACAAGGCCTGCAAGGGAGAGCAGTTAGGGGTGACCAGGCTGGCAGAGGAGGGAAGTTGGGAGCAAACAGGCTGGCAGGGGAGCAATTAGACATCAATTAGGTTGGCAGGGTAGTGTTTAGCAGGTGATCAGGCTGGCAGAAGTGGTTAGGGGCAATCAGGGAGGCAGGCAGGTGAGCAGTTTGGAGCTAGCAGTCCTGCATTGTGTGAAGGGTGTCCGACTGCCTGTTCAGGCCCGATCCTACCACGATGGGGCCTAAACAGGCAGTCGGACATCCCTGTAGTGGTCCCAGATTGGAGAGGGTGCAGGCTGGGCTATGGGAATCCTCCCCTCAACCCCGTGCACGAATTTTGTGCACTGGACCTCTAGTTTTATATAAATACTAGAGGCCTGGTGTATGAAATTCATGCATGGGGGGGGGGGGCGGGGGTGTCCCTTAGCCCAGCCTGCACCCTCTTCAATCTAGGACCCCCTCAAGGGAAACGGGCAGTCAGATATCCCTTTCACAATCCAGGACTGCTGGCTCCCAACTGTTCACCTGCCTGCCTTTCTGATTGCCCTTAACTGCTTCTGCCTGCCAGCCTGATCACCCCCTAACCACTCCTCTGACAGCCTGATTGATGCCTAACTGCTCCCCTGCCAGCCTGTTTGCCCCTAACTGCCCTCCCCTGCAGGCCTGGTCACCCCTAACTGCCCTCCCCTGCAGGCCTGGTCACCCCTAACTGCCCTTCCCTGGAGGCCTAGTCATCCTCCCAACTGCTCTCCCCTGTAGGCCTGGGTCTCCCCCAACTGCCCTTCCCTGCAGACCTGGTCACCCCCAACTTCCCTCCTCTGCAGGCTTGATTGCCCCCAACTACCCTCCCTTGTAGACCTGATCCTTTCCAACTGCCTTCCCCTGCTGGCCTGATCACCAACAACTGCCCTCCCTTGCAGGCCTGGTCCCTCCCAACTGCCCTCCCATGCTGGCCATCTTGTGATGGCCATCTTGTGTCCACATGGGGCAGGATTTTATCACATGGGGCAGCCATCTTATGTGCTGGAGTGATGGTCAATCTGCATATTACTCTTTTATTAGATAGGATTATAAATGTTATTAGCTTTATATTGAGCTCTATTCTATGTGACTTATATGTATTAGCTCATTTAATCCTCATAGCAACCCAATGGGGTTAGGACTTCTGTCTTTCCCATTTTACAGATAAAGAATTTTAGAGCTGCAACTTGGGAAGACGAAGTCACAACATTTGTAAGTGGTAGAGTGGATATGCTTAGTGTGTTCAGTTGGGTAGTTTAGGTTTTATGTGAATGAGGGGCAATCAGGCATCTGTACTTCAGACTGGAGCTCAAGTCAGAAGTGAAAATTAAGATTAATATTTAGGAGGGGTGAAATAATCTGGTGACTCCAGAAAACAGACGATCAAACCATGTTTACACCCTTTGCTTTGGCAGAGTGCCTCTAACAGGCCCCCAATGGGACTGTGGTGATGTGTGTGCAGGGATATACTTGGGTGTTTAAGCTGCATTCCCCCTTGCTCCCATGAGCTAAGAGATTACTCATATTTGAAAATAAGGGTAGATTCATGGTGTATTTGTTGGTGACTTTAATATTGGGTAAGGATCCCCCTGGGCTGAAGTTCAGTCTTGACTTTTCTTTTTCTTGTGCTAAGATGCATTTAAAATTTTGTATTTATTGATAGAGTTGGGAGAAAGAGAGAGAGAGTAAAGGAGATAGGCAAAAATGAATTTGTTGTTCCATTTACTTATGCATTCATGGGTTGCTTTTTTTGTATGTGCCTCGAAGGGGGATGCGCTCCCAACCTTTGTGTGTGGGGAGGATGCTCTAATCAATGAGCTACCGGCCGGGGCCCTAGGTGCATATTTGAAAAAGACTTTCTGGACTTCTCTCAGGGAGGAGAGATATATCATTCCCTTCCAGATGGCTTCTCCCACTGATTCCTGCTGAGAGAGAGACCCCACAAACAATGAGGCCCTGTTCTGTCAGTCCGCATGTCTTATGGACACCGCCTTCAGTTCTTGAGGAAAATCATCACCTCCATTTAACAGATAATAAGAGTAATAGCTAACATTTACTAAGTGTTTATTGTGTCAAGCACTGCATGTGGGTTTCTTAACACATCATCCCGTTTGAGTCTCACCACAATACTCGAGGTATCTTGTTTTAGGATGCACAGCCATTAGGTCTTTCTGACCCAGAGGCTAAGCTGTCTCATCACTCATTTTTTATGAACTTAGCGCTTTCTTCCATATAAATGGGGAGAAGGGAGAAGATCCGAAGAACGCTAAACATTTAAACATTGATTTCCCCCTACCCAAGTCCAGGGGTAGACTCCCAGCTAGTCTGGGACCAAGGCCTCACCTGGCGCCGGGAAGGTGGCGCGCTTGCGCACGGCTTCCCGTTCGGCCCCGCCCCCCTGGGAGGGCTCCACTCTCCGCTCCCGGCTCTGGGGCTTGCGCACTACGTCCCCAGCCAGCAGCTCCTTCCCAGCCCGGGACTTCCGGTACATGAGGTGTGGTTCCGGGTCGTGGCGCGACTGGGGGCAACTGAGCTGTTACTCTGCCAGCGGGCGGCGGCGAGCAGCGGGGGCACGAGGGCGAGCCCGGAAAGCGGCAGCTGAGCCGGCCGGGAGGAGCGCCAGTCCCCGAGGTTTCCGAGAGTTCGGGGCCAGGGCCGAGAGGCACAGAGCAGCCGGGCCCTCCTCCCAGGAACGTGTCCCGGGCCGCCCCGGCCGGTAGTGTGGCAGCACCTTCAGGTAAAGGTTGCCCCAGCCGCTACCTTGCTCGCTCGCTCGCTCGCTCTCCCGCCAGCCACCTGGAGAACCTAGCTGCTCCTCACTCCTCTGCGCCCGACGCTGCCTGGCCGGCAGCTCGCCCGGCCCTTGCTCAGGTCTCCCGTGAGCATCCGTTTCCTGGCCCTTTCCCGAACCGGAGGCTGCTGTGAGTCTGACAGCTAGCTGGGTGTGTGATCTGGGGGAGGAGAAGCTAGGGGGCCTGGTAGTGTTGGGGAGGAGTGAGAGGAGAGAGGAGGATGCTATTGGCTCTGGCAGTTTCTGGCTCCACATTTAGGTGTTCTGATCCTCACCACATGAAAATTAAGTTTTTAAAGCATTGCCTGTGTAGCCTCCGGTTCCTAGCGCCTCCTCTCCATTTGCCAAAAAGAAGTAAATGGCCTTGCAGAACTGTTTTTTTTCCTTTTTTCTTGGTATTGTATCTTTTGGGGAGTGGCAAAGAGTATTTCAAATCTGTTTAAAGTAGAAAAAAATGATTATAGCTTAAACAAGAGTATTACTTTAACTGAGCCCAAAAAGTTGACTCAAAAATTAGTTAAAATTTCATTCTGAATGAACCCAGGTAGTTTTTGAAGCCTATGATAGTATCTGGCACCGTGCAAAAAGCATCATGTTTGTAAATCAAAGCGAGCAAAGTTCAAAACTTCCCCAGGTGAATGGTCAAATGGAAACATTGGTTTTCAAACAAAACCAACATGCTCATTCAGTTTTGACAAGCAAAAGGGGTGGATTCCTAATTTAAAAACCCACAAGAGCAGGAAAAGGGGTGTATATTCTTTATATACAATGAGCCCACGTGAGATGCTCCGTAAATGCTGAAAGAGTTCGTGGTGAAGCATTGAGCATTGTTTTCAATTTTTTTTTTTTTTTTTTTTTTTGGTTTACACACTTGCAAGCTTGCTGGAGCCTATGAGGCATGCTGGTGGCCCCTTTTCCATTCAACTTTGTGCTCATACTACGTTCCACTAATGGGATCCCATACCGAATTTACATTCCTCCACACCCCCGACCTGGTGCCTGGCTGAAGTTCCAGCCGTGCTTGAAAAGGTTCCCTTCCTAAATTACTCTGCCCTGATCTTTTCCTCAAGTAGGGCCTCCAGTCATATTTGTTCTTTTCTTTGGCCCTTGTGTTTTGTAGGACATTCTCCCTGCCTAGAAGTTTCTCCTTTTCTGTTGTGAGCTATTGAGATGTCACCCAGGGCCCAGTTGAAATTGGCCTCCATCAACTAATTCAGTACAACCCCAGCTGGAAATGATTTCTTTTCTAGAATCCTATAAACCAGTGGCTCTCCACCTTTCTAATGCCGCGACCCTTTAATACAGTTCCTCATGTTGCTTTCCGGTGGTCTTAGGCTCTACAGCAGCGGTTTTCAACAGGTTGAAAACACAGATATTTACAATACGATGCATTAACAGTAGCAAAATTACAGTTATGAAGTAGCAACGAAAATAATTTTATGGTTAGGCATCACCATAACATGAGGAACTGTATTAAAGGGTCGCGGCATTAGAAAGGTTGAGAACCACTACTATAAACACTCATCATATCTATAATTACTTCACTTAGCAAGGATTTACTCAGTATGGATATATACCAGGTACCATGCCAGACAATGTAGAGGTAAATAAGAGTCAGTCCTTGTAGCAAGGAGCTCAATTTAGTGAGAGAGATAAGGGTTAAATAATTCCAACACCAAGTGATAAGTACACTGTGTGAGTGTTCTTTCTGTGATACCGTGATGACATAGAAGCGGGGGGCGGGGAGGGGGGGATCATTTGTTTTTGAGGAGTGTGCTGTGGCCAGGCAATGCTTCATTATGTGAGCTTAACTAAGCTTTATTATTTACTGTGTACTGGGTATTACATACAGGTTTCTCTTGTTTAATCATTTTAATCTCAATTTACAGATTAGGAAGACAGGATAAATTACACAGTTGGTACAAGACAGAGCCAGGATTCAAACCCAGGCCTGTCAGATGCCTACATCTGTGCTTTTGCCATTATGTGTTTTGCCTTCTTTCTCACACCATAGCTCTTTTTTAATTTTTTAAAAATAATTTTATTGATTTTTTTACAGAGAGGAAGGGAGAGGGATAGAAAGTCAGAAACATCGATGAGAGAGAAACATCGATCAGCTGCCTCCTACACACTCCCTACTGGGGATGTGCCTGAAACCAAGGTACATGTCCTTGACCGGAATCGAACCTGGGACCTTTCGGTCTGCAGGCCGATGCTCTATTCACTGAGCCAAACTGGTTTTGGCTCACACCATAGCTCTTAATATCAAGTATATTGAGACAAGTATACTAAAAAAAGAAAAATGAGTGTCAATGGTATAGATGTTCTTTCAGATGTGGGGAACACCATGATCTTGCAAAGCAAGAAGGTAGAAGGGGGTCAGCTCAGCTTTGAACATGAGCAAGGAAGGCATTGTGGAGAGAATAACCATGACCTCTGTATTAGATTCCTGGTTCCTTCTCTGGCTAGATATGTGATCTTTGGCAAGTTTCTTAATTCTAAACATTATTTTCCTCAAGTATGGGTTGGGATAGGACAAACTCATTAGTCAACAGAACCAAAAATCAACAGGACAACGATTGAAATTTCTTTTGAGAGCCAAATTTTTTAAACTTAAACTTCTTCTAATGCCACTTCTTCAAAATAGACTCGCCCAGGCCTTGGTATTTTGTGGAAGAGCCACACTCAAAGGGTGCCAAAGAGCCGCATGTGGCTCAAGAACCACAGTTTGCCACCCAGGGGAATAGGGGGATAATATGGACCTCATGGAATATTGTGAATATGTAATAAGCTAATGTGGATAAAAGGCCTGATACATGGTAAGGTCTCTGAAACGATTACTATAAGATGCAAATGTGCAATGACTGGCATGGTTTTAGAGTGGTTAGTAGATCAGCCTTAAGAAAGCAAGCCATTGCTTCTTTTTAGTGTGGGGATATTGGAAGGTAAGTTTGGAGGGTCACTAGAGGTCCACATGAGAGAGGAATTGAGTGTCAGGCAAGAGAGGTAAATTCCAGTTTCTTCTTATAACTTTCCTAGTTAATAAATAGTTTGAGGATCTGTGATTCATTCGACGATGACAGGGAAAATGTTGGACCCTGGGAATGCAAAGAGGTTGTTGACATCCTAGTCGGAGAGACATACTTGTGTGCAGGTGAACTGTAGTGAAGTGCGTTAGGTACAACGATAGCAATCCCCAAGTATACCAAGGGGAACAAAAGAGAGAACACTGATAAGATAGCTAATGAGCACTTACTGTGTGCCAACATTGTGTTAAAAGTACTGTCTCATTTATTTCTGTACTGGAAAGTGTATATTTTACAGATGAGCAAACTAGAGCACAGAGAGATTAAATAAATTCCGAGAGTTTATGCAGCTGTTGGGGCTGTGAGTAGAGGGGATTATCTGTGAGACTTTGGTATCTCCACTCTTTGTGGTATGGACGGGGACGCTCTGAAGAGGGTCAGAGAAGAGCTAGCCCTTGAGCTGTTCCGGTGAGCTGGTCACTGAGCTGGGCAGTAGGGATGTTGAGGAATGAGTGTGGCCTCATCTGGGATGTTAAATATATTTCTTTTTAGGGGGGATTTGCTTTGCTGGTTGACTCATAATGAGGACTTTAGAAACTGTTGTACTTCAGTGGATTTCTAAAGGGTCAGGCTGAGAATTTGCTGGAAGTCTGTTATTCTGATATATAGGCCTTATTGTTAAGAACACAGCAATAGATGCCAATTATATGACAAGGAATTCTGTCACATTGTTGTTTTTTTCCCGTAGTAGGTTCTCTGACCTTGAGTTTCCTGTGAATTTTAAGTTTTTGAGAAGTTTTGACATAAAGATCAGCTCATTTCAGATTGTGTTAAATTTAAAATAATTACAATTGAGCACTTAAGTTCTGGTCATTGTTAAATGTTTTCCCTATACTTCATTTCCTTCCATCTTCATGATCCTCTGAGATAGGTGATGAATCTTAGTGATTAGGTAGGGTACCCAAGAGTCACATAGCTAGTGAGTGAACAACAAAAAAACAAAACAAAACAAAAAACCCTGGACTTTCCAAAAGAGTGAACAGATATTTATTAAGTTAGTTTTCTTTTGAGCATTGGGAGTATCCAACTCAAATGCCCATGACGTAATATAGAAAGTAGGCTAGATCTTGATGAACTGGAGGGCATATGTCCATTCTGAAGATAGTGGTTGGTTGCCACAGTTCACTACTTCTCTTATTCCCATCCCCCACCCCATCCCCCAAGGGAGACAACTAATACTTGTGTCTCACATCAATGTCTCCCTCTCTCCTCTCTTCTTCTCTCTTTTTCCCTCTTTTTCCATCTTTTCCCCTGTCCGCCCCCCTTCTCTCCCTCCCTCCCTTTGAATCCCTCTGAAAAGCAATGGGAAAAATATCCTTAGGTGGAGATTAACAACAACAAAAGAAGAGATGCTGGAAATCTGGCTTATGTATTTTTTTTTTTTATTTTATTTTAGGGAGAGAGGTGGCGGGAGAGATATAGAGAGAGAAACATCTCTGTTTTTCCACTTATTTATGCGTTCATTGGTTGATTTTTGTATTTGTTCTGACTGAGGATTGAATCCGAAACCTTGGTATAGTAGCTTGATGCTCTAACCAACTAGCTACCCAGCCAAGGCTGGGTTTTAATATATGTATTTTGTTTGAAAAATTTGACATTTAAAAAATTGCTGTGTGGACTAAAGCACATTTGTGTGCTGTGTACCATCCTAGGCTGTCTGATTGTGAACTCTGATGTACTTTATTGCTGAAATTTTGGTATCCACTGTCCAAAGCAGGAGGTACAACTCAAGTCAAGATTACTGATAGAAGTGTACTGGTAAATTGCCAGAGTGGGAGGGTTTTATAATTGACTCATACTGATATCTTTGGGGAAGTGGTAGGTGAATGCTTTTATTATATAATCAGACTAAATTTCAGGAGGAATGGGGCTTGATGAGGAAATGACCTTGTAATACTTTCAGCACTTTAAATGCTGTAAAATCTCTTGCCTCTGTTGGTCCTCTGTACAGTGCCATGGAGTGAACATGGGGGGTAAACATAACCTCTTGAGATTAAAAAATTGGCTCCCAGTGGAAGACAGTTTAGTAGAAAGTGCACTTGATTGAGAGGGGCTTGAGGTCTGTCTGACTGTAGCTATGCTGCTGACAGCCTTTTGATTTTGGTTGAGCCACTTAGAAATTTTTGTAGCTTTTTTCCCATCTGGATGATAATGAGGAGTTCAAATCCAGTCTTGCTGAAATCTTTTCAGGATGCCAAGCTTTCTGATTCTAATTGACATGCTGAAAGTTGCACAGCTGATTACAGGTAGACCCAGTAGAGAATGGTTCAAATATAAAGCGCCGTTTCTCCTCTCTTGGCAGGTAGGGAGCTACTGCTCAGCTCTTCCTCCTGTTCTTTGTTCATTACTTCTGGGAAAGGACCTTGACAGGCCAGGTGTTCCCCAAATGCATGCAGTGCTTGTTGACTGTGTATACACAAGATTGAAAGGGGGCATAGAGACACTCAGCATAGTGAGAGAAATATGGTCAGGGAGTTCCCAGCCCAAGAGTTTAATTTATTTTTATTTTAATACCCAGCTTCCACCAGGTGAAAATTGGAAAAAATATTGGCCTTCTAGATACTTGTTTTCATTCATACGCTATTGTATAAGGACATAACATGGAATATAAAAATGAAGAAAATAAATCCTGAGCAGTCATTCAGAATTTATTAACTTGTGTTGGCAGCAGCCTAGATATATTGGGGAAATAGATTTAATATAGGAAACACAAAATTTGGACCCAAAGAAGGAAACAGTTTTAAGTAATTGAAAGTGAGAAAAATGGGAGAAACCTTCTACAAAACAAAACTTAAATTCTGGAAAAAGCAAGAAGGTATTAGAATAAGTATTGAAATTAAATTATAGTAATCACTTGTGAAATAAATTGAATATTATGTCACATTTACCTATACATATATGCAGTGTTAAATTCATATCTTATGCTTGAGTATACTTTTATGAATATGCTTTTATTATTGATGCAGACAAAATGGACTGAATTTTACACATTCAAAACAATGTAACATTTTAAAATTCCCTATAGATTCATTTTAAGGAATATTATTATAAATTAGGGGCCCAGTGCACGAATTCATGCACCTTAAAAGGAACTGTGGGCTGCGAGGCTGTGGTAGGCACAGGGGCAGATCTTGGTCCATCCTCCGTGCCCCTGCCCGGCCCCTCCTGCGCAGCCCCTGGTCCTCTGTCTGCCGGCAGCCCTGCTCCACCACTGCTGCTGCCCTGATTGCCCCTCAGGAGCAGGGGGAAGTGGAGAAGTCCTCAGGGATAATCAGGGCCAGCAGCCACTGCTCGCACCCGCTGATAGTGCTGAGCAATTGGGATCGGCACTGGGCACCAGCAGTGGGTACGAGCGGCAGCTCTGGCACCAGCTGCGGAGCGAGCAGGGACGGCGCTGGCAGTGGGTGCAAGCGGCGGCTCCAGTGTTGGCAGCGGGTGTGAGCAGCAGCTCTGGTGCTGGCAGTAGATGCAAGAGGGGCTGGCGCCAGCAGCAGGTGCAAGTGCTGGGTGGGACCATGGCGCATAGGAGCAAAGAATTTTCAGTAACCACCAGAGGCTTGCCCCGATGACAGCGATCAGCACCCACCTTGGTCTGGAGCCCCCACTCACCTGCTTTATCATCCTGTCGCAGCTGATGCCTGCCATGTCCCGTGCATGTCCCTGGTGACCAGCTCACATCATAGTGACTGGTTGTTTGGTTGTTCCATCATTTGGTATATTTACATTTTAGGCTTTTGTTGTATAGACTAGGGGACCAGTGCATGAATTCGTGCATCTTGAAAGGAACTGTGGGCTGCGAGGCTGCGATGGGCACAGGAGTGGGTCTTGGCCATCCTCCATGCCCCGGCCCGGCCCCTCCCGCTGTGCCCCCAGTTCCCTGTCTGCCGGCAGCTGTGCTCCCGCCACCACCGCTCCCACATGCTGATGGCATCAGCGCTGCTCACACCTGCTGCCCATTGGGAGTGATTGGGGCTGGCACCATCAGTGGTACAAGTGGCAGCTGCTGTCCCGATCTCCCCTCAGAAGCAGGGGGAAGTGGAGAAGCCCTCAGGGGCGATCAGGGCTGCCAGCTGCCAGTTGCACCCACTGATGGCGCCAAGCAGTCGGGATCAGCACTGGGTGCCGGCAGCGGGTGTGAGCAGGGCCAGCACTGGCAGTGGCTGTAAATAGTAGCTCCAGTCCCAGCAGCGGATACGGGTACGAGTGGGGCCAGTGCTGGCAGGGGTGGGAACAGCAGCTGCTGGTCCCAATCGCCCCTCATGAGCAGGGAGAGGTAAAGAAGCCCTGAGGGGCAATTGGGGCCAGCAGCCGCTGCTTGTACCTGCTGATGGCACCAAGTGATTGGGGCCAGCAATGGGCACTGGCAACTGGTGCAAGCGGTGATTCCAGCATCGGCAGCAGGTGCAACTGAGTCTGGTGCGGGTGCTGGATGAGACCATGGCACACAGGAGCAAAGAATTTTCAGTAACCACCAGAGGCTCGCCCCGATGACAGTGACGATGCCCCATCTTAGTCTGGTGCCCCATCCCGCTGCGGCAGTCGCTCGCCATGTTCCGTGCATGCCCCCTCGTGGTCAGTGCACATCATAGCGATCGGTTTTGGTTGTCCTGCCTTTTGATCTATATGCATATTAACCTTATTTTATAGAGGATACCAGTGGTCTGGTGCACAAAATTTGTGCACATTAAAAGGGAATTAATTAGAGGAAATATTTTAGGGTACAGGTGCAGGGGAATGGAATTCCTGGTTGGCAGGCTGCTGTCAGCAAGCTGACCAATGACCAATTTGCAAGGAATGGGGTTCCCTCCTCCTCCCGTCAGGGTCCTGGATGTAGGGGAATGGGATTCTTGGTTGACAGGCCACTGACAGCGAATGGCCAGTTCCTCAAGGAATGGGGCTCCCTCCTCTCTCTCATCAGGGTCTGGTGTGCAGGTGAATGGGATTCCTGGCTGGCAGGCAGATGACAGCAGGCTGACTAATGGCTGATTCTGTGAGGAATGGCGCTCCCTCCTCCCTCCTGTCAGGGTCTGGTTTGAAGGCCAGCCATGACACCGATCGCATGAGACCCAGAGTGCCGTTGCTCCCGGCTGGGGCCCAGAGCTCCCTCCTGCCACCATGCCCTGGCCAGGGCCTAGAGCTCCCTCCTGCCATGCTGAGACCCATCAAATTTATTCTGTCTCCCCTACCATCAGCCTGGCTGCCCCCAACTGTCCTCCCATGCTAGCCTGTTGCCCCATGCAGCCTGCTGTTCAATCATTTGGTCCCTCACTGCTCCCCACCTCCCTGCCAGCCTGGTTGCCCCATGCAGCCTGCTATTTGGTCATCCATCTGATCATTTAGGTTGTGATGGTCCCTGGCTTTTTATATATTAAAAAATACTGCTTCAGCAGAGAAATTGGTAGAAAATTATTTGAGGAAATGATTTTCTTTTTAAAACAAAGTGATTTTAGTTGCTGATATAAGAGAGACTAACAAAGAACTGAGGTGCGTGCAGGCTTGAATCTTGAAGTCATATCTACCTGTATTTGAATACTGGGTTTGTCATTATAAACTGAGACTATCACAATCTGCAAAGTAAGGACAAGAATGCCAATATATACTACTTGTGAGGATTAAATGAAATAACTTACAGAGAGATGCAGGTACTAGCTTTCAGGAGCACAAGACATTTAAATGTCAGTGTAATGTAACAAATGATTCTACGGAGTAATTATGAAGGGGTGAGACTTTCATTTTCATGTCTGTATGATGAGATTAGTTTAATTTCTAGTTGTGCTTTGTGCATTACTTAGCACACCTACCAACTGTGCACTAACGAGAAAAAGGTTTCAGTATTGTTTTTAGGCTATTAAATGACTTGATCTGTTACATAACAATAAATACCTTCAGTTGCTTATATTACCTTTTTTTGTGTGCCCACGACTACCTGTTGAAGTGTTAGAACAAGGGGATATTATGTTCTCATCCCATCTTACAAATGCTGAAACTGAAGCTTAGAGAAGTAAAGTGGTTCAAGGTAGAGAGCTATTGAAATGGCAAAGGTAGGATCTGAATCTTGATTTTTCCTCTACAGTACTTTTTTCACTATCCCATGCTATTCTAGATTTGGATATTGGAACTGGCCCTTGTTTTGGGACCATCATCAACGATGGCCCTCCTTTCTTATTTAAACTTAATTCCTACAGAAAGTTGTTATTGATTATGTTGAGAATGTTTGGTTATAGGTATAATCGTATGATCTGAAGTTTAAAGATTTAGTAGAACTAATAATACTCATTGCTGGCAGAGGTTGGTGGTGAGATACAGGGGTCACTCATACATTGCTAGGGAGAATATAAAAGAAGAAAAGTTTTCTGGAAAGAATTTTGGTAGTATTTATCACAAGCTTTAAAAGAAGTCACACATGCCTTTTGAGCAATTCCATTTTTAGGGACTGTTGTTAAAGAAATAGAGATGTAGGAAATATTCATGTTCAAATATGTTCACTGTAGCAGTACTTATAATAGTAAAAATTAGAATCAACTTCAGTATTTAACAAAGGGTTTAGAGAAATTATGGAAAAGCCATAGGATGGGAATATTGTGCAGTCATTTTAAATGTTTTAGAAGAATATTAATAACAATGTGCTTATCATATAACGTGAAGTGAAAAAAGGATATAAAACTATATATAAAGTATGATCCCAATTATGTCATACCTAAGGAAAAGAAATAGGCGGTAGGATGATAGGTCTGTATGCTTTGTTTTCTAAAACATTCTCTGATAAACATAACTTTTTAGTAAAAAAATCTTTTAAACTTGGTATTAAAAATATAGAGCCAGTGGAGGAACTAAGATGGCGGCATAGGTAAACACCTATTGTTCTGCTCCGCGCAACGATTTAAGAACTACAACATAACAACAAAACAAAAACCACCCAGAATCGCCAGAAAGCTGGCTGAGTGAAAACTCCACAAATAAGAGTAAAGGTGGGACACTGAGACTCAGAGGAGCGGTGGGAGCGCAGCCTTGAAGACGGAAACAGGTTAGGAGCCATCCTGGTCGCGTGCACGGGTTGGGGCTGGAGCAGCAACCCCGGCTGGATTTCGCCAACGGGGAGGGTGGAGACGTCCCACTACATGGATTCCCCAGCGCCAGGCGAGGTCCGAGATCCAGGGTACATGGAGATGTCCCACTGCACAGATTCCCCAGTGCCAGGCGAGGTCCGAGGTCTGGGGGACGCACCCTGGAAGCGGGGCACGGCAGAGGCTCTGATGAGAAACCCGGAGGCGGGGAAAAGAAGTTTGGGCACAAGTGTCGCACAAACCCGCGACTTGCCTCCTGGAAACTTGTCTCCAGGTCCCGGAAATCATCTATTTTACAACCCTGGGCTAGACTTTGGGGGTGCAGACTCATTTGGGGAGAGGCAGAGTTGTCTGGCAAGGGGAAGAGACTAGCGGCTTTCTCTTGGAGGTGTCTACAGCCATCCCCATCCAACAGAGACCCGTGCGCGCGAGCACCGCATAGGACGCAGCTGACACTGAGGCTGCCTGCGCAGCTCAGAGACTCCGCCCATCCAACCTGAACACAGTCTCCCTTCACAGCCAATTGGCCTGGAGGTCAAACCCTCCTAGGGCTAACAACAACAAGCTGGGTTTAAACTCAAAAATACTGTACAACCCATAAAGGATTGCAGTGAGAGTACCCATCTCAGGTAACTGGGGTGGCTGTGCCACTGACCCTTAGAGGATATCTACCACGTAAAGCAGCCACTATGCAGAGATATGGAAAGAAATCAGGTGTGAAAGAAATGGAGGAGAAAAGACGACAAGACATAGAGTTCAAAACCACGGTTATAAGGCTTTTCAAGAGGCTCCTAGAAAAGGCCGATGAACTTAATGAGAATTACGAGCAAGTAAACAAGACCAACCAGGAAATGAATGAGACTTAAAAGGAAATGAATTCCCTCAGGGAAATGAACAAGACCTCTGAGGATATGAACCAGACCCTCACGGATATGAAAAAGGACCAACTAGAAATCAAGCATACACAGACTGAAATAATAAATATTACACAAAGTCCTAAAAGCAGTCCAGAGGGCCACAAGAACCAAGTCAAAGATTTGAAATACAAAGAAGCAAAATCCACTCGGCTGGAAAAGCAAGAAACAAAAAGAATTCAGAAAATTGAAGATAGCGTAAGGGGCCTCTAGGACAACCTCAAGCATGCCAACATCCGAATTATTGGGGTGCCAGAAAAAGAGAGAGAGCAAGTTAATGAAAACCTACTTGAAGAAATAATGACTGAAAACTTCCCCCACCTGGTGAAAGAAACTGACTTAAAAGCCCAAGAAGTACACAGAACCCCAAAATATAGGAATCTAAAGAGGACCACACCAAGACATATCATAATTAAAATGCCAAGAGCAAAAGATAAAGAGAGAATATTAAAAGCAGCAAGAGAAAAACAGTTGGTTACCTACAGGGGAGCACCCATACGATTGTCAGCAGATTTCTCAACAGAAACGATGCAGGCCAGACGGGAGTGGCAAGAAATATTCAAAGTAATGAATAGCAAGAATCTACAACCAAGATTATTCTATCCTGCAAAGCTATCATTCAGAATTGAAGATCAGATAAAGTGCTTCGCAGATAAGAAAAAGCTAAAGGAGTTCATCACCACCAAACCAATATTATATGAAATGCTGAAAGATATTCTTTAAGAAGAAGAAGAAAAAGGTAAAAATATAAATTATGAACAACAAATGAACATAAAAATCAAGTGAATTAGAAATCTGATGAACAGGATAAACTGGTGAATATAACAGAAACATGGACATAGAGAGGGAATGGACTGACAATTCTTGGGGAGAAAAGGGTTGTGGGAAGTACAGCAAGAGATTGGACAAAAATCTTGCAACAATGGTAGAGGACAGTGGGGAGGGGGAGGTGAGGGTGGAGAGTGGGATAGGTACAGGGTGGAGGGGAGATATAGGGGGATAAAAAAGGGGAAACAATGTAATTAATAAACTGAACAATAAAGATAAAAAATATATAGAGCCAGTGAATACCATATTGACAGAAAAAGTTTTCATTCACATGCAAATGATTTGGAGTTATAAATGGCCTAGAGACCTGGTGCACAAATTTGTGCATGGGTGGGGTCCCTCGGGGTGGCCTGTGAGGATCTGGCCCCAGCTCACACCCCAAAGCTTGCAGCCCCAGCGCCGCCCCCTCACCTACTCCACCATCCTGCCTGCAGGGCGATTGATCTGGACTGGGCCTCCTGCCAGGCTCCCTCAACACTTGGGAGCCTGGTAGCGGCTCTGCCCTCCACCACCATTGCTGGTCGCCATCTGCGGGGTGGTGGTGGGGCAGTCAGTCCCCCGCTCGCACCTGCCTTGACCTGGCACTGCCCGCTCACCTGCTCCACCATCCCACCAGAGTCTCACTCTCATTGGGGCCCAGCGGGGCCAGCAGCACCTTCACTGCCACCCATTGCCAGCGCCGTGTTGGCCAGTTGAGGGGACAATTTGCATATTAGGCTTTTATTTTATAGGATTGTATTTTCAAGTTAGTTTTCACCTTTGTTGTTAGAATTTGGTTTCATGTTTCTTGACATAAATGATGTTGAGGTTTCCCAGCTAGCCTTCCTGTCCTTCCCACAAAATCCTATTTAAGACAATAATATGGAATGTCCCAGTGACTCAGTCTTCTTACCATCACCTTCTTAATGGCCAGTGGGTAGTGAGTAGTCCTGTGACAGTTCTTTTCTTTTTTTAATCTAAATTCTTTATTGTTGAAAGTATTATATTTTTCTTTTCTTTTTAATATTCTTATTAATTTCAGAAAGGAAGGGAGAGGTGAGAGAGATGAAAACATCAATGCTGAGAGAGAATCATTGATTGCTGCCTCCTGCATGCCCCACACTGGGGATCCAGTCTGCCACCAGAGCATATGGCCCGACTGGGAATTGAACTGTGACCTCCTGGTTCATAGGTCGATGCTCAACCACTGAGCCACGCCATCCAGCCAGATCTGTCTTTCAAAGAGAGATCACTCTCATAACTGTGAGGCTGGGCATTGATATGTACAGGGTAGGCAAAAGTAGGGTTACAGTTGTGAGTACATGAAACACAGAGTTTATTCTTGTATTATTATTTATTAATTATTATACTGTTTTCCATGCAAAGAATTTTACTTTATTTCCACCCTTGAATAGAGGTTTTTTTGTGTGTGGGTTGAATGCTTAGATATTGGGAAGTGCTTTTTTTGTTACAGAAAATAGTGTGAATTCCCATTTTTTAAAGAAAAAATTAAAGATTAAAGTATGGACTTTAATTTTTCTGTAATAAGAAAAATGCATAAATATTAAAAGTCATAATGTATCGGTGCCTTTTACCCTTTTTTAATTTTCGTATACTTCATCATTGAAATTGCAGTCGTTTCAGCAACTACAGTTAAGCATGATGGCCAGTTAAGTTTTTTTTAAAAATGTGCAATTTTATATATACAATATAAAAAGTGTGTAAAAATTTAACAAAATATTTGAGCATATTTAAATTAGGAAAATACCCAGCAAGATGTTTCTTTTTGTAAACTGCTTCTGTCCAAAGCATTCTGTATATTACCAGAATGAAAAATGACAGCACTTTGTCATCTGTTCAAATTGATATTGCACTCTTTGCAATGACAGCTGAAAAGGCCCACAGGTGCCATATAAAGAGGTGACCATGTTGTCATATTTCATTTCGGCATCCCTCTGCAAAGCCATAATTACCTAATTAGGTTGTTAATTAGGAGATTAGCATTTCACTATATTGATAGAATGCTCTTTACCGGCATGAGGCTAGATACAGATTTGTCTGCCCTAATTTATATTCCCTGCCTTTTTTGTATTTATTTATTTGCTTAAGTTTCTGATGTGGTGCAATTCAGTTTACCTGAGAAACAGTTTACAAGCTAATGAAGCTTTGATTACTGGGTTAAAGTTGCCTTGTTAATATTTGAACAGAATTAAAACGGTGGTCATATCCCCAAAATGATAATATAAATTTTGATTTGTTATAACTTGTATTCTCGTAACACATAATAAGAAATAAAATTGTTGGTATAAAAAAATAAAATATATAAAACTTAACTTTGAAATGTGATGGAGATTTATACAGGGTTGGGCAAAAGTAGGTTTCGAGTTGTACATATGGAAAAGAATACAATAATCCTATATAATAAAGAGCTAATATGCTAATTAGACCAGACAGGAGAAAGACCTTCCAGAACGACCAGTGAGCAGGGCTGCGAGACAGCTGGGGCTGCAATGGCCGAGATTCTTGCATGAATTTTGTGCATTGGGCTTCTCGTTAATAAATAATCATATAAGAGTAAACTATGTTTCACACACTCTCAACTGTAAATCTACTTTTGCCCATTCTGTATATATAAACTAGGTCAGTGGTCGACAAACTCATTAGTCAACAGAGACAAGTATCAACAGTACAACGATTGAAATTTCTTGAGAGCCAGATTTTTTAAACTTAAACTTCTAACGCTACTTCTTCAAACTAGACTCGCCCAGGCCATGGTATTTCGTGGAAGAGTCACACTCAAGGGGCCAAAGAGCTGCATGTGGCTTGCGAGCCGCAGTTTGCTGACCACTGAACTAGGTGAAGGAAATTATTTAGTTATCTTTAACAATAAACCCCTACTATTTATACTTTAGACTTATAAAATTGTTATTTTGAACATATTTCAGAAACTGAACCTTGTTTAATGACCTGAGAACAAATATACTTATTTTTCAGATTAGACTTCCTTAGGTAGTCATCATGTATCAGGGATTATTCCATTTGTGCCTTCTGTCCATTAGTCTGTGTTTGGAACATTCTCTTCCCACAGTTTTTGCAATCCCGAGTGCTTTTGGAATTTGAAGTATTTCAGAGTAACCTTTACTTGGTAAGCAGCATTTCCACCAAGTATGTCTAACATTCTTTGGGTAGGAGGAGGGGTGATAAAAAACCCCGATTTCCATCTATTTTCACTCTGCTGCATGATTTGACTGTAATGTTTGTAATTTGCATTATAAGTACCTTTTCTACTTTTTCCAGTTAAGGAGATTAAGTTTTACAGCAATATTAGGAGCACCATTCCCACTGAGGTAGTAGTTAAGCTCCTTTGACCATATTTGGTATTAACTGTTAGAGTGGTAGAAAGTACATGTGTGCCTAAGTCCTTTTTCTCCACAGCTGTAGGAGTTTTGGGAGTGGTGGGTGGTTAGGTTGTCTGACGTTTCACAGCTCTTGCTGTTAATAAACAGTATTTCTGAAACACTTTGAAAATAAAGATTATTTTATGACAGTTTCATAATAATAGAGGTTTTAGTCTAACTTGTGTTTAGAACTTTATATATAGTTTACTGTTAATAATTACAGTTGTTCTTCATACTTGTCATAGGAATTATCTTTTGAGCAAAAAATAAGGTCTTCAGTTGTTCATTTTATCTTCACAAAATTAGGTATTTCTGACACCAAAGTCTATGTTTTTCCAGTAGACCTTGCTGTTCAAACTGGGGTTATGGGAATCCCAATATGTGCCAGGATATTTTAGAAGCTCCAGAGTAAGCATGGCACTCTATAGTTTAGTTCAAAACTAAAGCAATCTTTTCTAGATGTAGTATATTATAGGACTAGAGGCCTTGTGCATGAAATTAGTGCACGGGGGAGTGGGGGTGTCCCTCAGCCCAGCCTGCACCCTCTCCAATCTGGGACCCCTCGAGGGATGTCCAACTGCCCCTTTAGGCCTGATCCTAGTAGACAGGATCCGGGCAGTCGGACATCCTTCTCATAATCCAAGACTGCTGGCTCCAAACTGCTCACCTGCCTGCCTCCCTGATTGCCCCTAATTGATTCTGCTGCCAACCTGATCACTCCCTAACCACTACCCTTCCAGCCTAATTGATGTCTAATTGCTCCCCTGCCAGCCTGTTTGTCCCCAGCTTCCCCAAATGCCCTCCCCTGCAGACTTGATTGCCCCCAACTGCCCTCCCTTGCAGGCCTGGAACCTCCCAACGGCCCTTTCCTGCTGGCCATCTTGTGGTGGCCATCTTGTGTCTACATGGGGGCAGGATCTTTGACCACAAGGGGGCAGCCCTCTTGTGTGTTGGAGTGATGGTCAATTTGTGTATTACTCTTTTATTAGATAGGATAGAGGCCTGGTGCATGGGTGGGGGATGGCTGGTTTGCCCTGAAGGGTGTCCTGGATCAGGGTGGGAGTTCCCTTGAGGCGTGGAGGGGCCTTTGGTGGTTTGCAGGCTGGCCATGCTCCCTGGCGACCCAAGCAGAGGCCCTGGGATCTGGGATTAATTTATGTCTACAATTGAAACTTTGTAGCCTGGAGTGGAGCCAAGCCTTCTGCCCGCTCCATGGGGGCAGCCATTTCTCTTAGGACATTTACCTTTTATAATTGAAACTTTGTAGCCTAGAATGGAGGCCTAGGCACTAGGCTGCAGAAGCTTGGCTTCCTTCATCACCCCGGCAACCCTAGCCTGTGCTCTCTCTAGCTTTGTGGCTGTCGCCATTTCCGTTGGGATTATGTATCTTTTATAATTGAAACTCTGGAGGCCTAGGCTGGGAAAGGCAGGTGGAAAGTTTGGTTTCCTCCATTGCTGGGGAAACCCAAGCCTCCCTCCTGCTCTCAGTGGCCATGGTGATCTTGGTTGGGGCTTATTTGCATAATTTGCTCTTGATTGGCTGATGGGCGTGGCTTCATCAGAGGTACAGTCAATTTGCATATTACTCTTTTGTTAGATAGGATAGGGCGAGTGGATTCTAAAAGTAAATTTTTTGTAGCATGATGCTCTCGGTGGCTCTCCCTAGGTTCTGTCATACCTTGACTTATGCCCACTCTCCTCTGCCCTTCAGGTGTGTTCGTGGAGAGTTTGAGAAGTACTGTACTTGTACCAGGCTCCCTTTAACTGGATCTTGGCACATGGTAAGATTCAGAGACATTTCAGGTGGAGGTTAGTGGTACAGGAAAAGAAAAATCAAGGGTCAGGGTCCCTTTGCCCAAAGGAAACATTGTTAGGACACATGACTGCTCTGGCACGTTGATAGGGTCTAGTGGGTTCCAAATGCCCTAAGTCACTCATCGGGGGGCCTCAGCAGGAAAGCTGGATTGACACCCATGCTTCTCCATGTAGTCTTTTATCCCAAGCTTCTTCCCATGATTAATATACTATTCCAAAGCAGGCCACAGCAGAAGCTGCAAGTTTCCCTGAAGTCAAGGCTCAGAAGTCCCATGTTACTTCCATTGCATTCTGTTGTTCAAAGTAGATCATAGTGTGGAGTCTTGCTGGGAGAAGCTGCGAAGACTGGCCTTTTAAAAATCTACCATGTGACCTTGAGCAAGTTACTTAATTCCTTAAAGTCTTAATTTTATTTTACCTGTAACATGAAGCTAATATTAATACCTACATCTTGTGGTGGTTGTAAGGATGAAATATGTTGTTATATGAAAAAGTACAGCTGATAGTACAAGCTTAGTAAATGTCATCTATTGCTGTTCGTTGTGATTCTGCCTAATGAAAGCTTAGCCATCCTTAAATGGGACCCTCTTCCTTCCTGAAGCTTTCTTGGAAAACATAATTGTCTTTGTATCCCATTTGGTGGTTAATATGTATTGCCTTATGTCCAGTCTCTGCAGGATGCAGGCCAGTGTTTATATAATTTTTTGTAGGATTCCCAGTGCCTACCTCACAATGGTGTAGTGAATGAACCTCTTATTCAAAAGAAGATACAAGCATTTCATTTCTGTTGTTTTGATTTAGTCTAGTAAGTACCTTTAGTAAAATATAGAAGTAAAAACGTGAAAGGAAAAATTAAACTTCAGATACAGGTTCTCACTATTTACTGTGTAATGAAATTAGACATTTTTACGTAGAGGAGATTTTAATTCCCCTAGCGGGGAAAAAAGCTTACTTTTTTTTTTTTTTTTTGCTGATCTAAAAAATAAATGAAGATTTAATTTAGAGTTAAATTGGAGAGTGTGAGAAAAAGAGATTTAAAAGCAATAAGGTGCATTTTATTTTAATGGTCATTTCAATTATTTTCAAATTCCAGGAGGTATGAATTCAGAACTTTAACTAGATCGAAGAATGTTGAAATCTTAGTTTAAAAAAGGATCTGATGAAAGACTTTGCATGTAATAAAAAGGCTTTTGTATTTTTAACTTGTGATCATTCCTGTTTGTGAAAAATAAATGTGAGTACTTCTAAAACACTAAGGAATCTTATATAGGAATCATGTTTAACTTGCCTAATGCTAATAACATGAAGTAGGGGTACAATGTGGAAAGGTAAAAAAAAAAAAAAAAAAAAAATTCTCGCATCTGCTGTTACATGTTGTTAACTCCCTCAGCAGACGTTAAATCATTTCAAGTACAATAATAGTGTGGGAGGTAAATTAACTAACCATTAACAATCTTATAAATACACAATTAACATGCTAACATTTATATGACACATTGATGGGGCAGCAGTAATTTTGATTGGGAGTTTGCAGACCTTTGAGAAGCCTCAGGCTGTTGCTTATTTAGACAAGTTTTCACAGATTGCAGGTGAGGGGACTTGAAGTCTGTCTGGCAGAGAAGTGAGGGCTTGGAGTGTTGAAAGTTCAAGAAGCGGAATTTCCTTTTAGCCACTGGCTGACCTTGAGCATTTTAAGCCATGTTGCTGCCTGTCTCAGGTTCTTAGGGCTCTTTTGCTTATGGGAGTTACTTAAAGAGACAGAAGAAACCGAATTTTTAGGTATGGACTTTGTAGCTGAAGTTGCACGAATCTCTAGGAATTAAAAAAAAAACTGATAGTTAGACCTAACTGAGAATTTAAAGGACACCCATCCTCTGTGTTTTCAGGTCAACAAGTAGATGATCTCCGAAGTTCCTTTCGTGGGTAAAATGTTGTGACTTTTATATTGGAGCAGTCATTGCACGCGCTGTTTATATCTTGCTCTTCAGTAATTCTCTGTTGCATTAGCGGAAGAAAGGCTGAGTAAGGGTCTAGTTTCCCGCATAATACATTTGCTGTCTTACGTCTTTCATAGAGACCCGTGGAGCCCTAACCGGTTTGGCTCAGTGGACAGAGTCGGCCTGCGGACTGAAAGGTCCCAGGTTCAATTCCAGTCAAGGGCATGTACCTTGGTTGCAGGCACATCCCCAGGAAGTGTGCAGGAGGCTGCTGATCGATGTTTCTCTCTCATCGATGTTTCTAACTCTCTATCCCTCTTCCTTCCTCTCTGTAAAAAAATCAAAATCAATAAAATAAATAAAATAAAATAAATCCCTGGAAGAAATTTCTCTCAGGCCCCAGAACTCAGAGCTCAATGTCAGGATATTTAAAAATCATGTTTATTAGAACTATTATAATTCTTTGTTCTTCTGTTTAGAGAGGCTGTATAGTGGTTAAGATCCCAAGCTCTTCAATTTGATTCTTGTACTTCTTAGCTGTCTGAAAACTTTTCAGCGTTTTCGTCTGTGAAATTTGCTTCCGAGATTCTGCAGTCTACCTGTAGGAAATGTATAAGGTCTACGCCATGCACTGGCTTATGGATTCATTCTGAGTGACTTCCCCTTTGTCGCTTTTCTCACCTACTTTTTTACTATGTTGTGCCTTATGTTTGTTTGTTTTTTATAAGCCATTAGAAGTAAAGTTTGGAGGGTGTGTGTGTATAAAGTTAATTATTAAAAATATATCTGTGTTGTCCTTGGCCAGTGCGGCTCAGTTGGCTGGAGCATCGTCCCCTCACACTGAAAGGTTTGGGGTTTGATCCTTGGTCAGGGCATGTATGGGAAGACAACCAATCGATGTTTCCTTCCCGCCTTCTTTCCCTCCCTCCCTTTCTCTTCTTCCCTATCTTTCTCTCCCTTCCCCTCTATTAGGGCATGTGCCAGGTTACCACAGGAAAGTTACATGATCATTAATGAACACTAATGATTATGAAAAGTGGCAATAGCATCCACATTATACCTAGAACCACACTAAGCACATAGTTGGAACTTAGTATTCGTTGAATGGACGAATGAAGTATAAAAGAAAGACCCACCCAGTACATTAAAAATGGTCATAATATTTTGGGACATCTCTTAGCATCCTCACCCTGCATGATGTCTCTGTTGCTTCCAGTTTTGGTAAAACTATATGTTTTGAGGACCCTGAAGTTGAAAAGTGGGAGAACCTTTGAAAGGTAGGACGTCTTAGGGAAATAGACTTCCTGTGCCTGACATTATTGTTTATCTGATGGCCTGACTGTATAACAAAAGGACCAGCTATCTCACAGTCAAGGATTGGTGGTATCCAGGAAAGTCATTCAGGGCTCGAATAAATAGCATTTGTAAAAGTGTAGAGCAGCATTTCTAAATGATGTTCGCTGAAACTTGTTATACGTTGATTATTACAGTTTTCATGGGGGGGGGGAGTGGTTAGGGATCAGATAAGTTTGGGATTTGGAATGTGTTGTGTTACTAGATTCCCCACTCTTGGAGTTTCACAATATACATTAGTAGTTTAAAAGCTTTGAAAAGTGCTCTAAACAGCAAGAAGAAAACATTTAATTTTGTTTAATCTGGCACTTCATAGATCTTTTTTTAATTTAAATTTTAAAATGAGGTAAAATATATATAACATAATATTTACCATTTTAACCATTTTCAAGTGTACAGTTCAAGGCCATTAAGTATACTCACATTGTTGTACAAACACCGTCTTTATCTTACAGAACTTTTTCATCTAAATTACTCATTAAAAAGTCCCATTTTTCTGAACTCCAGCTAACATTAATTTTAAACATCTTTAATCTTTTTACAACTGATGAGAGAAAATAACTTGTTTTAATCTGTGTTCAGAATGTTTGTGTTAGAAATCAAATCTACCTCCAAATGATAATTTGCTGCTCTTAAGGGATTTAAAACATATTATTTGGTTTTAAAAAGTAGTGTTGGAATAAGTTGATAGTGTCCCAAGGTGACAATTTTGAAGAGCACATTGAAGAGTTCTTGTATTTGTATTAATAGAAAAAAGGCAATCCTTTCTTTATAATCTCTCTTACAAATGACATGTTCTTATATGTCTAATCTCTACACCAGAAGTGTATAGTCCTTGGAAGTCAGGCAGCAGCATTTTTTGAATTCCTGAAATGTGTAAGATCCTTTGTTGCCAGAAGGGATGTGGTGTTATTGCCCCTGTCTTTGAGGCTTGCAGTCTGAATCCTCAAGTACTTGTCATAGGAGCTAGAAAGCCCATTTCCCAGGCATCCTGTGGGGAGTTCCCTGTCAGAACCAGTATGCCCTGGCCAGTATGGCTCAGGTGGGTGGGCGTCACCCTATGCACCGAAAGGTTGCCTGTTCGATTCCCAGGCAGGCCATGTGCCCAGGTTGCAGGCTCGATCCCTGGTGGGCAGCATGCAGGAGGCAGCCAATCAATGCTTCTCTTTCACTCCCTCTCTCTTTAAAAAAAAAAAAAAATCAATAAAAATATATTTTTAAAAAGAACTGGTATTGAATGCATTATTTGTTGAGTGAGTCATACAGATTCCTCATTGTATAAAGTCATAATGTATTACTAGAGAAGATATCTTTTCAGGTTGGGATGTTTTAAGGGCTTAGTTCTGTAAGGATAAGATTAGGGAGTTGGTGTGTGCCATCACAAGTGTTTGCCCATAACTCTTTTCTTCATAAGAAGTGATGGAGCAAGTCCATTTTCCTTGAAAAGAAGGAGGGCACTCAGTATACTACTTTTGCTGCTTTGCCCTTTGCTGCCTTGCTCTTCGGTGCCAACACATCCATTAAGCGTGTGGTTCCTTGCCGAAGCCCTGGTTTCTGCAGGGGAGAACCATTCAATATCAAGTTGAAAGCATCCTGCCCCTCTTTTGCTGGCAACTAGTTAGTTGCCTTCCTTTTGTGGGGTAGATGCTTATCATGATTGCAGTGAGGGTATTTGCAGCTCTGGTGATCTTTGATCCTATGATTCAAAGTATTTCTGTGGTTGTATACATTATTTTATAGCTACATAAAAAGTTTTTATTTACTTTTAAAATATGTTTTTGTTGATATCAGAGAGGAAGGGAGGTGAGAGAGAGAGTAATCATTGATTGGCTGCCTCCTGCAAAGCCCCGTATAGGGAATCGAGCCCGCAGCCCAGGCATGTGCCCCTCCTGGGAATTGAACCGTGACCTCCTGGTTCACTGGCCAGTGTCAACCACTGAGCCACACTGGGCAGCAGACGTTTTTACTTTTATTAGTGAAATTCAAACGTTCCCTATTAATTCTGCAATGTTTTGTGTTTTGTTTTGTTTTTGTTAATCCTCACCCGAGGGTATTTTTTCCATTGAGTAGAAGGGAGTGAGGAGAGGGGGAGGGAGGCACTGATTGGCTGCTTCCTGCGTGTGCCCTGCCTGGTGTCCGGGATCAAACCTGCTGCCCTTCGGTGCGCAAGTAGACGCCGTGACCGCTGAGCCCCACCGGCCAGGGCAAACTCTGAATTTTTATTATTAATACATTCAGAATGGCCAGCTGACATTAACGTCTTTGAGACTGAGTGCCTCAGAAACGTGACACTTAGAAGAGTCACATTGTATTCAGACACATACTAGGTGTGTGTTAGGGTAGAAACTTTTCATTCATGGACCCCTTACTTCGCAGTTCCCATTAGTTCCCTGTGTAAAATAAATACTCAGTGAATATATTTATTTTTAAATATATTTCTTTATTGATTTCAGAGAGAAAGGGAGAAGGAGAGACAGGAAACATCAGTGTTTATAGAGAATCATTGATTGGCTGCCTCCTGCACGCCCCCTACTGGGGATCGAACCCACAACTCAAGCATGTGCCCTTGGCTGGAATTGAACCTGGGACCCTTCATGCTCTATCCACTGAGCAAAGCCAGCTTGGACCTCAGTGAATATATTTAGAAAAAAACTGAGATAATGTAATTCAGATGCTCCTCAGTTAAATTTTTTCTTAATCTCAGTATCTTTATTTTAAGAACCACCATGTGATGCCAATACAATGTATTACCAGACAGAAAATTTATAAAACCTGTTAGCTATAATGATTTATTAACTAGATTTCCCCTGTGTTCCATTTCTAGAAGAAACAAATGACAAGGAAATCTGGTGTTATATAGGTCTTTCTAAAAATAAATTCTAGGACTTTTGAAGGCACAAATTCAATCCAGCTATCACATTGTTGTACTTCCTAATGATTTTAGAGGAGCAGGGAGGTGACTCAGATGACCTGCAAGCCCTCTGTCACAAAGGAAGCACACACTTGATTTACCTGCTGTGACTTTACTAGAGGAGGGCAAATTGTTGATGTATGTTAGGGCTACTTGAAACAAAAATTGAAAGCTGAAATTGTAGCAGCTAATACTTAGTTATTGCCAGGTACTCTTTTGAGCACTTTATCTGCATTATGAGATTCCCATTTTTCCTATTCTCATAAAAGCCTACATGGCCCTCATGAGATGCTCTCACACCATCACAAGATGGCAGCCCCTATATTGTCACAAGATGGCTGCTTCATGCTGTCACAAGATGGTCTCCACAAGATGGCTGGCAGGGGAAGGCAGTTGTGGGCGAATAGGGCAGTTGAGGGCAATCGGGCTGGTAGGGGAAGGCAGTTGGGAGTGACCAGGCCAGCAAGGGAGGGCAGATGGGGCCATCAGGCTGGCAGGGGAAGGCAGTTGGGGCGATCAGGCCAGCAGGGGAGGACGGTTGGGGGCAATTGGGCTGGCAGGAGGAAGGCTGTTGGAGCAATCAGGCCAGCAGGGGAGGGCAGTTGGGGGCAATTGGGCTGGCAGGAGGAAGGCTGTTGGAACAATCAGGCCAGCAGGGGAGGGCAGTTGGGGGCAATTGGGGTGGTAGGAGGAAGGCAGGTGGGGTGATCAGGCAGCAGGGGAGGGCAGTTGGGGGCGATTGGGCTGACAGGGGAAGGTTTAGGCATCAATGAGGCTATCAGAGGAGTGGTTAGGGGCATCAGGCTGGTAGGCAGAAGTGGTTAGTGGCAGTCAGGCAGGTGGTGAATGGTTAGGAGCCAGCAATCCTGGATTGTGAGAGGGATGTCTGACTGCCAGTTTACAGTCGGACATCCTCCAAGGGGTCCCAGATTCGAGAGGGTTCAAGCTGGGTTGAGGGACAACCCCCCTCTCCAGTGTATGAATTTTGTGCACCAGGCCTCTAGTAAATAAAGAAAGAAAACAGGCTGAAAGAGGTTAGCATTATTTGGACCAACATCACATAGCTAGCAAGTGATAGGGCCAGGATTTGAACCCAGTTTTACCTATAGGGCCTTAGGTTCCTAACCACTGTTCTGTAATATTTTCTTCGTTGCGTATTCCCATACAACTGAGGAAGTAGCATCTTGTTCCCAAAATAAACAGCATTGCAGTTTTAATAGGGTTCAGGAAGCAGTTCTTATAATTAGGTTTCTAAAATAAGAAATTAATCTAGTAAGAGACAAGTTTGATTAATAAGTTTTATTTTAAAAAGCACAATACTATTTTAAATCAGAAGAAAGGAACATGTATTTATTGAACAAAATTACTGTGGTAGTACATTTTTATAAATTTCCTAGTAACTCAAAGCATTGTCTGTGCCCTGTTAGATACTTCACAACCGTATAATGGGGGAATGTAAACTGAAGAAATGCAGTTTAATACTTCAGCATATTGTTTGAGGAAAATACAACTCGTTCTATCTCCTTATAAATTGATGAGAAGACTGCATGGAATAAAGGGAGAAAGAAAGGAAAATGTATTGTTTTGATGGTAATTATATACTTTGAGTGGACTAAGGAGTTACTATTATTTGTTTCGCAAGAGAGCAAGCTATCCTCTTGATACCAAGGAGACCTCATTGACTGGAGCCTTAGCCCTTAGTGCCTGTAAGGATTTCCTTTCAGCTTAGACTTAATCCTTTTAAGCTCCTAGGTACAGGAATAAATGTTGATTTTCAAGGTAGCATTTTACCACGTTGTATTTGTTTGAAAAATTATTCTGTCTTATTCTTAAACATTGCTGTGTACATCATGTTTCTAGGTAGGTGAGCCTGTGAAACAATATGAAGAGGAGAAAATAGCCTTTTAAGGAAACTGGCCCACAGAAAAGATGGCCTTCTTGGACAATCCAACTATCATTCTAGCTCATATTCGACAGTCACATGTGACCAGTGATGACACAGGAATGTGTGAGATGGTTCTCATTGATCATGATGTTGACCTAGAGAAGATTCATCCTCCTTCAGTGACTGGAGACAGTGGGTCAGACATTCAGGGAAGCAATGGTGAGACTCAGGGCTATGTATATGCCCAGTCAGTCGATATTACCTCAAGTTGGGACTTTGGTATTAGAAGACGCTCAAATACAGGTAAACATTGCCTTTTAGTCATGTCTTCTGAGCTTTACATCACTAAACAATCTTATAGAATAATGCATAATGTTGGACTAGATTGAATGGCAAAGTCTCAGTGTGTAAACAGGAGTATGCATGTATTAACACCAACAGTGGGTCAAAGCAGTTTGTCCATCTCCACTGCTGAATGGAGAGAGCCTCTGCAATGACGTCATTAGAAGCAAGTACAAGAGGTATAGTGAAAAAGTTGGCTGTGAGAGGCATGTTGGGTGTTCCCTTTTCTAAAGTCTGTAGGAAGGGACTTGTTTAAGAATCTTCAACAAAGCAGCATTGGTCCTACGAGATAGACTGCTGGGAGGCAGATTTCAGGTTGACATAATACAGAACCTTTTTAATACATTTTTATTGATTTCAGAGAGGAAGGAAAGGGAGAGAGATAGAAACATCAGTGATCAGAGTGAAGCATTGATTGGCTGCCTCCTGCACGCCCCCTACTGGGGATCAAGCACGCAACCTAGGCATGTGCCTCTACTGGGAATTGAACCCTGACCTCCTGGTTCATAGGTGGACGCTCCACTGCTGAGCCACACCAGTCAGGCAATACAAACCCTTTTGGATGGGCAGCTGACGGGCCGAGGAGGGCTGCTGCCGAGACAGTTCTTGCCCTTGGAGGAATTGTAGGGGTGGCGACTAGGAGGAGACAGCTGAGTATTCACTGGGGCTGTGTTCGTAATAGGGATTCCTACATGGAGTGTGAGATTGGAAAAGGTGCTCCTGTTTCGATACATTGCCTTTTTTTCTTCAGTTGCTCTTTGCACTTTGATCTTTGTGGCTTGAAAGTACTGAACTTTGATATACATATATTTAGTCATTAGTTTTTAAAAGTTTATCATTGCCCGTTTTCCAGCTTTATTTTTTTGGAAGCATTTCAAGGGAAATGTGATGAACCAAGGCCTTTACTGTGACAGATAAATTATTTAGAATATATAATTGTTCTATATCAAGGTATTCTAGGAGATCTTTTTTTTTTCGGGGCGGGGGGGGGGGCCGGCAATAAATCAGAAAATATAATCTAATCAGTAGCAGTAACCTGCTGTTGCTCCCAAGAAAAGTAGTGGTAGGAGATGTGGTAGAACATTGAAAATACTTACTTGAAGAAAATTGCAGGTAGAGCAGGTTACAATTTACAGAGAAAGACATGTTAAGATTTTGGTTCACAATTCAGTGTTCTGTGACATCACAAAGAATAATTTGTTCTCATGATGAAAATAATTAATAGCATTTTCTAGTATCTAAAGGAACTTTTATCAAAATAGAATTTGAGTGAAGTTTGACTATAATTTAGAACCATTGATTCTCAGTTCTCTAGTTGGAACTGACTTCCTTGTAGGTTATTGAGACGATATCTTATATGACAGGTTGAATGGATTTCAGTAGGAGGATGCTCTCAATTGAGAGCTTCATGATTATATTACTTCAGCTGTACCCTTCACATTTATTAATTGCAATTGAATGGAGTGGGATTTGGGTAGATACAGTGGCATTGTCAGAATGCTTTTGCCAGTATAGTTTACATTTCTGGCAAGATTATTTTGTGTTTCCCTACCACAGTGCTAAGCCAGGAGTGCATGATTTCCTACCTTTGAGAAATTTACTTATTTATTTTTTGTTAGCATTGGGCCTCAATAAGAAGTGCAATAGGAAACTAATTTAAAGAGATTGCATTAATTGTGACTTTCTTTTCCATTGTTCATATGGATATTGTTAATGTATGTTTGACAATATTTATTTAAAAGATTGGTTCAGTTGATTTTGCCTATGATAATCAGTCTGTGGTAATATAATCACAAATGCATAATTTTAGGTGATTATTTGTTATTGCTATTGGAATTTCTTAAGATAGCATTTATATAATTAAGATTGTGGGGTGTCCTGTAACCAAGGAATTTACTTTTTAATCCTTTCAGCATACCTTAAAATTTTGTATAAGAAAAATTGTTCTTTGTAAGATTTGACTAATGTTACAAAGATACAAATCATTTATTTTACTACCTATAAACTATTTCAGCCCACTGAAGAAAAGCTATGCTAATTTATATAGCTTTGACATTTTATAATTTTCATGATTTTTAGATAAAGGATTTTATATTTAAAACTTTAATAGTCTAGTCTGAGTTCATTTATCTTTAATTTTTGAAACGGGTAGAGTAATTCATAACAGTAATTTTATTCCTGTAATGTAATATTCACTTCAGTTCATTTGTGCATTAAAATTCCTTTAAGACCGTTATTAATGATTTATATAATGAAATGTCATATTAATCACAGAAGTTTTCACATTTTATTATTCTCTTCCATGTTAATACTATCTTTATGATCTCTATTAATGTTTTATATCCTCTAATTTCAATTATAAATCAAGAATATTTTCATGTTTTTGTTGGTATTTGCTTTTCAGGGGTGCCACCTTTAAAATTTTATGACTTTTTTCCTACATGAACAATATAAAACATCTTTATTCATATAAAGGTAGTTAATTATGTCTTTGTTTATAGTAAAACTTTCATTGACAAACTTATAGTTATAATATTTCTTTTCAAGCTCAAAGATTAGAACGACTTCGAAAAGAGAGACAAAACCAAATCAAATGCAAGAATATTCAATGGAAAGAAAGAAATTCTAAGCAATCAGGTAAATGATTTTCATTGTTAACTTGAGATGTATATATTTAGTGTATATTATTATACAAGTTTTTTTTTTAATTTTATTGATTTTTTTACAGAGAGGAAGGAAGAAGGATAGTTAGAAACATCGATGAGAGGGAAACATTGATCAGCTGCCTCCTGCACACTCCCTACTGGTTATGTGCCTGCAACCAAGGTACATGCCCTTGATTGAGTCGAACCTGGGACCCTTGAGTCCGTAGGCCGATGCTCTATCCACTGAGCCAAACTGGTTAGGGCTTAATTCATCCTTTCCAATCCTCTGGGTGAATACCTCTTGTGTTTTGAGATTTGAACTCTTCATTTGGGTGCCACTCTTCAGTCTGGGTCGCAGGGATTGATGTGTGCGAGGCAGGCACATTTTGTACACACTGTCATGCTAGTACCTTCTTCTTAGAGCCAAGGAACACCTATGATTTGGATGGGCCTCTGGGCTGTAGATTTCTCCTGGCAGTTCTTTTTTTTTTTTTTTTCAATATATTTTATTGATTTTTCACAGAGAGGAAGAGAGAGGGATAGAAAGTCAGAAACATCGATGAGAGAGAAACATCGATCAGCTGCCTCTTGCACACCCCCTACTGGAGATGTGCCCGCAGCCAAGGTACATGCCCTTGACCGGAATCGAACCCGGGACCTTTCAGTCCAAAGGCCGACGCTCTACCACTGAGCCCAACCGGTTTCGGCTCTCCTGGCAGTTCTAACCGAGACTTTACCTTGACTTATTATGGCCTCAGTAACTATTTCTGTTGCATATGTGCGAATTCTTTGCTCTAGCTTAAAAACCATTATGTTACTGGTATTATTAGCATGTGCAATATATGTTCATATGATAATGTATTATTAAGAAGCTGGCCACTTTATATATTTTCAAAGCTTTAATCTCAAGAAGAGAACACATTAAAAAATTCCAAATAAAGTGCTATTAAAATATTTTCTAACGTTTATATCATGTTTCCTAGATTTTTTTCTCCTTTCAAAGAAATGTCTGCAGTCTGCCTTCTATACCTTCCCAGCAACTCCCAGTACCACCCTGTATTTAATAGATGTCCAATAAATTTTTGTTGACTGACTCCATTGCTATAGTATACTGTTATAAAACTAACAATCCAAATGACTACTAATTATCACCAACACCTACCTAGTGCTGTTCTAAGCAGTTCTTCTGCATTACCTCCAGTGCGCTGATCTTACAAGATGTAGGAATCATTGATTAGATGAGACAGATGAGATGGAGGCTCAGGGAGATTAACTTTGCTTAATCTATTACAAGGCTAGGAAGCGGTAGTGCCGTACAGAGCCATGTTTTGTATCTAGCACTGTCTGCCTGTAAAGGCCCGTCTCTCTGCTAAACCACACTATGTAAAGTGGTTCTTGCTTTCTCCTGTGATTATAAACCTGATGTGCTCCGTGGGTCTGATTTTCATAATGGTTGCTTCAAAATGATGACCCTGTAGAACCAGAAATCCCACTTACTTCTCTTTTTTGCATCTCATTTCCATGATTTCCTATATATTTTTTTATATATATTACAAATCTCTTGCCTTGGATGGTTTGGCTCAGTGAATAGTGTCAGCCTACCAGCTAGCTGAAGGGTCACGAGTTCAGTTCCAGTCAAGGGCACGTGCCTCAGTTGCAGAAAAGGACTCTTTGGGAAGGTGGTGGTTGAGCAGAGGAGTGAACCACGCAGATATTGGGAGATGAGTGTTCTAAGACAAGCGAACATCAAATGAAAAGTTTCTGTGGCAGAAGTGTGCCTGATGTATACAAGGAATAGCAAGGAAAGTATGCTTATTGGTTGGAGTAGAGTAACTAAGGGGAAGAGTGGAATCAGAGGAGTAAGTAGTAGGAAACTTGCTCATGGAAGATCTTGTAAGAAATGTAATTTTTACTCTCAGCGAAGTGATTTGATTGAGTAGTGATGTGATATGTTACCTACTTTTGATTTTTAGCTTAAGTTTCCTTTAATTCAGTTTTTTATTATAGAAAATTTAGAACATATACAAAAAATAGAGAGAATGGCATAATGAATCCCTCCATCCTATTTAATAAAAGAGCATTATGCAAATTTGACCATACCTTCGCCGCACCCACAAGCCATGCCCACCAGCCATTCAGGAGTAGATTATGCAGATAAACCCCAACCAAGATGGCTGCCGCCACTGAGAGCAGGAGGAAGGCTTGGGTTTCCCCAGAAACAGAGGAAGCCAAGCTTTCTGCCTGCCATTGCCTGCCTAGGCCTCCAATGTTACAAAGTTTCAGTTATAAAAGATACAGAAATGGAGGCAGCCACTGAGCTGGAGAGAACAGAGGCTTGGGTTTCCCTGGCAATGGCAAGCTTTCTGCCTGCCGTTGCCAGCCTAAGCCTCCACTCAAGGCTACAATGTTTCAAACAGAAATGGCTGCTGCCACAGAGCGAGCAGAAGGCTTGGCTCCGCTCCAGGCTACAAAGTTTCAATTGTTAACATAGATTAATCCCAGATACCAGGGCCTCCACTTGGGTCGCTGGGGGGCGTGGCCAGCCTGCAAACCTCCATAGGCCCCTTGCCCAGGCCGCCCTTCACCCCAAGGGAACCCCCACCCTGATCTGGGACACACTTCAGGGCAAACCAGCTGGCCCCCACCCATGCACCAGGCCTCTATCCTATCTAATAAAAGAGAAATATGCAGATTGACCATCACTCCAACACACAAGAGGGCTGCCCCCATGTCAAAGATCCTGCCCCCATATGGACACAAGATGGCCAGCAGGGGAGGGCCGTTGGGAGCTTCCAGGCCCTGCAAGGGAGGGCAGTTGGGGGCGATCAAGCCTGCAGGGGAGCAGTTAGATATCAGTTAGGCTGGCAGGGTAGTGGTTAGCAGGTGATCAGGCTGGCAGGCAGAAGCAGTTAGGGGCAATCAGGGAGGCAGGCAGATGAGCAGTTTGGAGCCAGTAGTCCTGGATTGTGAAAAGGATGTCCGATTGCCTGGATCCTACCAGGATCGGGCCTAAACGGGCAGTCAGACATCCCTCAAGGGATCCCAGATTGGAGAGGGTGCAGGCTGGGCTTAGGGACATCCCGCCCCCGCTCCCCGTGCACGAATTTCATGCACCGGGCCTCTAGTACTATTATAATACTCTCTCCTTTTCTTCATCAGCTTTATCTTCCAGATTTTTGTGCTAGGTGACATTGGAGAGTGTGAGAGGATTAAGATGTGGACCTCGACCTTGAGAAACTATAATTCCAAAATCAGAATATTAGAGTCAGGAGAGCTCTTCAAAATTATCTAGTTGGACAAGCCCAGAAAGTCTAGTGAATTATCCAGGTTACACACCTGGTAGTGGCAAAGCCAGGCAGAAGCTTAAGTCCTCCAGCTGTGAATGTTTCTTACAGAATGGCTGCTTCGTTGGTTTGTCTGACTCACCCCAACCCCAACCCGGTCCTTAAGTCTTAGGTCAGTGGTCCACAAACTCATTAGTCAACAGAGCCGAATATCAACAGCACGACGATTGAAATTTCTTTTGAGAGCTGAAAACCGACTTCTGCGCGTGGGCCATGAAGTTTCAATAGCACTGTACTTGATTGCCTGCAGTGGTATTTTGTGGAAGAGCCACACCCAAGGGGCCAAAGAGCCACATGTGACTCATGAGTTGCAGTTTGCCGACCACTGACTGCCCTAGTTAAATGAACGCTCCTGACTTGTGTGTTTCTCATTGAAGTGTATATGAAGCTTTTTTTCCCACACATTAGACCTTACTATGTCTCTGGACCCTCCTTCCTTAAGGTTCCAAATAAGACTTTTTAGGGAGGGTGGCCTGGCTGTCTTTCTGTGTGTAATCACAAGGATGTTTCTATCTTCCTCTTGTCTCACAGCCCAAGAGTTAAAGTCACTGTTTGAAAAAAAGTCCCTCAAAGAGAAACCTCCAACTTCCGGAAAGCAGTCGATATTATCTGTACGCCTAGAGCAGTGCCCTCTACAGCTGAATAACCCCTTTAATGAGTATTCCAAATTTGATGGCAAGGTAAGTGAAAACAAAACTTTGTGTCTTTTAGTCCGTGATTTTCTTTCTTTTATTTTTTAATATATGTATATATATATGTATATATTTGTTTGTTTCAGAGAGGAAGGAAGAGGGAGAGGGAGATAGAAACATAATGATGAAGGAGAATCATAGATTGGCTGCCTCCTGCATGCCCTCCATTGGGGATCGAGCCCGCACCTGGGCACTTGCCCATGACCAGAATTAAACTTGGGACCCTTAAGTCTGCAGGCCAGGGCAAGTCCGTGATTTTCAACCAATGTGTTGCAAGAATTTTTGAAACATGCAATACCTGACTACTTAGTCAGGGGCACTGACCTCCTTTCCCTTGGGCTGTCAAAAAGACTACAGCCAACACAATTGCCATCTGGTGTGAATGCCCTGTCTCGAACCATAAATTTACAGGTTATATAACAGAGTTGGCGTCTTGTTGGTCACATCGCATAATAATGTTGGTCTGCTTGGTTAATTCTTGGAACCAGAAATTCTTATATACAACTATAGACACCTAATTATTTTTTTAAATGTTTTTATTGATTTCAGAGAGAGGAAGAGAGAGGGAGAGAGAGAGAAATATCAGTGATGAAAGAGAATCATCAGTCGGCTGCCTCCTGCGTGCTCCACACCGAGGATCAAGCCCGCAACCTGGGCACGTGCCCTGACCAGACACCGAACGGGGGCCTCCTGGTTCACGTGGCCACACTCAGCCACTGACCTACGCTGGCTGGGCCTGGGCACCCGGTTTTTAAAAAGTCTCTGGAGCAAAAAGGGTAGGCAGTTATCACTGTTATATTTTTTTGTAAGTTAACCAAAATTCTATTTATTTTCTTGAAGCCAAAAATAAATTTTTGGTGTGCTGCAGAATTTTAGTAATTTATGTGTGCCATGAGATGGGAAAGGTTGAAAATCACTGCTCTAAGTAAAAACCTCAATCAAGTGGAATTATTGGTATTATTAGATTTGGGGTTTGAAAAATGACTCAAGATAATTATAGAATGTCACTCATATTTTTTTGCGAATGTAAAAAGGTCTGAACTGGGTTTAACGTAGTAATAAGTTTAGAAGGATTAAAACAAAACCAGTCCTGAGATACGTATCTGTGTTTTGTTTGTTTTCTTTTTTTGTCTCCTTAGTGTACTTGAGGGTTTGGGTTAGTTGGGTTGTGATTGAAACTGGTTCTGGGACACAGCCTTGTCTTGTCCGATTCTGTATTATAACTACAGGAATTATTAAGCTTAGAGCTTCATTTCAGAATTCTAGGCAATTGCTTTGCTTGTCAGTATTTCATTGTAGGGAATCTTTTTTGACACATGCTGTGCAGGAGACTTTTCTTATAATAATTCACAATTGTAACACTATTATTTTCCTTTTAGCAAAATGGCCACTATTTTAGATGGAGTACAGTTCCATGTGCACCCCCAGCCCTCTGCTCCATTATGCCCTGCCATTCTGTGTTTCTGTGCTGAGCTGGGCCTCTTTCAGAAGATAGTAGCAGTTGATTTTTATATTTATTGTTTGCTGTCCGCAGTGGCGTAGGGGTGCTGAGTGATAGCTTGTTGCCTGGAGGGGTTGTGCACAATTTGTCTTATTTCATCACCATTGCAATTAATAAACATACAGCTCTTTGCTTATGTTTGTATTTTTCATATTCAAATTCTGGTTATGTGCTGCTTCTGTCAGTTGTCATCTTTGAGCAAGACGTTTTCTCTTCAAAATACTTTTGCCTGCCCGGCCAGCTTGGCTCAGCGGTTGAGCGTTGGCCTCTGAACCAGGAGGTCACGGTTTGATTCCCAGCCAGGGCACTGACCCGGATTGTAGGCTCGATCCCCAGTGTGGAGCATACAGGAGCCATCGTGGATGTTTCTCTCTCTCCCTCTCCCTTCCTCTTTAAAACCAATAAAAATATATATTAAAAAAACAAAACAACACACTTTTACTTCCTACAGTGCAGCATGTTTCCATAGGCTTAAGTGAGCATAGTTAGCCCTCAGCATATGAGGTTATTGATGTTGGTGGGGAAGGAGAACAAGAACTGGAAACAAAATGCAAAGGTAATATAAAGATAATAATATGCTCATAAAAGTACTTTTAGTAAATTAGAGGTTGTATTGACTGAGATAAAGTTTGATCAAGTTTCTCTTTAAGCCTGCCCTCCTGCCTTCTCCTTTTTCTTCTTGTGGAACCCAACAAAGAGAAGAAAGGGTCCCCCTAGGGGACAAGAATGTCAGCCTCTGGAAAATGGCATGCTGGGCTGTAGAGGATTTCTTTCTTAAATACTAAGTTGATTCATTTGGATATGTGAGAAGTTACTGGGTTAGGTTACATGGTTAGAATTTATTTTCTTCCATTGCCTGAAACCACCTCATAGTTTGAGAATGTAATTGCTGCAATGATTAATAAGTGGTAATGCTTTGATGCCAACAAAATAGCACAGATCTTTTAAAATATTATGTTCTAGAATTATCATCATCATACTATTAGATTCTTTTATATAAATATTTAGGTTTGAGTTTGTTAGAAGGTTGTGATCTCTGCTTAGTATTTAACTTCTGAAGTAACGAGAAATTTTTTAAAAAGGTAAAGAAGCCATTTTGTCAGTCACAAAGGAATTATTTTTGCTAGATGTGTGTTTACACTTAAGACTCTGGATGCTTTTGTCATATCAAGTCTCTTTGTAATCAAAAAATGTGGGGCAGTCACCATTACACATTGATTAAGAAAGATTTATATAAGTCTATCTTGTGATGAGATGCTATTTTATTATTACCCTACATATTACAATTGCTAAAATATAATTAAACCCTTGTTCTCATCTATTATTTAATATTGATGCATTTGGCAGATATGTAATGAAAGTGGCTAATATTTGAAGGATATTGTACTGTACATATTAAATTAGTCTTTCTTTATCTTTGTGAAATGCATCAATATGATATTCAATGACATCTCAATGATTAATAGAGAATTATACTTGAGTCAAGCCTTTTTGTAACCTAGAAATTAAAATGACTATTCAAATAACACCTCAGAATGATCAAATTAGCATTTTGTGATTGCATAATAATGGGATTGTAGTAGTTATAACAGCACCATGGCTGCCTCTGGAGTTAAGATCATGTCAACCCCTTGATAATAAAGCCTTTTCTGTGAGAGTCAACTTTAATAATTTCTAGATTGATTCTTCCCATAAATCATTTGATGTTCAGCACTAAATTTTTGTTGCTGTTGTAACTTAAAATTATTTTATTCTTATTCAGCTCATATTTAAGAGTGAAATGAGTGTCCTTTTAAAATGATTTACCATCTTGTCATTGAATACCATGCTTTTTACTTCAAATGTAAGGTTTTCCCATGTATTTTTCAAAGGTTTGTTAAAGCCACTAAAATATGTAGGTTTTTTCCCCTATATTTATTCACAATGCTTTTCTTGGGAATAATGCTTGCCTTATTTACATAATTAACTGAGTTGCTTAGGTCTCTTGGGCAAATGATACATAATTGGGGAGTGAAGGGGACAGGGAAGAGTTTGGGGTCTAATTAAATATGCTAAAAAACTACTTAATTATGTATTTCCTCAAGAGACTAGCTGCTATGAAATCCTCCTAAGATTAAGCTAGCATTAGGTTTGAAAAAAGGATTTTGCTTTTGATATGGCTTTACTATTACATTGTGGTTAAGCTAGCACATCTAGTTCTTTTAAAAAAAATTTAATCTTTATTGTTCAGTTTATTAATTACATTGTTCTCCTTTTTTTCCTCCTATAGCTTCCCTCCACCCGGTATCCATCCCACTCCTCTCCCTTACCTCCCCCCCCCCCCACTGTTCTCTCCCATAGTTGCATGATTTTTGTCTAGTCTCTTGCTGCACCTCCCACACCCCTTTACTCCCCAAGAATTGTCAGTCCATTCCCTCTCTATGCCCATGATTCTGTTATATTCACCAGTTTATCCTGTTCATCAGATTTTTAATTCACTTGATTTTTATATTCATTTGTTGATAGATGTGTATTTGTTGTTCATAATTTTTGTTTTTACCTTTTTCTTCTTCCTCTTAAAAAATACCTTTCAGCATTTCATATAATATTGGTTTGGCGGTGATGAACTCCTTTAGCTTTTTCTTAACTGTGAAGCACTTTATCTGACCTTCAATTCTGAATGATAGCTTTGCTGGGTAGAATCATCTTGGTTGCAGATTCTTGCTATTCATCACTTTGAATATTTCTTGCCACTCCCGTCTAGCCTGCATTGTTTCTGTTAGAAATCTGCTGACAATTGTAAGGGGGCTCCCTTATAGGTAATAAACTGATTTTCTTTTGCTGCTTTTAATATTCTCTCTTTGTCTTTTGCTCTTGGCATTTTAATTATGATGTGTCTTGGTGTGGCCCACTTTGGATTCCTATAGTTTGGGGTTTTATGCACTTCTTGGACTCCTAAGTCAATTTCTTTCACCAGGTGGGGGAAGTTTTCAGTCACTATTTCCTCAAATAGGTTTTCATTATCTTGCTCTCTCTCTTTTTCTGGCACCCTTATAATTCGGATGTTGTTATGCTTGAGGTTGTCCCAGAGGCCCCTTACACTATCTTCAATTTTTTGGATTCCTTTGGCTTCTTGCCTTTCCAGCTGAGTGGATTTTGCTTATTTGTATTTCAAATCTTTGACTTGATTCTTGCAGTCCTCTAAACTGCTTTTAGGTCTTTGTATAATATTTTTTATTTCAGTCAGTGCATGCTTAATTTCTAGTTGGTCCTTTTGCATATCCTTGAGGGTCTCGTCCATATCCTCGTAGGTCTCGTTCATTTCCTCATAGGTCTCATTAAATTCATCGGCGTTTTCTAGGAGCCTCTTGAAAAACCTTATAACAGTGGTTTTAAACTCTATGTCCAGTCGTTTTTTTCCCCTCCATTTCTTTCACATCTGATTTCTTTCCATGTCTCTGCATTTTGGCTGCTTCCCTGAGTTGGTCGATTAGCTTTGTGTGGTAGATATCCTCTAAGGGACAGTGGCTCAGCCTCCTCAGTTACCTGAGGTGAGTACTCTTGCTGCAGCCCTTTATGGATTGCACAGTCTTGTTGAAGTTAAGCCTAAGTTATTGTTGTTAGCACTAGGAGGGTTTGACCTCCAAGCCAATTGGCTGTGAGGGTCAGCTGTGTTCAGGTTGGATGGGCAGAGTCTCCAGGCTAAACAGGCAGCATCAGCTCCGCCTTATGCGGCACCTGGGTCTCTGTGCCAGGTGGTAATGGCTGCACGCACCTCTGAGAGAAAGCTGCCACTGAGCTCAACCCGCTGCCTGACAATTCATCCTCTCCCCAAATGAGTCTGCACACCCAAAGCCTCACCCAGGGTTGTAAAAACAATGCAGTCCGGTGGTTTCCCGAATGAGAGAGCAAGTCAAGAGTCCTCCCTGCGCGCTCGCGCACCTCTGCTGTTCCCAAGTTTATGTGCACTCTCCACAAGCTTGCAGACCTTTGCAGTGCCTGAGTTTCAGTGTGCTTCCCTACTGTCCAGTTTCACCCTGTATGAGTGTGGGTTCCCCGGACCTCGCCTGGAACTGGGGAATCAGTAGCACATCTAGTTCTGAACTGGATTGTTGGTATTATTGATTCTAAGGGTAAGCATCTCTCAGCTGTTGTGCTCAATTAATGTGAATACTTTCAAATAGTTTTTCGTTTCTATAGCTGGTTAATTTTATTTTTTAAATTGTGGTTGACTAATTTATTGAATGCATACAGTTGAGAGGAAAAGTCTGTATTTAGGCATGTGCTTTGCTGTAATTTTGGCAGTGTTTTTAATCAGAATTATTATGTTTATACTAGTAGCCCGGTGCATGAAATTCATGCACGGGAGGTCGGGGGGATGTCCCTCAGCCCAGCCTGCACCCTCTCCAATCTGGGACTCCTTGAGGGATGTCCGACTGCCCGTTTAGGCTCAATCCAGGTAGGATCGGGCCTAAACGGGCAGTCAGACATCCTTTGCACAATCCAGGACTGCTGGCTCCAAACTGCTCATCTGCCTGCCTCCCGGATTGCCCCTAACTGCTCTGCCTGCCAGCCTGATCACCTCCTAACCACTTCCCTGCCAGCCTAATTGATGTCTAACTTCTCCCCTGCCAGCCTGCTTGCCCCCAACTTCCCTCCTCTGCCAGCCTGGTCACCCCTAACTGCCTTCCCCTGCAGGCTTGATAGTCCCCAACTGCCCTTCCTTGTAGGCCTGCTCCCTCCCAACTGCCATCCCCTGCTGGCCTGATCACCCACAACTTCCTTCCCATGCAGGCATGGAATCCCCCAGCTGCCCTCCCTTGCTGGCCATCTTGTAGTGGTCATCTTGTATTCACATGGGGACAGAATCTTTGACCACATGGGGGCAGCCCTCTGTGTGTTGTAGTGATGGTCAATCTGTGAATTACTCTTTTATTAGATAGGATGGCCTTTTTTTCATGTCAACGAATTCGATGTACAGACATAATTTTTAATGGCTACAGTGTTGTCCTTGACTGTTTAACATTACTATGATTTACTTCACTAATCCTTTATTGTGGGGTAGGTTGTTTCTGGTTTCCCCCAGCATCAACAATGACAGTAAACATAATTGTTTATTTGACTGTTTACTTAGGACACATTCACAGACATGGAACTCCTGGCCCAAAGCTAATTCACTTGAATTTTGATCCACATTTCCAAATTGACTTTCTAGTTTAGTCCATTAGTTTTAAGTTAGATTACACTCCCACAAATGGGTTAGGAGAAAACTATTCAACGTACCTTGGGCAATTGCAAACTCTTGCTGAATTTGAGTGACCCAAGGGCTTGGGACCTGAAGGATCCGGGCTTGAGGGTGAGATCCAGGGAGGCATAGGTGACACGGTTGAGAGCCCTGTGTATTGCTCGGGTCTGTGCGCCCCCTCCTTGTGCATGCTACTGGCCCTGCTCCCCCACCTCGTGTGCGACTTGGTCCCGCTCCCCTGCCTTGTGTGCAGCTGGCCCCTCTCCCCCGCCTTATGCACGTGCCTCAGCCATGCCCCTCCACCTCAAGTGCAACTCCGCCATGTCCCCCTGCCTCACATGCGACTGTTTCTGCTCCCCCGCCTCATGTGCGACTGGCCCCGCTTCCCCGCTTCAGCGTGCATGACTTGCCCACATCCCCCTGTCTTGCTCGCTGGGCTTGGGGCATGGACTGAAACTGCCCTTTGGATTCAGAGGTCAAGACCCAGCCCCTGAGCCTGATGAATTACAGCCGCACCTCGCTCCTGCCACTCATTACCCAAGGTGCCCCGGGTGCTCATTTGCATGTGATTCAGTCACCATAACTATAAGGAGGGATCTCGCAGCCCTTAAGTACCATGGGGGCAGAGCTTATAGCATGGTGCTTGCTTATGCAGCATTGTGGCCATACTCCTGCTGGCCATGCCCCTTGCTCCTGATTGGATGGTAGCGTAACAGAGGTACGGTCAATTTGCATGTCATTCTTTTATTAGATAGGATTATTTGTCAAATTGGTGGTATTACCTTTAGATTCATAGATTATAAATAAATCTATTTACTGATCATTTGAAAAAAGTCCGAGATTGATTGCAATTAGTTTTAGGGCTTAGGAGGATAAGGCAAAATGAGGTTCAGCCATCTGTCTGAATTCTTCATGTTTGTTGAAAACAGACCTCTGAATAGCTTCATTAACGAAACAGAAACTCTGTTCTAGAGGTTGAGACAATCAGAAAACGTCTTGTGCCCATCCTGCCTTTACTGTATATGGGAAGTGTTGTAGAATATGACAAGGAGTTGCTTTGAGGTGCTAAGGGAGTGGTCGCTATGGATAGGTAGTAAACACTCAGCACTGATTTAAGTGCCCCTAACTATGTGGATTTCTGCCCTGTCCCTCCACTTATTTCAAATGAAGTAATATTTTAAGCATCAAACTCTTTCCTTTTCATGCCTTATCACTTGAGAAGCTTTTGCTAGTTAGTCATCACTATTTTAGTTAAACTGAGTGCAGATATTATCAACTAAGTTGAAACCTAGTGCATGGATTCATGCACTGATGGGGTCCTTCGGTCTCGCCTGCATCCTCTCGCAATCCGGGGATGTTGAATATCCAATTATGGCCTGATCCCCGCAGGCCCGATCCAGACAGGAGGGAGCCTGATCCCCACAGGCCCGATCCCCGCAGACCCGATCCAGACAGGAGGGAGCCCGATCCCCACAGGCCCGATCCCCGCAGACCCGATCCAGACAGGAGGGAGCCCGATCCCCACAGGCCCGATCCCCGCAGACCCGATCCAGACAGGAGGGAGCCCGATCCAGACAGGAGGGAGCCCGATCCCCGCAGGCCCGATCCAGACCGGAGGGAGCCCGATCCAGACAGGAGGGAGCCCGATCCCCGCAGACCCGATCCAGACAGGAGGGAGCCCGATCCAGACAGGAGGGAGCCCGATCCCCACAGGCCCGATCCAGACAGGAGGGAGCCCGATCCCCACAGACCAGATCCAGACAGGAGGGAGCCCGATCCCCGCAGACCCGATCCAGACAGGAGGGAGCCCGATCCCCACAGGCCCGATCCAGACAGGAGGGAGCCCGATCCCCGCAGACCAGATCCAGACAGGAGGGAGCCCGATCCAGACAGGAGGGAGCCTGATCCAGACAGGAGGGAGCCCGATCCCCGCAGACCCGATCCAGACAGGAGGGAGCCCGATCCCCGCAGACCAGATCCAGACAGGAGGGAGCCCGATCCAGACAGGAGGGAGCCCGATCCAGACAGGAGGGAGCCCGATCCGGACAGGAGGGAGCCCGATCCCCGCAGGCCCGATCCAGACAGGAGGGAGCCCGATCCCCGCAGGCCCGATCCAGACAGGAGGGAGCCCGATCCAGACAGGAGGGAGCCCGATCCCCGCAGACCCGATCCAGACAGGAGGGAGCCCGATCCCCGCAGACCAGATCCAGACAGGAGGGAGCCCGATCCCCGCAGACCCGATCCAGACAGGAGGGAGCCCGATCCAGACAGGAGGGAGCCCGATCCCCGCAGGCCCGATCCAGACAGGAGGGAGCCCGATCCAGACAGGAGGGAGCCCGATCCCCGCAGTCCCGATCCAGACAGGAGGGAGCCCGATCCAGACAGGAGGGAGCCCGATCCCCACAGGCCCGATCCAGACAGGAGGGAGCCCGATCCCCACAGACCAGATCCAGACAGGAGGGAGCCCGATCCCCGCAGACCCGATCCAGACAGGAGGGAGCCCGATCCCCACAGGCCCGATCCAGACAGGAGGGAGCCCGATCCCCGCAGACCCGATCCAGACAGGAGGGAGCCCGATCCCCACAGGCCCGATCCAGACAGGAGGGAGCCCGATCCCCACAGGCCCGATCCAGACAGGAGGGAGCCCGATCCCCGCAGGCCCGATCCAGACAGGAGGGAGCCCGATCCAGACAGGAGGGAGCCCGATCCAGACAGGAGGGAGCCCGATCCCCGCAGACCCGATCCAGACAGGAGGGAGCCCGATCCCCGCAGGCCCGATCCAGACAGGAGGGAGCCCGATCCCCGCAGGCCAGATCCAGACAGGAGGGAGCCCGATCCCCGCAGGCCCGATCCGGACAGGAGGGAGCCCGATCCCCGCAGACCTGATCCAGACAGGAGGGAGCCCGATCCCCGCAGACCAGATCCAGACAGGAGGGAGCCCGATCCTGTGCATTGAACGTCTGTTCCATGGTGGTCAGTGCTTGTCCTAGTGACCGGTTGACTCGTCGTTCGGTCGCTCACTCTTTTATTATATAGATAGATGTAGATAGGTTATCAGAAGCTGAACTGTCCATTTTCTGTCTATACAGTTACTACCAAATAAGTAGTACTGATTACCAGTTGTGTCATCTTGGTTTGGTTTTCTTCACCTCTCCAAACTTCAGTTTTTTTGCCTATGAAAAATAGAGTTTCTTCCTCACAAGCTCATGAGATCATCAGATTGGATAATCCTATAGGGGGGTAAGCAGTATAATTTAACTTACAAGCAGACCTAATTTGTGGTAAGAGTTGAGTTTGAATCCTGACTCCTCCACTTAGGATGTTATCTCAGGCCCCGTACTTCACTTCTGGAAGCTCCAATCCTCATATGTGGAGTGAGTTGATGACAGTGTATCTTCCTCATGAAGATTAATTGAGATAAGACCTGTTTAGCAAGAAATGTAGCCACGGGAAACACTTCTGCTTCTTTCTCTGTAAAGGGTGGGGCCAGTGATGCCGTCTCTCCTATTAGATGGTTGACACGATCGAGTCAGAGAAAATGAGCTCTTAAAACCAGGAGTTCAGAGTAGCATCATGAAACAAGACGCGTAGCAGACTAGAGGAAGGTGGTTTATCTGTTGGAAGGTCAGGAAGTCTAGTGGGGTTTGGTCTTTAACTTTAAATGGAAGATACAGACAAATAATTATTTCCTTTGTGTGTTTGTTTGTTTTGGCAATGGCTGTGTTTTTAAACATCAAGTAAGAAGGTAGTTCCGTAATAGTAATTGCTTAGCAGTTTACTAAAATGTTAAGTACCTTTCTTATTTGACTTAGTTAAATTCTACTCTACATGTAGGGAGAATGTTGGCCTTGACGAGTGCTTAAAAAGGCAGAACCATTTCTGGTCCTTATAGACAGCTGTGACATGGAGGATGTTACCTGGTTAGGAAGTAACCATTTCTCTGTTAGAAACTGTTTTAACAGGGAAGCTGCAGAGAGCATGGGGGAAGGGATAATTCATGAGTGCTAATTGCTTGGCTGTTAATTTTCATAAGTGTTGATAGAAGCAGTTCCTTAAATTAAACTTTGTTTAAAATGTATCAGGGGAAATATTCCACAATGTCGAGCCTGAAGTGAAAATTAATATGAATGCTGTGGCAATTAACACATACTGGTTAATAGCTTTTAGCAGCATTTTGGGATGATAGTCCTTAAATACATTTTTGCATGCTGCTCTTGTTTCAGCATTGTTCCATTCTATGTCTGGATAATTATGAACAAATGTTTTCTACAATTATTGGCATTAAATAGTTCTCTTCAAAGAAAGTCACTTAAAACTTTGCAGAAAAACATGAAGCCACTGAGAAATATTGCAAACACAGAAAAGATCAGCAAATTGAAATCCTGTTTTAAAAAAATTGCCTTTTGAGGAAAAATCTGAACTTGGAATATTTGCTGTTATCATGGGAATGGGTCCCTCTGAGATGTTAAGCTACTTTAGCTTCATGATTTCTTACTAAAAATTATAACCTGGACTTTTTGTGCAGGGTATGTTTCTAGACTGCAGTTTTGCTCACTGCTGCCTGAGTGGAGGGGGGCTTGAGCCCACGGGCTTTTTGGACTTAGGGCTTTCTTCTTTCCTCTGCGCCCTGCACGTTGGCCAGTGCCGCCCTCCCCCACGTGCCTGAGAAGTTGGCTGCATAACAATCTTATCCCCCACCCCCTTTCTTTTCATAAGAGTGTTCCTTGGTGCCCATTAAGAGACAGATGGTGTGTGTGTGTGTGTGTGTGTGTGTGTGTGTGTGTGTGTGAGAGAGAGAGAGAGAGAGAGAGAGAGAGAGAGAGAGAGAGAGAGAGAAAGAGAGGGAGAGAGAATAGCTGTTAGAACCCAGAACCCTCGGGTGCACTGGGTGAAATCCAACCGACTGAGCCCTCTAGCCTGGCAGGAGAATTTGAAAGGAGTCAGACGTCATTTATGAAAATACATTGATTGTAATTCTTGGAGGGTAGAGGACCAAGAGGTAAAACATGGGAATATTTTTCTTATAACGAGATTACTTTGTAGTAGCACCCTCTTCCTTGCTAATTAATTACGGATTAGTGCTTAAGTCTGGTTGAAATGAATTTAAAGCACTGAGGTCCTAGGGAGAACCAGGACACAATCCTCATAGGTGTGGTGGGCACTGGAGATGGTGGGATTAAGGATTTGATCTACATATATGTTGGCACCTTCTTCTTTTCATCAGTCATGGAAAAACTGTGATGTGGGGAGTATTATCTCCATTTTATGGATATGTAAGTGAGGCTCACAATTCTTACAGAAAACAAAACACTTAATAATTGAAATTTTCAGAATTTAAAAACAAAAGAATTTTCTCTTTACCAGTGAACTTGAGCTGACAGAATGGTTTAGATCGTATCAACTATATCTTATGGGTGAGTTTGCTTCTTGCAAGCCTCAATTTTCTTACATGTAAAAAAGAAATAAGAGATTGGGCCTGTGCTGGAGGTTGGGGGGGTGGGGATGCTTTACACATAGAATATATTGTCTGTACCCCAAGTAATTTTTTTCTTTCCACTGACCTTCCTGGTGTACAGAGTGGATTCACTGGTCTGTCCACCCATCCGTCCACTTATCCATCCATGCACCCATCCAACAAATTATTTGCTAAGCTCCCAGTGTACTGGTTCATTTCAAATATTAATTACTGGCTCCATATTAAGCATTAATAAATAAAACAGGACTCACTACCCTGGAGGAATTTGAAGATAAGAATGGCCAAATAGCCAGCAAGTGGAGGAACTATACTTGACGGTCAGGGTTGTGCCTTGTGCGGGGAACCAGGACAGTGGTCCATGACTCCAGGTGTATCTGATTGGACAAGGAACATGAACAACCAGCGTAGCGGAATGTGGTAGGTATTGCACAGACATCCATACAGAAGGCCATGGGAGTTTGGAGGCAGTGGTGACGTTCATCTAGTTTGTTGTCCTGATAGGTTTGTCTGAATTTTTATTGTGTTAATAATTCCTAGAGGGCAGAGATTCAACTTTGGTCACTCTTAGAATAGAAGGAAGCCCAGCATGGCACTTTCCACACATAAAAGTGGAAGGTTTTTTTTTGTTTGTTTTTTTTAATGGCAGTGATAAATTTCAAATGTCATTACTCTTTGAGGCTTGCAACTACATGGCAGTATCATAAGAGCTGTGTTTTATTAATATCTCCACTCCTTTCTGTTAAATTGAAGTTTTAACACCTAGACAGAGATACATGTAAGAAAGTAAGTTTAAGAAATTTGCAAAATATGCTACTATACAACCAAAGATTAAATTGATTTGTTATATGTACATTTAGCTACAATTCATTTTAATTGTCTGTATGAAGTTAAAAAGTATTAGTGTCAGATAAAGATTCATCACCAGGGTGTGATTTAAGGCTGGTGCTGGAGAACGCAGGCATGTGTTCCGGCAGATGTTTATATAGGGCGCTGTCTTTCCTGACAGCAGTTAAAAAGTATGGTTATAGTAATCAAATTGTGGTGCAGCGACTCAGAGGCTAGGGCCAGATTGAATTAAAATAGATATAAGATTTATGAATAGCAATAGCTGTGATAAAATTTCACTGCCTTCTTCAACAGGAAGGACTTTTTCCACACTGGAAAGAAGAAAATCTAATAACCACTTTTCTAAAACTGTGGTTTTGCTGACTTTCATTTTCCCTTCCTAATTATGGCATCAAAACAATAACTTGCTAAGGTTTTTTTATTTTATCCATGCATCCATGGTAACCTTTTTTTCCTTTCTATCTTATTAAGTGCATAGCATTAAAACAAATTTTTTTATGATGTTGTTTTAGTTTAGAAACAAAATTTATGGAAATATAGCCTGTGGGTTTTAAACCCTCTTTTAAGGGCAGTTTTTGTCATTTTCACCACACTATATTTTGTACCAGGGCCTGCAGTGGGCCCTTTATTGTCCTAGTCACAATCCTTTTTATGGACATTTTTACTACATAGTACAGGTGAGGAAACTAAAACTTCGCAGTAGCACAAATGACGGCTAGGACTTCAACCCAGATCTGTGAGGCTCTATAACCTCTTGTCTTTTCTGCATTGTATTAGTTTTTAATTTACTTTAGTCACAAGAATTTATAAT